>LPNX011231500.1:0-157476 GCA_001517045.1 Pseudotsuga menziesii
CGCAAATTAGCCACCAACGATCGCCAAACCAAAAGTGGTCATTGATATGCGGATTTTGGTCATTTTTTTGGTCACTAATCTCTCATTTTCCACTAGTGTTCTGTTCAATTTGGTCCCTAGCGAGCCACTTTCCCTGGTGAAGCAGTTGACTTGCTTTGACAACTTGATATAGCTGGATCTTCTACTAGTGGGTGTTCTTGATCTGTGTGTCCATAATCCAATCAGTTGTGGCTTGTTCCATGCAGTCGGGGTTTAACTCTTTTGGTGTGAGTTGTTCTGCCACGTCTGATGTGTCCAGTAGAGGTGGAAAGTAGGTCCGAAGGTGATCCACATTGAACACCGGGTGCAGACCAAGGAATGGTGGAATAATGAGCTCAAAGGCATTGTCCCCAATAGCCTTGGTGATGGTGTATGGCCCATATCGGAGCAGGCGAAGCTTGCGGTGGGTTCTAGCGAGGCGCTCCTTCTGAAAATGTAGCCACACTTTGTTTCCCACTTGGAAGTTGTGTTGCACTCGATGTTGATCATGTTGCTGCTTGTACTTAGCATTGGATCTGTCCAATATGTCATGAACCTATTGGCGAATGTGCTAAATGCACTCAATGAAGTTTTTTTCCTTGGAAACTTCAGACTGGATATGAGCTGAATCAGCCTGAGTAGCTGCAAATGGCATGGCTACGTCAATGGGACATAGTGGCTGGAATCCCAAGCCCACCTGAAAGGGGTTGTGGTTGGTTGAGTTATTGAGGGCCCGGTTATAGCTTTGTTGTACATAGGGGAGGCTCTCATCCCATGTGCATGGATGCTTTGAGTTGTACATGCACAAAATGTGTACGATCATCCTGTTGACGACCTTTGTTTGGCCATCAGTCTGGGGATGGAAAGCTGTGGACTTTGTGAGCTTGGTGTCTAGCATTAACCATAGGATAGACCATAATGTACTAAGGAACCTGCTATCCCGATCTAATATTATAGACTGTGGGATACCAAAGTGTACCCACATTTGTTCAAAGAAGAGTTTAGCAGTGGCTTCTGCTGTGATATTCTTCTTGCAGGCCGCCATTATGGCCATCTTTGAGAATCTTTCAATGACCACAAACACACAGTCATTGTCATGCTTAGTAGAAGGAAGGCCTGACATGTAATCCATGGAGATGGATTCCCAAGGTCGACTAGGGGTAGGAAACAGAGTATAGAGGCCTTGCTTCTTGATGGATGGTTTGGCAATGGCGCAGGCAGTGCAGGATCGGATGTACTTCCCGACATCTTGTCAAAGGTTCGGCCAATAGAAATACTTCTGCAGTACTACCACTATTTTCTTGACCCCGAAATGCCCAACGACCCGATTGTAGTGTGCTTCCCAAATCATCTTGGCATGCTTGCTTGAAGGAACACAAAGGTGTCCCATGTGACACAGTAGTACATCTTGGAGGTGAAATTTTGGAACTTGGTTTCCCTCCAAGAGTGTCTGGTATGTGTGTCTGAATTCTGGATCGCTCTTGTAGAGAAGTGGCTAGTCAGAAGTCTCGTTCCCACAAGAGTTGAGCACGGTCGTTATCGCCATGATTGGTGGTCGGCTGAGGCAATCTGCAACATTATTGGTGCTTCCCTTCTTATAATTGATGTTAAAATGAAACTATTGTAGATATGTGGACCACTTCTGATGGATATTGTTCTATAAATTCCCTTGTGTTTGCATGAACTGCAAGGGTTGGTGGTGTGTGTGGATGATCGTTTCCTTCCCCAAAATGTAATGCTTCCATTGTCGGCAAGCCTGTACAAAGGAATACATTTCTTTGTCATACGTGGGATATTTGCGGACTATTTCTGACAGTGTCTCACTATGATATGCCAATGGATGCCCTTGTTGAGTAAGGACTTCCCCAATAGCATAGTCAGAGGCATCTGTCTCGATCTCAAATGGTTGTTGCAAGTCTGGTAATGTGAGCACTGGAGCACAACAGAGGCGATGTTTCAATCCTGTAAAAGCCTTCTGCTGAGTTTCTGACCAAAAGAATTTTTCTTTCGCTCCTCCCTTGGTGACTTGACTCAAGGGCCAAGTGATATGAGAGAATCCCAACACGAACCTGCGGTAGAAATTAGCAAGGCCCAAAAAGCTGTGAAGCTCTATTAGAGTAGTTGGGGATGGCAAATCCCGAATGACTTGGATCTTGGTTGGATCCACATGTACCCCACAGTCATCAATAATGTATCCCAGATACTGAACCTGGGTCATACCAAAAGTGCACTTGTCCAAATTGGCACACAACTTGTGCTACCGCAATGTTTGGAAGACCTGTAAGATGTGGTGGAGGTGCTCTTCCCAAGTTTGGCTGAAGATCAGGATGTCATCTAAGTACACTACTACAAATGAGTTGGTGAATGGCTGCAAGATGTCATCCATTAGTCTCATGAAGGTTGCAGGAGCATTCGTCAGCCTGAAAGGCATGACCAACCATTCGAAAAGGCCATCCTTGGCTTTGAAGGCAGTCTTCCACACCTCGGTCGGCTCGATCGGTACCTGGTGATACCTGGACTTTAAGTCAATCTTGCTAAAATATTTTTCCCCTTTAAGCTGGTCCAGGAGGTCATCAATCCGTGGGATCGGGTACCTATTCCGGACAGTGATCTTGTTCAGCGCCCGATAGTCAATACAGAGTCTCCAAGTCACATCCTTTTTCTATACCAACATGATCGGGCTCCCACAAGGTGATGAACTTGGCCAGATGTGACCCTTCTACAGCAGCTCTTGAATTTGCCTCTTGATTTCATCATTCTCCAGAATAGAGCGGTGATAGATTGGTCCATTGGGCAGTGACGCACTTGGGGTCAGATCGATGGGGTGCTTGACCTGATAGTGGAGAGGCACCTCGGTGGGTGAGGTGAATATGTCCTGGTACTCCTCCATGACCTTGTCCATTTGTTGTTGTCGTACGGTGGGGCCTTGTTTGGAGGTTGTGGCCACAATATTCCTCTTTCCTTAAGGGCGGATCATCAAGAAAACAAACTTCCTAGTTTTTGAAATGAGCTTACTGCATTGTTTTGCAGTAACCAAAGAGATAGTGGTAGGGGGTGGTACATCTGCTATCCTGTATAAATTATTTCTCAACGTAATAATAAAAATGCGAGGCCGAGACTCATACACAGCATGTCACTTTCATAAGTATGGTTGACCTAATAATACATCACAAACATCAAGAGGAGCAATATTACATAATACATCATTAGCGAAGGGCTTGATGCTATAGGGAAGGTGGCACTGTTGGCTGGCGTGAAGATCTCGTCCTTGGTGAAGCCACCCGATGGTGTACAACTGCAGGTGTGCTGTGGTCGGCAAACCCAATTGCTTCATGAACTCTGCTGAAATCGGGATCTTTTGGCTCCCACTGTCGATGATGAACTGTAGCGGGGAACCCCTTACCCACATCTGGGAGTTGAGAAGATGCTCCTCCTCCTCTGAATCTTCTGGTTCTTCCTTTTGGATCTTCGTGGTGGCAACGCTGGCATTGGGATCTACATCGATAATATTCTTCCCTCTGTCATTCCCCTTCTTGGGTTTAGATTCAGTGTCAGAGTATGCATCTGATTCAAAATCCTTTATCTCAGCCATCAGTGACTGGTTAGCCCGACACTCACTTGTGTTGTGAGTGGGGCTCTTATGGAACTCGCATCACTTTCCCGCTTCCTTCTTCGGCTTTGGAGTGTTGCTATTTTCTTGCGGCTTTGGCAAAGTTTTTTTAGTCACCATGCCTTGGTTGTGTCCTTGGTTCTGTGGTTTGGGGGCACCTTTCCCTTGCTTCTGATTCGCAAATCCAAAGTCTCGCTTTTTATGTTTGAATTTTTGCTCAATTTTGGCAGCATACCAATATGCCATACCAAGCGAGGAGATGTTGAGGAACTCCATTTCCTCCTTAATGTATCTGTGCAGACAACTGTGGTACTTCAGCACCAAATTTTTCTCTAAATATTTGATACCTAATTTGGTGCGCAGGGTATGGAACAAATTCATCAACTCATGCACATCTTGATCTCTTTGCTGCCGCAGCGTAGTCCATTGGATGTACTTGTCCCCATAGCTCCCCACCGAATAATATTGTCCCTTTATGGCATCTCGAAAAGAATTCCAAGTGGGTACAGCTAAGAACAAAGAGGGTTCCTCCTCATCCTTTCTCTCACAGTAGGTTTCCCACCAGTCTTTGACATTGGGGGTGGCTTTGAGCAGAGAAAAATTAATCTTTTCCCGGTCAGAAAAGTCATGAACCGAGAAATATCCTTCTAATAGATTTAACCATTTATCTACGACGTATGCATCTATTCGACCATCAAATATGGGAATGTCTAAGTTTACTTGTACCTTAAAAGGGGTTTCACCTCCAGAGTGGCTGCTAGATGCAGATGCGTCGCCAGTGGGAAGTCGTTGAAGGATATGGGCGAAGTTATCCATCACCGCTTTCCTTTGTTTTTCAAGGGCCTCCTCGAGCAACATTTTGATAGGATCTTCTGCGCCCTCATCTTTATTTTTGTTCCCCATGGGTGGCCATTGGGATTTGCGAGGCTGATCTTGCAAAGGTTCAACCAGATTGAGCCCTAACTCTTTATACCCCACCCTTATTGGGGACATGCAAAGAAGGATCGAGAAAGAGCAGATTGCTCTGATACCACTAATCCGGATTTATGTAGGAATGGAACAAAATACACAAATAACAATAGAAACAAATATGCAGTGAAAATAACACTTCATTTCATTAATCAATAACTGAAAGTTGTTTACATACAGAATGGAAATAAACTAGCTAGAGTGCTGGTAGCTTATCTCTGAGAAGAGATGTGGCGGCTACATGCCTCTGAACTTTGTGTTACAATGAGGCTCGAAGGCCTATATATTATTTAGAAACAATGGAAACCCTACACATCCAAAAAACTAACCCTAAGAGGTGAAACGCCTTAATGTGGGCCCCATTGGGTAACTTGGTACATCAATTTCCTAGGGTCGTAACTTTAGCATATTACCTCTGTTTGACGCACATGATACATCGTTAGAAATATCTGTTTAAGGACTACATCCATAAACAACAAATAATAAGTCCAAAACAAACTCATTTTTCCCGACCATTCGATGCCAAAAAAACATCATTTAGGGCCTCACAATGACTCTGGAAGTTTAAGACCCAAAAACTGCCAAAAATAGTAAATTGTGCTATAATTAAGGAAATTGGAAAATTGAAAGAAACAATGGTGGGGGTCCAAGAGGAATAGGTGGGTGGCCACCAATATCCTCCTGGATCAAAGGAAGAAGGTGAAAGTCGGAAGTGCAAAAAAGGATAAGTAAAGAGTTAGTATTCCAATTCTTGAGTTCCGCACTGGAGGGCGAAAAGGTGGAATGTAGAAGGTGGAAACGAAGATAGAGGTTCCGTCATTTGATAGTTTTCCAAATTACGAGTTTCGAAGTGCGGAAGGAGGAATGGTGGGTGAAGGATTCCATCAAGATCTATGTTTCTGATTTTTGAGTTACTCGATGCGGAAGGCAGAAAGTGGATGGAATAATGGTCGCTAGATATCCCTTCGCACATTTGAGTTTCAATTTCTGAGTTTTGAAGTGCGGAAGGAGGAAAGAGGAAGTGCAAAAAGCGGAAGGTGGAAAGGCCGTTAGACGTCCCTTCACACATTTATGTTTTCAATTTCTGAGTTTTGAGGTGCGGAAGGTGGAAAGCGAAAGCACGAAAGGTGGAGGGCAGAAGAGTGTTTATATATTCCTGTCGCACAATATGTTTTTGATTTCCAACTTTCGAGGTTAGAAGGGAGGAAAGCAGAGTGCAGAATGCAGACTACGGAAAGAAAGGTCCAATGCGGAAATGTTCATTTTGATCACAAAAGGGATTTGTTAATGGAAGAATGACTGTTACGGTAATGTACAGGGGTTCTTAATCTTTAGAATGAAGTTGGAAGGGTGAGTTAACTTCAGTGCTTGGTGTTTGAAGGAGAACATGTGTTCTTGAAGCAAATTTTTTTATTTATCTGCATTATTGGGTATAGGGATGTTACAGTGGCTCTAGGAATAATAACATATGCCAAATAGAGTCAATGGTTGAGAAGAAATTCGAAGTCCTGCTTTCAGTCGGTTAAGGTCTGTTAAATTAGAGAAGTAACCTTTAAATGGTTAGGATTTTATTTTGGAAATTATTTTATTGTAATATGAGCCTATTATGTTCTTCAATATACATCTTATCATGAAGTTATTGACTGATTCATAGTGTTCATATAAATAAATAAATAAATATATGTGTGTGTGTGTGTGTGTGTGTGTGATTTAGCATGATTTTCGACAAGTTGTGGTTACAAATAACACGATAAATCAATCAATAAGACTAAGTTGTGGTTGCAAATAATGGGTTCCAATGGTGCAAATGAACTTAGACTATCCTATTAAGACAATACGGTGGAATCAATTATATAAGTTTTTACATATATACATATTTATGAATGCTCGTAATGCATCAATGCATTATAAAGTTATATTTCATTTATTTATCGAAAGGATGAATCTAGCTAACCTTGTTGTTTTCTCAATAGCCCACTCAGGAGATTCTTACCTCATCTCCTACAAATTTGTGCCTAGGAGACTGAGTACATTATAAGGGGCTACTTTTTATAGAGTATGTTAACTGTAACTAAAGAGTATGTTTAATATTTAATAAAATATTTTAAGCACATAAAAGGACCCAAGTCTTTTATTTGATATTTTGTTATGTTGTCATTACTAGTATTGAGAATGATTATTGGTGGTAAGTTCTTATTTTAAACTTAGTACAATCAAGCTTTATACTTCATTGCATATTAAGTATTAACAAATTTCAAGAGTTATAAATTCATCATGTTTAAACTATAAAAGAATACTTGATTTATTAATCGAAAAGTGAAAACTTTTACCCCATTTTCCCAAATTTAATCGAGGAAGTTGGGTATATTACAACCTCACTCATGGGTCATGAGTCCTAGAAGAAAATGTTATAGATAGGCCTTCAAATCCACTCATAATGTATTTCTATGAAGTTATTTTTCATAGATACCAAGTTCTCTAGCTTAGTGTTTCATGCAATCTACTTATTGGTTTTATTTTCATGACTGCATTCATGGTTTTGTCTTGTTTCTATGTGTGCATGTTGTGTGTCCATGAACCATATTTCCATCATTTTGAACACGTTTATCACCTCATATTTACATATAATTTCTCAAACTAACATATATGTTGCATGGTGTTGATGTGTTTTACATGTCACCCATCAACCAAGTGATGTTGGTGTATACCTGAAAACCCAAAACTCCATTATCTATCTAATTGATCATTATTCTTGGCACCAATATTGAAATGGGTGTTTCGACAGAGAAATTCATTTCATAATAGAAAATCATCATCAATGGTAATTATACTCTCTAATATCTATTTAATTTATCATTTGTATTAGAATAGGTGTTGCAATCAGTGGGCCTCTGCTGCACCATCCTCAAACTAGTGTTCATGACTAAGAAGGGATGAAACAACAACTAATGCTGGAAAAATAAAATGCTAATCTACACCACCTGAAATTCATTCCTAACACATGAGCCTAACCTGCGCACATAGTGCACCAACCTAGTCCACACACCTAGGGAACACACCTAATCCATGCATCGAACCCGTAACCCATGTATCTATACTAGTGCAGGAACACCCTCAACTTTTTCTGACACTTATTAGTAATTATAAGTAAAATATCAAGCCCAACCCAACTTAACAATGACTTCTCCAAAGCCAAATGTGATCCATAGGGCATGAAATTGAAATGGCCTCTAACCGACCACCAATCCTCTAACCTTGAATCCTCCCCTAATCCCTAATCCATTACTGGAGAACCCAAAACCACATATTTGGAAACACATTGGCCCCTTAACCCATAGTTCCATAAAGCCAAATTCCACAATGGAAAATATTTTGGGGTATGTAATGTCCCATCCACATAATGCACACATGTAACTAACCATGAAATTAACCCCATGTGTTTAACCTATGCACTTAAAACATGCACATAACCAATGTCATTGTCCCATGAACCTAATCCACATCCATACGTGACATAAATACCTTATCAAGTTTCTCATCGGCAGTATAGTAATATGATAATGAGTAGGCACTTTGTTTATGACCCTAAACCATGGTTCATATTAGCAATGACCATGTACTAGTAACTAAATATCCAATTCATTCCCATATGCCTAATGTTAAAAAAATATTCCATATGTAGGGCCTATGTAGTGGTCCATGGCCCATGAGCCTTAATATTATTAGTTTGGTGTTAAGTCTATGGTTTCTCTCCATAAATAACAACTTTTTGGATCATCAATCACTAATTACTATTTCCAACGACTAAACACACCTAACACAACCAACCCATGTAGATGATTGATGGACCTAGAAGAAAATGTTATAGATAGAGGCCCTATATTTTTGCATGAAACAATGGCTTGGGTTATTAGAGCCATCTATGGTGTGCTAAATCTTTAAATAGAGACCATATCCCACTATTATGTATAAGTTTCGGTTTGTATGCACTATGTGGTTATAGGAGGTCCTTTACATGGTCCATGCAAACTAGAAGCAACTATTTCTCTAGCCCGAGTTCCTCAATTATAGAGATGTAATTGGATATGGTGTTGAACGAGGATGCACACCCTTACTAACACCATAGTAGCTTGTGCATGCTTAGCTCCAATTTTTTAATGAGATGCATTATCAAACCCATGCGGAACACCATAACCTACATACATAAATGACACACCTAACCCTCACACATAAATGATCCACCTAATCCACTATATTATAAAAAGTAATTAATTGAACTGACCTTTTTGCAAAATAAATATTTATGTAATTTGGTGGTGAGCAATTACTTGTTTGAACAATATAAAATTGCCTTCAAAAATATCTTTATGGGTGGATTTTTAAAGGATCCCTAAATACTATGAGAATTGAAGTGTCGGGGGATGTTTTTTACAAACCACCATTAAAACCTAAATTCTCATGATTTTTAGGGGGAAGGGAGAGTTTAAAAATTGCCTCAAAAAATAAATCTAGGGGCTTTGTTTTAAAACCTCCTTCAAAAATCACAAGAAATTAACTTATGGTGACGCTTTTTAAAAACCCTCCTTGAAAAGTTGATTAAAAACCCGCTTTTAAATTAACTTTGTTTTTAATTCTCATAACATTTAGGGTGGGGGGGTAGTTCAAAAAATTCCTAAAAGATTTCAATGCTTATGAATTTTAGGTGGGTTTTCAAAGAACATCCTCCATCAGTTCAATTCACATGACTTTTAGGAGGGGGTTTCAAGCAATTCCCACCAAAACTAGGTTCTCATCAATTTTAGAGGGGTTTTCCAAAAAATCGTCTCCAAAAGTTCAATTCTCATGAATTTTAGGAGGGGTTTCAAAAATATGTTTCCATAAATTCAATTTTTCCTAGCTTTTATGGGTGGGGGGTTTCAAAAAACTGCTTCAAAAATTTCAATTCTCATGACTTTTTTTTTTGGACCGGGGGGGGGGTTATGGGGCTTCAAAAAAACACCAGCAAAAGTTCAATTCTCGCGACTTTTAGAGGGGGTTTCAAAATACCACCTCCAAAAGATAAATTCCTATGACTTTTAGGGGGAGGGGGCGCTAAAAAAATTGCCTCCAAAAGTTAATTTCTCATGAATTTTGTGGGGGTTTCAAAAAACCACTTCCAAAAGTTCAATTCTCATGAATTTTAGGAAGGGTTCAAAAAACTAAGGAGAAAATAGATATAGAGGCAGTGCTTTGTGAACCTCCCCTAAAAGTCACGAGAATTGAACATTTAGAAGTGGTTGTTAAAAAACTACCTCCAAAAGTTCAATTCTTGTGACTTTTGAGGGGGCGTTTCAACAACCACCTCCAAATCCCTAAAAAATATTTTAGAGATATTTTTTGTAGGACCACCTTAAGCCCAAACCACCTCCAAAAGTGTAATTTTTTGAACTGAGTACATGCCAAACAGTAAGATTGACTTCTAGATACATTGTACATATATAGTACTCTCCTAAAACTAGCTTATGGGACTTATGAAGACAAGGATGATAGTAACAAATGCAAGTACGCCCACAAAATGGTTAAGTTGCTTAACTATTTTTCTAGAAAATAAGCTGGCATCCCCATATAAAGTTGACAGAATGAAGTATGCCAATATTGTTAGTCATTATAGGTGCATCATGATGGTCATAAGCAGTTGTGTCTTAAATTGATCAAAGTGGTAAGCTCAAAGTTTATGGTGAGAAAGAGAGGATTTTATGATATTTCAAAGTGGATCAATGTGCTAACGATGACCAGATCCGACAAAGTTTGTATTCAGATATGTAATTTGTAATATAAGCATTAAGCGGGCATGCTAGGATTAATACTTATCTTAGATAGGTTGATTTCGATTTGTTGGAGATTGTTGAGATATTCTCTCAACCTCTCTGCCTAAGTTTGGAATAAGCTAGATCTAAACAAAAACTATATAAATGTATTGCAATTGAGTTTGAATATACAATAATAATAGTGTGAGTGATTTATGTGTTGAATCATGTCTTATATTCCATTTTTTGATAGTGATCTCCTCTATTTGACTTAATCTTATAGTATGAACCATCAATAAATATTTAGTACCAAAGTCGTGGATTGAAGAAGTTACACTATCTGGGTACCATGACAGTAATGCATGTCCCACCCATGCGATATTTATATTTATTATTTACATTCTTCTTTTACGTCCTTGGCCATTAAAAGGAACATTTACAAAAGGTCATATATGCAATGAATTAAAATAAAAGAAACCTGAATGATGAAAACACCAGCAAAAGTATAACACACTCAATATGGTAAAATAAGGTTTCAATTAGTTGTTGCCTTATTTTAATGTGCATTGATGAGATTTCTCCATTTCTATATGGGGAAATATGTGAATTACTTGAAAACCCTAATGTCTTGCTTCAGCTTGGCATCAAAGCAAAGATTGAAGCAATTCTAAAGTCTCCAAAAAGAATCAAAGTATCGAGAGGCATTTACCGTGTGAAAAGTAGAAGCCAATAGAACTTTTGCAAGAAAGGAAGCAAGAAAACCTATTTCAAACTCCAAACCCAACCTCACATATAGCCTAATCAAATGTCATTCACATGACCATATCTTGCACACGTAAACCATTCTAATTAACAACCCCAAAGCTACCTAAAGTATATCCATAGACATATGACCATGACTCATCCTCCAAAATACACTTTATGTGCATATTGGAAACCACTTTGTTGTTATTGTGGTACTTGCAAAATCATGGCTAATTTGAGGGCATATTTCCTTAATCCATTTGTATTGTAACCTTACATCCACATTTCTCAATCACAAGTAATAATGTCATTGTCAACCAAGTCATATTGTATCTCATGAGCTCTAACATTGTATTGATATCATTATGACCACATATGGAAGGCAGTGTTCGCTAGTCTGTAATCAAATGAGCTTAACAGACGTCAGCACACGCCACGCCGTTGCTTATTTTTGTGAAGAATCACTTTCTTATGGCTGCAACGTCACCGTCACTGAAATAATAATGTTTATCTCACTGAAATAGTAATGTTCGTAAACGCTTTGGTATTTATTGAAAATTTGAAATGTTAAATCGATTATAATTTGATCTATGATGCCGATATGGATTATATACAATTTCAACCAAAAGCCTCACGTGATTGCTTCTTATTTTCTGGTTTTTTCTGGGCGCCGTGAGAGAAGCTTCCCTGGAAGACATTTTTTTTAAGCAGTATTACAACTTGCATTTACTGCGGGAATCAAGCAAGCAATCCTTAGAATAGAAGCACTCTCAACATCCTTCTTCACATAGCTCCAAGTTGTCGGTCACGGATGGCTTTTAATTCACATGGATGTCAGCAGTTTGCATTATTATTATACAAAATTACAGCGAGAAGATACGATTCCCGCTTCCGGCGCCATGTGGAGCGCTTCACATTTTGCGACAATGATGATATGAGAACGTAATAATTATCAAATTAATAAAATGGTGTACTGAAACTATCACACTATAAAATCCAATCCATCTTGGACTGTAAGCTCAAACATCCAGTTCTCTCTTTCTTTCTTTCTTTCTCTTCATATTCCTTTCAAGAAGAGGAAGACGAAGAAGAAGCATTTGACTGAAGATGGCAAAGGCCGTGGGTTTGCTTTTCATAGTTATGATTGGCGTAGCAACCACCATGCCCATGGCCAGGCTAGTCATGGCAAGCGGCACCAATAACTGCCCCCCTGCTGCAAGTGCAAGTACTCCTGGGGTCCCAGCTAGAAGAAGTGGCTCTCCAGGTGGCAGATCAGGCGGAGGAAGCTCTTCATGTCCTTTAGATTCACTGAAACTGGGAGCCTGTGTTGATTTGCTGGGGGGTTTGGTGCACTTAGGTATTGGCGACCCTGTTGTCAACCAGTGCTGCCCACTGATACAAGGTGTTCTGGAGTTGGAGGCCGCTCTATGCTTCTGTACAACTATTCGTCTCAAACTGCTCAACCTGAATATCATCCTCCCGCTGGCTCTGGAGCTTTTTGTTCAATGTGGCATTACCCCTCCTCCTGGATTCACATGCCCGCCTCTCAATTAGGAAGGTAAATACATACCATGTCATTACTCACTCAAATATTTCGATCCATTTCTTTTGGTTTAGTTTAAAGTTTAAAAGGTGTGAATATAGTATGTCCACACTAATTATCGATCGCGCGCAGGTAAAATGTTGTGACAATAATCCGAGCATGGAAGAATGTCTACGTGTATTCGACCTTCGCTTGCGCAGTCCATAACATTCTGCACGTTGATCCGCAGAGTTTTATTATTTTTGTTTCTACAATAAGGACCAATGATTTCCTTGTTTTATCCGACGATGACCAAAGCAAATGGAGCAGAGTGTTGAGAATGATTTTATCTCATATTACAATATGCTTGTTTTGTTTCTTATGAGAATCTAATCTCCTTTAACACGTTTATAAGATGGTTAATAAACATGATTTTGTTATCCATTTAGTTTAAATTTGTTATCCATTTAGTTTTCTTAACTGTATTTTACACAACAATGAATGCATTTATTATGTCTATACCATATATATCTTAGAATTTTGGGGTGGATTAGCATCTATGCTTTTAATCTACAAACAAAAATGAGACAAGTGTACTTTGCATATTGATTCTATGGGCCTCATTCAAGAGATTCATAGTTGACTCATCCAAAATTAATGATTATAAAAAATAGCTTAATTAACATACATGTGATAAGTACACTTAGTGATAGTTGTAATCCTAATTAACTCCCACATTTCATACTTGGGCATCTAGCTAATATACACTTCATATTACATGTTTAGGTTTTCCATATAGATAGAATTAGGTTTTTAATTCTTTTTAAATGTAACTCATAATTAACAATTTCAACAAATTAAAAAATAGTTTAGTTAACATCTTATAAATACAATTTGTGAACTGTTGAATTATTAGCTTAACTACATTGATGATATAACTATTAGCTTAACTTCAACTCCAATCATGGCTTTTAGTTTAATTGCAATTTCCAATATATTAACTTTTAAATTAACTATTAGATACAACTATGAGCCTAACAACAACTATGAGCTTAACAACCGTTAAATTAATTGGTTGTTATATTAACTTAACTATTAGATACAAGTAATTGACACATTCTTTAGTAAAAATACATTATCAATATGTCAAATATATACCTCTCTGCATATTTCAAACATATTAATCTTAAAAATATGATCGTTGCTAGTATAATGGACAGATGTACACACGTGCTTAGATGTGCGCTAATCAGATGTACACACGTGCTTAGATGTGCGCTATTGATTACTTTTTTTATAGCCTAGGATAATTCACATATTTAGACTAAAGAATTTGGTTAACATAACCATGTTCATGACATCATCCTTTGGTAGAATGAATGCTTTAGAAAGGAGGGTGCTTGTATTAAGGGGTTGATTTACTTTGGTTTATATTTAAATGATTAGGGATTTACACGACAAGAAACATAGTAACATGGCACATATTCTAGCGGACATGATCCCCCATTAGACAACCTCTATTGGCACCTCATCAAAATTGAGAAACCGAGTCCCTCCACCATTTCAATACTCCATTAATGGAAATCTCACAAAGGAAATGGAAAGTTTGGGAAAGAACACTAATGGTTGCTTCAAAGGACAAGGGATGCATACTCAAGAATACAAGAATGGGGAAAATTTTCGCTATAATCTCTTTACTCTTCAAGTTTCTCCTCCTCCAATGCTTCACAATAGCTCAATATATAGGCCCTCGATAGGAAATCAAGGGTCGAATCAGAGAGTTTCTCAAGATATGAAAGGACAAGGATCAAGTCATTCACTACTTAATGGGAAAAGTTCCATTTTTTTTTTTGAACATAAAACACATTGTATGCAGGTGACAGTGGTGCAAGTTGCGTATACGTAAGTTGCAAACTTGTGACCCATGTGTATTTTCAAAATTGTTTTTTAAGGGGTTAAATTGGAGCATAAGGGAAATGGTGAGTAAATGGGGTATAGTGAGTTTGCATAGAGACATGAAAAAGGTCATCAAAGCATGATGTATTAGTTGTGGAAAATCATGTTATAACAGATTCCCCCTAATGTGTGAGGTCAGAGGGGTATATGATGGTCGAAATACATTATAATATACCCAGGATTAGAGTAGTGAGGAACCAGGTGAAAGAATCAACCATTCGTCACTATAATAAAATGATAAATCTCTACATTTGAATGTAGATACGAAGTATACATAGAGGTCTCAGATACATACCAGCACAATGGCCATGAATAAGAAGCATATACATATGTCATGAGTGGGCATCGGGCCATGTACAATATATAATGAAGTATGGTCTCCATACTAAATGAAGACATCTAATACATAAGAAGGTACACTGCACTCTAGTATGAGAACTAAAATATCATAGATACTGATGCAATCAAGGAAGTAACATATATATGTAATGCCACCAAGATCTGAAGTATTCTACACAAACCGTTGCTAGTACATGACCCATCATGTTATAAAGGTGTTGGGGTTGAACATGATGGACCATCATCTAATTACCGATCATTGATGTATACTATTAATAGACGTAAGAAATCCCATTGATAATGATAATGGGAATCAAGGTATCGAGTGCATTCAATCAAGTGTGAATAGATGCATTGAGTTCGAACACTTCGAAGAGTCCATCTATCGGGGGACATTGATGTATTCCCAAATCTATTAATGGAGAGAGAACCTGCCATTGAAGACTGTAAGACTCAAGGAACTCGAATGGACTGTAGATCTGTATTCCATAATAATTGATATGAAGTTGATGGAATGGAATCTGTTGGAAGGAGGGAATTAAGGCATCCCCCATCAACCAACAGGAGGTACACAACAAGGATATATAATTTGGAAGAACTCTGATTAAAAATATGTGCACGAAGCAGTAACCAATGTATCAGGAATGTACAACATGCATAGTCAATATAACTATGGAATGGTCGACTCAGGCTAAAAATTCCTTTGAGCAAGAGCATAAGGATACACATAGGAAACATAGAATCAACGTGCAAACTAGCCTCATCTATGTGACACGGGATGCATCAACAAAGGCTCCATCATGACTAGAAGCATAATCAGTTAGCAAAGAAATCTCATAATAACTAGTATAACTCCTAAGTTCATACTAGAAACCCAACCGATAATGAATAGGCTCATGGACCATGCTCTATTCGAAGGAGAATAGAAAGCTTCCAATAAGAAATAATATCATTTCTCATCCAATTTTTTATTTTTTATGATTTTTTATGTATTTTTCATATTAAGAAGATTGAAAAATAATAAAATTTCTTATAGTACAACAAGGATGAAACGAGTGTTGCGAGAAAGCAAACTAGTTACAAGCAATGGAACATACTTATGCTCAATGCAAGTAAACATATCCATGATAAGGACACTTGAGGGGGGATGTTTCTTTTGGGTATGGGATAATCAAGATGTAAAAGATAACTGAGAGGACCTTCTTGGATGGGATTAAGGAAAGATAAGGATATATGGCTTATAAAAGTGAAGGAGGGAGCCAAATTTAGGCTCAATATGGTAAGCAGATGCATGCAATTAAATTACAACTTGATAAAAACTGGGAGTTCCTATATGATATGGTTAACATACAGTTAAGAAATAATATGAGGTTCTTGTTCAAAGGCATGGCCGGACTACAAGGGACTCCCACTGCATAAGGGGGGACACTTAGCATGGGAACCAAATGACAAAGATAGATCTAACTAGGGCACCCATTATTGGGGAGGCTCTACCACTTACATAATGCCAACTCTAGTAGCAGTAGGATGGTTCCATGGCATTTAGAAGTAGGTCCATACCTATGGTTAATGTTCCATAGTCATGGGATAAGGAATACTGAACGTGGACAATGGTCTTATCCTATATGTCAGTTCATTGTTATACCTTCCATGGGAATGAATGAGCTAAAACTCGGCGAGAGTGCACAAAACATGGATCCTATAAAATGACATTAGTCCAAAAATAGTTGCACATACTTAGTAAAGAGTCCAAACTATATGATATAGGGAGGATTGGTCATGAGAAATGAATTTGAAGGAAATGGTGCAATGGGTGATGGGACATAAGAAGGGATGTAAATTGTATACCCAACACTCACGTATCCAGTACCATCCCCAAGGGAATGAAAACTGGTTTTAATACTAGATGAAGGAAGAGAAAATCCCCTGACAAATGGAGTAGAAGGAGGAATATGATCACTTATGAATTGATGTGCAAGATAATGGCCTGACGCGCCCCCAATCTAACACCAGGATCCTCACTAGATCCTGGAATGGGTGACATAATACTATTTTGATCCCAGTTTTGTCACTATTCTCGGCTTGTAATTTACTCTTTTGGCATCTATTTTGTCACCTTTTTTACATATTTCTTGTCATACAACTTATCATTCATCCCCATGCATGAACGCATTTGGAATTTATGCAAGTATTGGTTTATCTTTATTATTTTGTGATTTTACTAAACAATTATGTTATAATTGGAGATATCTCTGATGTATGAATATTTTTTGCAGAACATAGTATTTAAACGAGCCAAAATTGGACATGCATTCACACTAGATATGCACAAAGCATATCTAGCTTTCCATTTAGCCTCCAAGTTAGTCGGCATATTCCCAAGTGATTAAAGTGAAAAAAGGTCCCCAGCTGTTATGTTGTCCATGTGTTTGATGCTATGATGGTCCTCACTCTCACAAGGCTCACCATCCTGGTTTCTCCATTCGACACCACAATCCAAGTCCATGTTAATGAGAATCTATATACTGTAATACACACGAGGAGAAGTGACATGCAAGAGAGAAAGAGGAAGACTGTGCATTGTCATATGGTTGTTTTTTTTCCATAAATATCGATTATTTTAGGAGTGGTCGACCACTGAAAGGGTCGACCTGCTCATCCTTGTAAACATTATATATATTCACCTCCAAGCAAGAGAATGGAGTTAGCTAGTTTGTAAATCTGTCGGTTGACATTAGAGAAGAAGCTCTATAAAAACTCTGGTCTGAATGTTAATATAAGTTCTATTTTCATTGCATATACATGTTCTTGTTCATGTGAGTGATTGACTAACATGCCACCCTGATTGCTAAGAGGGCCCCTCAACAACCAGTGGTGTCCATTTCCGTGTGCGTTCTTGTTATCTCCTTTCTGGCAGATAAGTAACTTCTATTTCTTTTTTGTTTATGCAAATTGGTTTCCTGTTAGTTGAGATTGTTCATTTCTTTGTTTCCTGTAGCGTATATTTCATTATGAGTAATGTTGTGTTGTTAGTATAGTTTCTATTTCTTGAATTAAAGTAACCGGCCACATGCATAGTTTATCTCTAGTTTCCTTTCAAGTCTTTCTTCTAGCTTGTGGTTTAGTTTATAGTGATAAATACATAGAGTTGGACTACTCTAATATATCAGATTTAGTTTATAGTAGGTTTAGTTCTATTGATTATTTTTTTGCTGTAGATTTACTTAGTTTATTTCATAATGTAATAGACAATAGTTTCTCTATATTCATGAATTAGCATAAGTCATTCTGCTACTATTTCAATTATTAACTAGGATCAATTACTGTCCTGTATGCATCTTATTCTCATGTGCAAAAAATCAATTCATATTTAGATAATCTAGGTCATTTATTTCCTAATTTCCATTGTTTTCCTCATACATACTGTCATTCGGACTGTCCTTTTAGACTGCCATTCAGCCCTTCGTCCAGCCTTTAATGTTTCCCATTCTATCTTAAACCTGTCTAAAGTTTTGTTTCTTTGGATTTTGAATTAGGTTCTGTTTGTAATTAGATGATGATTATATCTATAATTAGGGCCTTAGTCTAGATCATTTCAAGTATCCATTAAGTTCCATCCCTAGCTTTCACTTCCTTTTACCTTAGTATGTGTTGAATTTTGTTTTGTTTTGTCTCTTTTGTTTCTGATTTCTTCCTTCACTACTGTTGTAACGTTTGGTAATTATATCTCTAGCTTAGTCTAATTTATCTTTATGTATATTGAATATAGGATTAAACATGTTAATTTCTAGGGAAACATACAAGTACTTTGTAAATTGATCATAGCATAGGACCTTTTTCTTCATTGTGTGGTTAATGAAAAGATTCATAGAACATGATTTAGAGAAGACATCTTTATTAAGTTTTCTACTTTCTTATTTAATTAATTTTTTTACTTGTTTCTAAGTCATATTTTCCTCACACATGTTTCATATAAGAAAAAGTATACCTTTCAATTTCAAGAAATTACTAAAAGAGTTTTGTTTCTTAATTAATAGGTTAGTTATTCATAATATCTTTTTCCGTTAAAGACATTTGCTTATGGATTAAATCACAATGTTTACTATCACCTGTAATTGGACACTACTTAGTTTGCATATATTTGTGGAAGTTAAGTTACATCTAATCCCATTCAGTTTCTTTAATTCTTTCGAAATCCATTTTGATACACCTCTTTCTCTAGTACCGATAACTGTGAATGCATATCCTCAAAATGATGAAGGAGAGTGGAGCTAGATAAATTGGCTCAATCATTGTATATTTGTCAAACCTCTTGTATAGTTTAGTTATTGGGTTTCTTATATTAATTAAATAATCATAATACGGTATCACATAATATAATATTTCGTAAGAGTTCTAATTCTATTCCAAAGCTTTCTAATTCATATATTAAGAAGCATAATAGTTAGTACACTGTAAAGAAGTAGTTTAATTTCTTAGTATAGTGTTATTTATAAAATACATAGTTTATGGTTGATAGAGTAGAGTAGTATAGCTTGATACTTCTCTAATCTAGTAAATGTGTCCCATCCTAATTACCTTAGTAGTTGAATTTCTAGAGTTTAACTCGGTTTTTCATTTTGAAATATATTTCGATCTTTTCTTTATTAAAATATTTTCATGACACCTTAGGAACCATTCTACCTTCGCATATATTTTGTATCTTCTCAAAGATTACAAGCCTCGGTCGATAATTGAATATTTGGTGAATTAATTAAGACATTATAAGACCCAACATTTTTGGTTCCGTTTTTGGGGAGTTGTTCTGTAAGGTAGAATAAGTAGAATCCCCTTATGAATTTTAGCAATAGGTTGGTGGCGGGGCAGTGGTAATATGAGAGGTAAGAACTTGTAGATCTGTTATAACAGGATCCCCCAAATCCAGTAGTGATTGTGGCATTGTAGGATTTCTTTTTAGTTTATCTTTTCATGAATAGACCTAGATATTTGAGGGGTAGATACGTTAGAACTAGATCCCAAAACCTTGTTAATATTCTTCCTAATATTTACGGGGAAAAAATACCCCAACCACTGACTCAGTAGAAAGGTATCAGAGAACCCACATAGGAAGTAGTTTTACTTAGAAACCTAAAGACTTTATAGGAGAAACCATAGACGGTGAAGAAATCCAGGAAGGAAATTCTAAAGAACCCATTTCTGAAACCTGTTCAAGAGGGTTAGCCATTGGAAATCCTCAACCCTCCACTAGTGCAGAAACCAAATGATACAACTTTCTCGTTAGTGGGGGATCCTAAATTTGTTAATTTCATTGATCCTTCCCAGGTTCAAGCTCTCTTTGGCATCTCAACAAATACAGTTATTTCACAGATTGAAACCTCCATAGTAGGAGCTACCATCCCTATCGAACTTAAAAAAACATAGTTGATCATAGGAATATCTCCCCTGAAAAAGAATGTTGGGACACCCCATTATCACCTTGGAAGGATCCTCCTAGGTACACACTCTTTAGGAATCAAACATACATGTAGAGACGAGGAAAGAATGAAGATCATGATGAGGTTAGAAATGATGAAGGGGAAGGAGAAAATTGAACTGAGACTACCTTTAGGTTTCCAATTTTAGAAACTCCAGATGATGTAAATATGGAGAACATCCCTCCCTCCTTACCTACTTTCTATTGGAAGAGTAATGAAGACCTAGACACTTTTTTGTTTGATTTTGACATCCTCTATAGAAGTTATAAATATCTACAAGATGCTCACAAATTAAAAACTTTTCCTTACTACACTGAAAGACTCTGCTTTAAGATGGTTCATGGGATTAGGAGAATATAGTATAAGGACTTGGGATTATATGGAAACTACATTATTGCGGAAATATCAATGTTATTGCAAACCCAGAGACTCTCGAAATGATATTTTTAAGATTTAGCAACTAGAAAACGAGAGCTTGGAATATTATCTCGAAAGATTTATTTATACATTAGATAAATCTAAACATAATGACCTTTGAGAAGATGCAGTACGAACACTCTTCCTTAAAGGGATCTCAGAAGACTTGGTAGAAAACCTTAATCTCATGGCATCTGGCGATGTCTCCCACAAATCCTTCGCACAGATTGGGGAGATGTGTAGAAATTACTCTAGAAATAGGGGAAAAGTTGGGAGAAATCTTTGAGAGCCTTATATTAGAAATCTAAAAGGAAATACTCCCAATTCAGGAGGATTCACAAGGATAGAGTTAGGAAACCTATTGGAAAGCTTCAAAATTGATATTCTAAGAGCAATGGGTTCCCAACTAGATGTGTTACAAGATAAGAAAAGGTAGGAAGAGGAACATGTAGTGATGAGAATTTTCTATCCAATATGCAGAACTAAACATCCCCAATGGGAATTCCTATTAAACAACATCTCTATATGTCATATCTGTATGGAGGAGCATCCAACAGATGATTTCCCATTGTTACCTAGGTTACAAGTCATATATAAAAGTGTGGACATTAGCGAAACGTTGAGGATTCCTCCTTGGAAACCAAGGGACACACCAACATATTAGAGTTTGTCACCACAACCCCCACCTTATTACCAACCCTTCCAACCACCCCAATAGTGGAACACTACAAGTTGGTAGCATTGGCCACCCCAGTATCCTCCTCCTTCTCATTTTACTCAGCAGCAGTATTGGCCATAGGGGTGGAGGGGATAGTATTACCCCCAGTCACTACCTATCTCTACATCCAATCATCCTTATCCTCAACATTCAGCCAACAACCAACAATTTTTACTAGTATTTGTGCCTCCATTCCCCCTTATTACACAACAACCTCATCATTTCTAGAATACAAACCCTCAACGACCTTCATTGTTACTTGCACAACTGATACCTAATCTAAATAATAATCTAGCTCAAGCTCTTAACAACATTGAGTTGCAAACTCTTCCATACTATGTTATTTCAACTATACCTATACATGAGATACAATTACGATCTGGAAGAGTTGTGAATGAGAGACCCAAGTCATCAATCATCATTCGTGAAGAGAATGAAGAGGAAGAAGACCCTAATGAAGTCATGAATGATACTATTTTGTAGGATGTGCCAAATATTCCAGTGCATACCCATCCTCAGCAATAACCAACTCAAGAACAAATATTCCCTCCATTTTCAGAACGATTAGCAATAGAACACCAATAGAAAAACCTGTAATCCATCTTGAGTACGATATTTTGAATGAATTAAAAAATGTCTATGTCAAGATCCCTCTATTAAAATCTATTAAGGATAAACAAATTTACAGTAAGGTAATAAAGGAACTTTGCATTAAGAAACCAGGAAAAAAACAAAAATAACCCCCACTATTCATGTTATAGGAGAAATGTCTGAAAGTATGACTGACCAATCTAGAATTGCAAAGTATATAAATCCTGGGAGTCTAGTAGTGACTGTTATCGTATATAATACTGCCATAGACAATACAATTATTGATTTAGGATCGGCTATTAATATGATGAACATTGTAGTATTAGAATTTTGACACTTGGGACAATTTCTCTAACCGACCGCCTCAATTTTGGAACTAGCAGACCGCACTATAGTAAAACCCGCTGGGGTTTTGGATGACATTGTCGTATCAGTAGCCTCGTGGGAATATCATGTTGACTTCATGGTAGTAGAATCAAAGGATCCTTCTAAAGGACATCCTATTATATTGGGAAGACCATGGTTGGGTATCGCCAATGCCTTCATAGGATGTAGGGACAGGTAAATGAGCATTTCTAATGGGTTGTCCACACAAAAGCTGGCTTTATACCCTCCAACACAAACTATAATTAAAACCTTGTGGTGGTTATATTTCCCCTTTGGGGATGAAAATATTGAAGATCTCTTCTTTCCTAGTGACTACTCCTGGGCACTTCAGGATTAGATTACTGAGAATGTGTTAAACCATTTTGTCTCTTGAACAACTTGTATAGATTTTCCTTAGTATTTTGCTCAACTTGATCAAATTTTTGGTGATGAGTTTCAAGAAAATATGGCCCTCTCAACATTCCTGAATACACCATCTGTATTTGCAATTGAATATCATATAGGGTCTTATGCCATGCCTTGTGAAGTTATCCCTAGAAAAGTTTTACACATAAATGCAGGGTTAACCGAGAGTCAACAAGAACAATTGCTTAAGTTCATTAAAATCCGATTCGGAGCATTTGCATGGGAATACACTGAGATGAAAAGTATACACCCTGATACTTGTATTCACCATATTTACATGGATTCTAGTATATACCCTATAAGGAATCCTCAGAGGAGGATGAACCCTGATTTGAAGGACATAGTTAAAGAAGAGTTACAAAAAATCTTTAATGTTGGTTTCAAATACCCAATTTCAAATAGTAAATGGGTATCTCCTCTAGTGGTATTCCCAAAGAAAGTCACAGGGAAATGGTGTATTTTTGTTGACTTCCGAGAACTTAATAAGGCCATGCTTAAGGACTACTTTCCTTTGCCCTTCATTGACCAAGTGCTAGATACCTTGCCCGACAAACAATATTTTCTTTTCTTGACAGATATAGTGGATACACTCATATTTTGATAGCACCTTAGTATCAAGATAATACCATTATTACCTGTCCTTGGGGGAAATATGCCTCTATATTTCTTCCATTTGGCTTATGTAATGCACCTGCCACTTTTCAACGTGCAGTTTTAGGAATTTTTGTTGATCTTATACACGACTGTGTAGATGTGTATATGGATGATTTTACATCCTATGGTAATAGCTTTCAATAAGCTCTTGATAATATTGAAAATTTATTGATTCGATGTCAGGAAACAAATATATCCCTTAGTC
This sequence comes from Pseudotsuga menziesii, assembly GCA_001517045.1. Taxonomy (NCBI): domain Eukaryota; kingdom Viridiplantae; phylum Streptophyta; class Pinopsida; order Pinales; family Pinaceae; genus Pseudotsuga; species Pseudotsuga menziesii. The sequence continues at coordinate 23,796 of LPNX011231500.1, forward strand.
ATGAAAAATGTAAAATGCTATTAACAGAAGGCATTGGGGCATCATTTTTCCTCACAAGGGATCAAGGTAGACCCTACTAAGATATAATTAATTGTTGGTATCCCCTATCTAAAAAATCAAAAGGAAGTAAGAATATTTCTTGGTCATGCGGGTTACTATCATTGTTTTATTGAAAATTTCACTACAATGTTCAAGTACACAGGGTACTCCCAAAAGACCGAACACCTTGAGCAACCGCTTCACACAAATAGATCACAGATCAACACACCGATGTTTGTCACATGGTTAAAACCCTTGAGAGGGAAACAGTCCATGGCCCCAGCCAAATAGCTACTTGGAGCAATTTATTATGCAAAAGAAAAAAAGTTACATATGAGCTTCTCATAATCGATCAACTAGCCAAGAACCCTCTATGCTCTTTAAAAAGAGATCATGGACCAATCAGGTGTTAAGTCATAGATCAATGGTAGGTATGATCTAAGAGAAGTTGAACCATCGGATCACTCTATGTCTAGAACATATCATGACCATCAGATTAGAATATTTACAAATGCATACTAATGCATACTAAAGAAACACACTTTTACCTAACAGATATATTACACAAGTTGATCTTAACTAACTCCTAAGTGTCTAAATATCCTAACATCCCTCCTTGAGAACAACTTGGGATAGGATTGTAGGATTTACAAAAGTGACACTATTAGGAGAAGGAAGGAGGAATTAGAGCCTATCCCCCCTTAAGGACACATTCCTAAACTCCTAACATAGATCGAAGTTTAGAAAACTTTGCTTCTGTAAAAGACTTGGTGAAGATTTCTGCAACTTGATCATCTGTAGGGAAATAGAGCACTTCAATAACATGATCATGAACAATATTTCTGATGAAGTGCATGTGTAGCTCAATGTGTTTGCTGCGTTGATGTAGAATTGGATATTTGGAAACCTTGATGGAACTTTGATTGTCACAACAAAGTGGAGTAGGTTGTTGCTGCTTGAATCCAAACTCTGAAAGGATCTATCGAAGCCATAAAGCTTCCTGAATAGCATTAACTACGGCTCGATATTCTTCTTCTACTGAAGAAATAGCAAGAGATTGTTGTTTCTTAAAATCCCAAGAGACAGGTCTAGATCCCATACTGAAAACATAACCTGCAGTAGACTTTCGATCATCAGAATCACTGGCCCAATCTGAATCAGTGAAACCAACCAACAAAGGTTTCCCCCCTGTACTGTAATGAATCCCAAACTGAATTTTACCTCGAATATATCAAAGTATTCTTTTTGCTGCTTTCCAGTGACTTTCATGAGGAGTTTGCATATAACAGGCAACATGACCAATGACAAAGGAAAGGTCAGGATGGGAATGAGTCAAGTATAAAAGACTACCAACAAGCTAACGATACAAGGTGACATCTACTTCAGGGGAAGTACAAGTGGCAGAAAGTTTGACTTCAAACTGGAAGGGAGAAGGGGCTGGTTTATACTCTTCCATGTGGAAGAGACGAAGAAGGTCACAAGCATACTTATACTGGGAAATAAATATTCCTTCTTTGGTTTGCAAGACTTGGAGACCAAGAAAATAATGCAAATGTCCTAAGTCTTACATTTCAAAATTTTTCTTAAGACTGGATTTCACATGGGTTATAAGTTTAGGGTCACTACTAGTAAGGATAAGATCATCAACATAAAGAACAAGTATGATGAGATGGTTTCCTACTTTCTTGGTATAGACATTGGGGTCAGAATGGAATCTAGAAATACTAGTGTCAAGGAGAAAGCTTTCCATTTTGGCATACCATGCTCTAGGAGCTTGCTTAAGGCCATATAAGGATTTCTTAAGGAGACAGACAAGGCTAGAGTTATCCTGAACATATCCAGGTGGTTGTTCCATGTAAATTTCCTCCTGTAAATCACCATGTAAAAAGGTAGACTTAACATCCATTTTATGGACTTCCCAGTTATATAAGGATGCAAGGGAAAGAACAAGGCAGATGGAATTCATTTTTGCGACAGGAGCAAAGGTTTCATTGTAGTCAATCCCTTCAACTTGGGAAAAACCTTTAGCAACTAACCTTGCCTTAAGTCTTTCAAAACTTCCATCTGATGCATACTTAGTTCTGTAGACCCATTTACATCTGAGAAGCTTTCTTCCTTTTGGAAGAGGAACAAGATCCCAAGTATCGTTTACCATTAAGGAACAATATTCTTCATCCATAGCTGCATCCTAATATGGATTTCATAAAGCAACTAACCTTGCCTTAAGTCTTTCAAAACACCATCCTTGCAAGATACCATCAGAAGACCATTCACATATTGTTTTTACATAGTTGTTGCAATGAGCGATAATTTAAGTGACCAAATTGCTCATGCCAAAGTTTGTTGAAGTGATCACTATGAGCAACAAAAACTGAAGGAAAAGGTAATGACCCAAAGCTGTTAAATTTGTACAACCTGGTAATATCATCAACACTTCCAATAGCAAGGAAATTTTGATGATTTTTAAAATCCTTGATTACAACTTGGTGAGGGGTAAATGTCACAGTTTTACTTTCACCCGAATGAGTAATTTGATCGATTGATAACAAATTGCAAGAAATTTTTGGAACACATAGTACCTCACTGAAATGACCATTTTCTACTGGAACTATTCTAGATCCTACAATACTTAGAGGTCTATCATCACAAACAAATATTTGCTTGGTGTTACATTCATGCATAGTAGAAAAGATGGCTTGATCCTTAGCCATATGATAAGATGCTCCATAATCAATGAGCCATTCATTTGAAGTAGAAGAAAAATATGCAGTATAAGAGTAACTAGAAGCACTAAGTGCATGTCCATGAGAGGTAGCTTCTAGAGACGATTCTAGGTTGATGTGGTGCTTCTTCATTGCTGCTTCCAAGGCTTCCATCTTCTTGAAACACTTAGATTCATCATGATTATCTTTCCCACAAAATTGCAATGACGCTCAATCTTCTTTCCTTTTGGCTTGGATCCTTTGTCATTTTTTAAAGAAGGAGCTGATTGAGAGGGTTTGGGACCCTTGTTGTTTGGCTTATTATTGCAAAATTTTTGTTTCTTGGGAGGCTTGGACTTTTCTTTCTTGTGGGACAATAAGGCTTTCCCAGATGTATCTACAATGTTAAGTATTCTAAGATGAATGAGCTTATATTGCTCTCTAATTAAGGAATCACAAAATGATTCAAGACTAGGCTCTTGATAGCTAGCTGCAGTTAAGGATTCTTTCCTGGAGTAGAATGTAGATACAAAAACAGAATATGCAGGTCCAAGTTTGGAAAGAATATGATAAATACATTGTTTGTCATCTTTCTTAATCTTGCATTCTTCACATAAGAGTGTAAGAGTTTTATACCTAGATAAATAGTCTTAAATGCATGAAAAATCATTTGGATTCAAGGAAATGAACTCATTCTCAAGTTGATGACCCCAAATTTCATTGTGTTTACCAAACAAAGATTCCAACTTTTCCCAAGCTATTTTAGGTTCATCAAATCTAGATATGTGGAATTGCAAATCAGTAGAGATTGACATCCCAATCAATCCACGAGCTTCATCACAACTATTTTCCCATTTAATTTTTTTATCATCATCAGTGGGTTCTGTTTCTTTCCCTGAGGTTATCCTGAAAAGTCCCCTACTTCGTAGAACATCCTCCATATGAGATTTCCATGAGAAATAGTTAGAACTTGTAAGTATAATATCATAAGGGGTGGACATACTGTAAAATAATGGCTGAAAGAAATGGCACAGAAAACTGACTCTGGATTATGAAGTTATGCTTTATTAAAGAAAATGTTCAAGATGTCCCCAATTGTGACGTGGCGGATATTAACTTGAGCAACTAAAAAAAGAAACCCCCTCTTCCCAAGATCAACCTTTGACAATCACTTTACAATAACGTTGTTTTTAAGTGAATCACTTTTGTAGAATAAGTGATGTTCACTTTTACAATAATGTTACTTTAAATAGTGCTACAATAAATTAAAAGACTTAAGTGACTCACTTTTATTTTATTTTATTTTATTTAAGTGAGATGCACTTTTACAATAAAGTAACTTGAAAATAGAAATTGCATGCACTAAAAAGTAACTTAATAAGACTTGAACTCAAGACTTATTAAGGAATAAAGCAACTTTGGACCAAGTTAGATAAGTTTAAAAGGTATGTAAAAGAATGGAAAGAGAAAGGGGGCTTTTTTATTTTTTACTCTTATCTCTCATTCTCTGTGCTTGCTTTTTTTCCTGTAAATCACAAAAAAAATGAGAAACAAAAAACAAAAAAACTTTTTCCACACAATGGGGTTAGATCTTGGTTAGCTACCCCGAGAGTCTACGTTTTCAAGTTTTCTCACTGTTTTTTATTTGCTGTGATCACACAAGGTGCACGGAAAAGAGCATACGTAGCCGAAAAGATAAGAAAAAAACTTTCCCTTTCTATTTCTGATTCGCCGTAATCGCACAAGGTGCATGAAAAAGAGCATACGTAGCCAGGGAAGGAAATAGTATGAGACTAAAACAATAAATATCAAATAATAGAACTAATAAAATATAAGAGATTTAAAAAAAAAATTAAACAAATCCGTCACTGTAACATTATACCTTCAGATTTGCCAAAATGGGTGTTTCTAGATCGAACGAAAATGGTTCTAGATCTAAATCAAAACTGAAAGTGGTTCTTCATAAATGCTCTGATACCATGTTCGGGTACACAGGGTACTCCTAAAAATCTGAACACCTTAAGAAACCGATTTACACAAATAGATCACAGATCAACACACCGATGTTTGTCACGTGGTTAAAACCCTCGATAGGGAAACAGTCCAAGGCCCTAACCAAATAGCTACTTGGAGAAATTTATCAGGCAAAATAAAGAAAGTTACATATGAGCTTCTCATAATCGATCAACAAGCCAATGACCCTACATGATCTTTAAATAGAGATCATGGACCAATCGGGTGTTAAGCCACGTATCAATGGCAGGTATGATCTAAGAGAAGTTGAACCGTCGGATCACTCTATGTCTAGAACATATCGTGACCGTTGAATTAAAATATTTACAAATGCATACTAAAGAAACACACTTTTACCTAACGGATATATTACACAAGTTGATCTTAACTAACTCCTAAGTGTATAAATATCCTAACATACAATAGCTGCACCACTGTTTAAATTGCTTATGAAGGATATAGAGTTCCAATGGATTAAATCATGCCAAAGTGCTTTTGAGGTCTTAAAAGAAAAACTATGAGTGGCACCAATACTGAGGTGTCGTGATTGGTCCCTTCCTTTTGATATATCCACCGATGCTTCTGACATAGCCATTGGAGGATTTCTTGGTCATAAAGAAGGCCAAGCATCTTATGCCATATATTTTATTAGCAAAAGTATGACGCCTGCCGAACTAAATTACACTGTTACTGAGAAGAAGATTCTAGAAGTAGTCTACTCTATTAATAAGTTTCTCCATTACATCAAAGGATATGAATTTTTTGTGCATACGGACCATTCTTCCATCATATTTTTTTATGAATAAACCAATCACTAATGGTAGAATGACCCGATGGATTCTTCTATTACAAGAATTTAATATCACTATCGTCGATCGACCTGGTAGAGAAAATTTGGTAGCATATTTCCTCTCTCGTATTCAACATGATGATGGTGCTAAATTAGTTGATCATACTTTCTGTTACGAACTTCTATTTGTTTTGTCTATTCAAGCCCCTTGGTTTACAAACATTGCTAACTATTTGGTAGTTGGGAAGTTACTAAACCACTTCTGTCCTCATGAGAAACATCGAATTGTCATCCAGAGTTCTAGTTACTCTTGGGTTGAAGGTATGGATTTAGAAGAAGCACAGAAACAATGAATCTTACAGACAAACGAATTAGATGAGATTACAAAGGACAATGTTAATACAAAATCAACGAAAGAAATGGCATGATAAATTTATTAAGCAAAAGAATTTTAATATTGGATATTGGGCATTGCTATTCGACTCAAGGTATAAAAATTTCAAACGAAAATTAACTACCCGTTGGATGGGTCCATATGAGATAGTTATAGCCTTCGATAATGGGTTAGTAGAGATTAAGACAATTGGTGATTCACAAAATTCCTTTGTCGTAAATCGACACAGACTTAGACTTTACCATAAACTAATCTTTAGACAATATTTCATGAAGAATGTCTTACAACAAAAGGAGATGGAGTTGGCTGAAGAGGAAGTCATTCCTCCTCCTCCTGATTCTTAAACTATATTGTGTTGTTTTTTTTGTGCATATGTAAATATATCTTTATTTATTTAATAAATACAAGTCATTTTTGATAAGCTGACTACATTTATGAAGGGAATTTGGTTGTATAATCACCTTATGGAATTTTTTCAAATAAAACAATAAGGCTCATTTCCTTTATCTAAAATTTGATAAAATTTATATGAATTTTTTTCGATGCATATGTTTTTATTGCAAATAAATATTTGGATCATCTAACAATACTTGGTTTTTCAGTTTGATTACAAGAACCTTGTTTCTTTAACCAACCCAGGAAATGTTGCCTAAAAAGGGAATTTCTCTAAGAACTTATAATTCAACCTATTTTTTTTTTTTTAAACAGGGAGTTATAAGGAAATTCCAATATTCCCTATATTGTTTCTACCCACTTGCTTTGATGATTGCTGATGAATTTATGGTGATTGATTGAGATATGTATATTTTAGACTTATCATTAAAACAGTTGCTTAAGACCTATTTTCATCATCATGTGATTCAAAGTTATATTTTACACCTAAGAATTACTCTTTTATCCTAAACTCATTATCAAAACTCGTCTCTTAAGGATTTTTGAGAAAACTCCAAAATAAGTGGAATTCCTACTTGTAGGGAACATTACTTCTTTTTTTATGAAGAAGATTGACCTTGTAGTCCAAGAACATATTTAAGTTATTATCTTTTGACATGATTTATAATTTAGGTCATTTATAAATTTTTCTTTACTTGTAAGATTCACTTTCAAAAATATGAATTATGTGTTTAGAAGGCTTAGCTCACTCTAAGTACCAACTGACTTCTACATGTTAAAAAACAAACTATTATACAAAGCAAACCTGTTAAAGTATTAAATAGGCTCGCTGGTAGCAGGTCCATGCGAAGCAATATCTTTAAACAAGGAAGCCTAGTAAGTGCAAGTAAACCCATCCAGGTACTAAATAGGCTAGCTGGCAGCGGGGCTATTCTTGGATGGTACCAAGATAAACCCACCAAGGTACTAAATAGGCCTGCTGGCAGGGGGGAAATATCAGGTAAAAGAGGTCTGGTTAATGCGTTACTATGCACATGGTTCGTAAAACAAAAGAGACTAAACAAACAAAGAAGAATAAGAACAATACATCTTTAGGCCATTTCTTCATCATGTCATTTGAAAATGGTTGTAGGTTGGACTTGGGACTCTATCATATACTTCAAACAATATCTAGGATATAATTATTCTAGAAATGGGACCCATATCTATAGAAATATCACGAAATTGAGGGTGAACTTAAAGTATTCTTTGGATGATAGGATATCCTTAAAATGAGGCATGGATGACTAGTTTCTCCTATGGAATTTTTTACATCAATTATACTCTTGTTATTTGTATAATATTCTTAGGCACTATTATTTTTCATGGAAATATATATTTGAATCATCTCCATTTACCAGTTAGTATTTCTTTTTCTTGCTAATAATAGTAGTATTTTAATAACTATTTGTTATATTATTTGGAACTCAGTCAAATTTTCTTTGATAGATTGAGGATATGCCATATTTTTGGTTTGGGGCAAGCTTAGAAAGTTTCTCAATGACTATTTTTACTTTCTGAATGTTTATAGAAAGTTTTGTTTATTTTTTACAAAAGTATAGATGTTTTCAAATGTTTTTCAGGATAATGCAATTAACGGAAGGTTGTTTTAATCCATGAGGGACAATGCAATGAAGGTTTAATCAATATGGTTTACATCATTATATTGTGTGCTTAAAACCCATAAATTTTACTGCATAATTAGCAGTAGTCATATTCAATAAAGCATATATTTTTACAGAAAATCCATATGAAGGGTCGAATGACGGTTTGAATGAAATGCCAAATGACTATCCGAATGAAAATTGTGATATTATAGCACCGATGGTTAAGTGTGTTAAGGTGTTACCCTATTTTTGTTTTTGGGTAAAAAGTTAAATTAGCTGAAGTGTACCCATAATTATTAAATCACATCCACATGCTTACAAAAGCATTATGACTGATTTCGACCTACGATTTTGATTACAATTTTGACATAATATGATCTCATTTAAACTCTATACGAGTGTGATATTCTTGTATGATATTTTAAATCATCATTACACTATCATTACCTTTATCCTCTTACCCAATTACATGCATGAACCATCAAGCAACCTATCATCTCATTAATTCAGGTTATTATGATTTTGAATGCGTTTTTATGGAATTGTATTGAGTAATGTATTCAACGTGTCCAAATTTTACCTTTGGACATGGTTGAATTTACCAAAACCATGCAAATTCATTAATGCATGCGTCCTTTGACGACACACGATTCAATCTTTGCCATGATGGCCTGATCAATTTAAATGTGCCAAGTCTCTGCCCGTGATAGTTCAATCGCCTGAATGAATCACATTTTAAACTAATGCCCTTGGGTATTTTGTTCTATTCTGTCACCCTCACTCATCTTAATCCCCGTAGAGCCGTTTAACCACCATTTTCCTGTATACTCTCCAATCCTTGCAGCTTCGCCTCTGTTTGATCAATGCCTAACCCTCTTGAGCCTAAAAACTACTAGGATTTGTTCCAGATGCTAGAATTTTGAGAATGCATGGGAGGTTTTCATCCGTGCATGATGGAACCCATTTTTACATCTTCTATAGGGGTATGACAAAGAAATTTCGCTGATTTTTATGAAAGGATTTGATGGAAAAATGTCTAGGGTTAGTCATCTCCTTTTTCCAGTAATTGAAGAGACCATTGCAGTCATGAATAAGCTCCCAAGAGAAGGCATTTATTGGTATAAACATTTGTTTCTTCCATGGTCGACCTATGATTTATCTCTTAAGCCGGCTTACCAGCATGTTGTAGGTGCTAAAGGATTTCACCAAGAATGGATTAAGACAGAATATGTGAACCCTCTAATCATTATTATCTGCCTCATCACCTGTGAGGGTATGTTTAATGTTCTCAAATCTTGTCATCTTCGCTTACTAGCCCATTTTGTTAATCAATAGTTCATCAATTTCCCATTTTATTTCCACAAGAGTTTGGAGAAAAGATCGAGTCAGGTTAGAAAGAACACAGTCAACCCTAGGAGAAGTTTGTTTCACCATAGTTTGATTAAAATCCTAATCTTGCATCAGTTCAAAGAGAGGAATCAGAGTTGGGATAATTTTGTGTTTAAAGTCCTAAACCCTCACCCAAATATTTGAAAATTCCCAAGGCATTCCTATAGCTTTGAATCCATTCAGACCCCTTCCACAGAGAATAAAATCCCCAAAATTGTCCAAATTGACGAAGATATACCAGAGGCAAGTTACCCTTCCCATTCACCTTCCCCTGTCAAACTCGTGTCTGCTGAATTTTTACCTTTTCCCCGAGCTCACACCTGGAAACAAAAGGAGAAGTCTGTCCAATCCACTATTCATCCCATCGTTTAGACCACGGTTTAGCCCATTATTTAGAATGGTCATCCAGAAAGTGAGCCCAAAGTGGATAAACCCTTCACTAACTCACCAAATTTGTTCACATTGGCTAGTGTTTCATCTGAATTGCTCAAAGATGTTGCTCGTGAGACTATCCCTACACATGCTCAGGGCATGATCCTTGAAAGACAAATCCCCTTCGTTGATCTTGAGACACCATCCAGGGAATTGAGTTTTCCTCCTAAATTCAAGCATCACATAGAAACATCCACTCCTCATTAGCCAAATATAGACCAACTAACTAAATAATTGGCATGATCGGCAAGTCGCAATGAAGAGTACACCAAGGTAGTTGAAGATCTTCGAGAAGAGAATAAGGAGTTGCGTCTTCAAGTTAGGACTATTGAGGACCTTAAAAAGGCTATTACTTCTTCACATGAATATCAACAGAAGAGGCATGCTGTTTTAAAAGCATAGGATAGAAAGTTGAAATTTAAGTCCCATGTTTCATCAGCTAAGTCAAAGGCAGCTGCTGACACAGCCCTGCCTTCTTCCTAACCCCATTTTTTTCTCAGAGGGACCTGGCATCTCTTTGGTTGGGGGAGTGTTGATCCTGGTTTTGTCACTGTTATAGGCTTGTAATTTACTCTTTTGGCATCTATTTTGTCACCTTTTTGACATATTTCTTGTCATACAGCTTATCATTCAGCCCCAGGTATGAACGCATTTGGAATTTATGCAAGTCTTGCTTTATCTTTTTTATTTTGTGATTTTAATAAGAAATTATGTTATAATTGGAGATATGTCTGATGTATGAATTTGTTTTGTAGATCATAGTCTTTAAACAAGGAAACATTGGATGTGTGTTCACGCTAGATATGCGCAGAGCATGTCCGTCTTTCTATTCAGCCTCCCGATCAGCTCACGCACTATTAGTTGGCATATTCCCAAGTGATTAAAGTGAAAAATGGTCTTCAACTATTTTTTTGTCCACGTGTTTAATGCTACAATGGCCCTTGCTCTGAGAAGGCTCTCCATCTTGCTTTCTCCATTCGACACCACAATACAAGGCCATGTCAATGAGAATCTATATGACGCAGTACAAATGAGGAGAACCGATGCATGAGAGAGCTGGAGGATGACTATGCGTTGCCATATGGTTGTTTGTTTTCCATAAATATTGTCTATTTTAGGAGATATCGACCACTGAAAGGGTCAACCATCTCATCCTTGTAAACATTATATATAGTCACCTCCAAGCGAGAGCATGGAGTTAGCTAGTTTGTAAATCTGTCAATCAACATTAGAGAAGAAGATTTGTAAAAGCTCTATTATGAATGTTAATATAAGTTCTATTTTCGTTGTGTATACATGTTCTTGTTCCTATGAGTGATTGATTAACACACCACCCTGATTGCTTAGAGGGACCCTCAACAACCAGTGGTCTCCATTTCCATGTGTGTTCTTCTTATCTTCTTTCTTACAGATAAGTAGTTTCTATTTCTGTTTTGTTTATGCAAATTGGTTTCTTGTTAGTTGATATTGTTCATTTCTTTGTTTCCTGTAGCATATATTTCATTATGAGTAATGTTGTACTGTTAGTATAGTTTCTATTTCTTGAATTAAAGTAACTGGTATCCCGCATAGTTTATCTCTAGTTTCCTTTCCAGTCTTTCTTCCATCTTGTGGTTTAGTTTTATATTGATAATTACATAGAGTTGGATTTCTTTAATATCTCAGATTCAGTTTACAGTAGGTTTAGTTCTGTTAATTTTTGTTTTGATGTAGATTTACTTTAGTCATACCTTAGTTTATTTCATAATCTAATAGACAATAGTTTCTCTCTAATCATGAATTAGCATAAGTCATTATGTTGTTATTTCAATTATTAACTAGGATCAATTACTATCATTTATGCATATTATTATCATGTGCACGAAATCGGCTAATATTTAGATCATCTAGGCCATTATTTCCTAATTTCCATTTTTTTCCTCATACGAACTATCATTTGGACCGTTTATTCAGACTGCCATTCATCCCTTTGTACACCCTTTAATATTTCCCATTTAGTCTTAAACCTGTTTAAAGTTTGGTTTCTTTGGATTTTGAATTAGGTTATGTTTGTAATTATAAAATGGTTATATCTATAATTAGGGCCTTAGTCTAGATCATTTAAAGTATATATTAATTTCCATCCCTGAATTTCACTTCCTTTTACCTTAGTATGTGTTGAATTGTGTTTTTTTTGTCTTTTTTGTTTATGATTTCTTCATTCACTACTGTTGTAAAGTTTGGTGATTATATCTCTAGCTTAGTCTAATTTATCTTTGTGTATATTGAATCTAGAACTAAACATGTTCATTATCTTTGTAAATTCATCATAGCATAGGACTTATTTTCTTCATTGTGTGGTTACTGAAAATATTCATAGAACAAGATTTAGAGAAGACACCTTTATTAAGTTTTCTACTTGCTTCTTTTATTAAGTTTTCTACTTGATTCTAAGTCATATTTTCCTCACACATGTTTCATATAAGAAAAAGTATACCTTTAACTTTCAACTAATTACTAAAAGAGTTTTGTTTTTGAATTAATAGGTTAGTTGTTCATAATATCTTTTTTTGTTAAAGTCATTTGCTTATGTAATAAATCACAATGTTTACTATCACTTGTAATTGGACACTACTTAGTTTTCATATATTTATGGAAGTTAAGTTAGATCTAATCCCATTCATTTTCTTTACTTCTTTTGAAATCCATTTTGATACACCTCGTTCTCCAGCACCGATAACCATGAATTCATATCCATAGAGAAATCAAGGAGAGTGGAGATAGATAAATTGGCTCAATCATTGTATATTTGTCAAACCTCCTGTATAATTTAGTTATTGGGTTTCTTAGATTAATTAAATAATAATAATATTGTATCACATAATATAATCTTTCATAAGAGTTCTAATTATGTTCCAAACCTTTCTAATTCATAGATTAAGAAGCAGAATAGTTAGTACACTGTAAAGAAGTAGATTACTTTCTTAGAATAGTGTTATTTATAAAATACATAGTTTATGGTTGATAGAATAGAGTAGTATAGATTGATACTAATCTATTCTAGTAAATGTGTCCCAGCCTAATTACCTTAGTAGTTGAATTTCTAGAGTTTGACTTGATTTTTCATTTTGAAAGATATTTCGATCTTTTCTTTATTAAAATATTTCCAGGACACCTTAAGAACCCTTCTACCTTCACATATATTTTAGATCATCTATAAGATTACAAAACTTAGTTGATAATTGAATATTTGGTGAATTAATTAAGACATTATAACACCCAACATACTAGTAGTGATATTTTGCATGCCAAACGTAAAAGGATATAAAATTAAGGGAATTGACCGAGTCTCAACATTCGACCTTCCCGAGTAAAATATTTGATGGATGACAGTAAAAGATGAAAAAATTGCTCATGCAGCATGGGAAGAACCAACCCCGCGAGGTTCAGTATAATATGGGTTCCCAAGAACCCATATGGTATATCAAGGAGGAGCCTCAATGGTTCCTCCCCCATTCCAAATGATGGCGATGGAGGGAACTCCGAGGATTTTGAAGTAGTGCTCATGGTAAAATCGGTATGGGACTCTCTATGGAAAATAGGCCGCCTAGAATATCTAACCTTCTTACGAAGAGGGGGTGGAGGATCACAAGGAGGTAATCTTGCTAAGCTTTGAGACCGACAAGCTGCTAGAAATCGATCTACGATGACTCCACAAATAAAAAGACTCAACTAGCTACAATCCCTAAAGCAAACTACCTCACACAGATCACACCCCTAAGTAAAACTAGGTCAAATGAAAACAAGCCAAGAGTGAGGAAAAATGAGCTCCCAAATGAAGCAGGTATGTCTTTCCTAGCAGAGGCTTGAGACTCCTATACACTATAGGTAGAGCTGTGTAACCAAATATAGTGCCCCTCATCTTCATTGCATAAGGATAATGTGCTTTTTTACCACCACTTGGTTAGGACACTCACATAATAAACTCTGCAACCACCCCCCGTGATATCTAGGTAAGGGAACTAAGGTCACCCCAATATAACCAATGCTCAGGTGGACAGTTGCAAGAGGGATCTATCGTATGGGAAGGGTAACAAAGTCTGAATCTCAAAAACACTAAAGTGTTAAGATTCCATATGCTAGAGTAGATATCATTAGTGTCTAATCCAAATTCACAACAATATCATATTCAGAATCACTGAAAGAAACACAATCACAAGATAGACACAAATTTATCCTGAGAAACCCTCAAGGGAAGAAGACCCAACAAAACTTCCTATGTATAATATGTATAAGACAAAACCCCAAAACATGTATTCCACCTCCTTTTTGATATGTCTCTCTCTCTCTATCCTATGCACTACACAAGTGAGTCTATCTGTGTTCAAATGAGAAGAACATCCACTCTAATTATACTTTTTTTTTCAATTAACTTTTACCCTAATCAAGTTAGCTCCACTAAACTGTCTGGGTTGAATTCACCTAGGAAATCAAAAAATAGTATTTTATTATATTCATTAGGGTACTAATGGCCCGACTTACAATGGATGCTTTACCTCAAGACTCTATGATGACCAATTATAATAGTAACATCCTGATGGAGGAATAATAACATATACCTTAGGGTATATTAGTAAAATACATTTAGAATATACTTTGAAGTTACAATATTTCAACAATTCCCCTTAACGAGAAGGGTATTCTACTCACAACGTCATCATCAACTATAGGAGTAACAAGAGAGATAATATTGAAAAATATCAAGGTAATACATATACATGTCATAGGAATTTTTCACAATCAGTAACTGGAACATTTACTCTTAAATGTCTTCAGTATTGGTACATAGTCTTATTCAGCACTGAGTATTCATCTTCTACAGCACAGGATCACCTGATCCTTTTCAGCACCATTTTGATCTTCTCTATCCTTTGTATAAGCACTTCGATATTCTTGATCCTTTGCAGCAGCAGTTCGATCTTCTTGATCCTTTATAGCATCACTATGATCTTCTCGGTACTTTGTAGTAGCACCTAGATCTTCTTGATCCTTTTCCACAACACTTTGATATTCTTGATCCTTTTGCTGCAACACTACCTATAGAACACATGATCTCTTTGTGGGATGATCAATCCCTATCACTTTAGTACAGGAGTCCAAGGATGATGGAATCCTTGATGAACTTACTCCCCCATAACAAGGAGGGTCCATAATAGCGACAAATTGAATCGTCTACAACTGAATGTAGATCTCCTCCACACATGAATGAAGGACCTATCATCTATAAGAACTCATCATAGAGAATCCTCAACACTAAATATAGGACCACTCCCAAGAAATTTGTATTCTATGGAGTCCATGAGGACTTATCATATATAATCCTTAGCACTAAATCTAGAACCACTCACAAGTGAGTGTTATTCTATGGTACACTCTCCATGCAAGAGTAACATCTGTCACTGTAGATCTGGCATCCATAAGGACTCATTGTAGGACATCCTCATCACTATATCTAGGACCACTCCATGTGAGTGTTAGACTATGGCATCCACAAGGACTCATCATAGAGCATCCTTAACACTAAATATAGGACCAATCCCAAGTGAGTGCTATTATATGGAATCTACATATAAATGTAGGTACACTCTCCATGAGAGAGTTACATTTGCTACTGTAGATATTACATCTGTGGGGACTCATCATAGGGCATCCTTATCATTAATTCTAGGACCACTCACAAGCAAATGTTATTCGATGAAATCTACATATGATTGTAGATATACTCTCCATGCGAGGGTAACGTCGGTAGGACCATCCTTAGCTAGTAAGGACCAATATCGAGAGAAGAGTGTTATTTTTTCGTAATTCCATCCTCAAGAGACGATCAATGTCATTAATGATAGTCTTATCATCACTCCCCCTTTCGAGGGAGGATCTATATCATCAACCTGCTCCCCCATTTTCTGAGGAGGGTTCATATCTTCGGCTTGTTCTTCCTTTCCAAGGAGAGTCCATATCTTCAACTTGTTCCTCCTTTTTAAAGAGAGTCCATATATTTGAGTTGTTCTTCCTTTCTAAAGAGAATCTATATATTCGACTTGTTTTTCCTTTTCGAGGAGATTCCACATATTCGACTCGTTTCTCCTTTCTGAGAAGGGTCCATATCATCATTATTCCTCCTTGCAAGGAAAGTCTTTTCGAACTACACCAATCTTTCCACGAAAGTATTCAAACTTCACCCGAGATAGAGGCTTGGTCAACACATAAACAACTTGCTCATCGTTACTCACATACTGGAGTTATACAACTCCCTTTTAGACCATATCCCTTATATAAAAATATCGTATTTCTATGTGCTTTGATTTATCATGGAACACAGGATTCCTTGTCATTTTCATATAGATTTGGGTGTCACATAGAATCACTATGGTTTCCAACTCTATGTCGAATAGGACTGACATCAGTTTACAAAGTCATATCGCTTCACAATTACCAGACCAAGATGCTATGTATTCTGCTTCAGTCATGCTGAGAGCAATACTAGAATTTTTCTTACTAAACCATGAGATCGTGGAGGATCCTAGATAGTAGCATTCACATGAGGTGCTCTTTCTGTCTTCAATACTTCCTACCCAATTTAAATCCGTATATCCATACAATTTGTAGTTATGATCTCTATAATAGTATAGTCCAAAGTTTTGTGTACCTCTTAGGTACCTCATCACATGCTTTATAGCTATCAGGTGAACCCATCTAGGTTTAACTAGAAACTGACTTAAGGTGTTTGCAACAAAGCATATATCTAGACTTGTATTTGTCAGATACATCAGTGACCCAATAATATTCTTGTACTGAGTCATGTCCACTAAATCTGATGATTCATCAGATGACAACTTCAGGTTGGTGTCCACGGATGTGGTGATGAATTTACTATCCAACATATCAAATATTTTAAAGCTATCCACTGCATACATTCCCTGGTTCATAAATATTGCTTCTAGGATATACCACACTTCCATCCCAAGGAATAATGCATAAATCCAAGATCTTTCATCTCGAATTCTTTAGCTAGCTTCTTCTTGCAATCTGTGATATGTTTCTCATTTCCTGTCAAAAATAGATCATACAAATACAGTAATAGTATGACTGGTTCATCATCCATAACCTTCATGTAAATGTTAGAGTCGATCTTACTCTTGGTAAAGCCCAAGCTTGTCAAGAAGTTGTCAATTCTTCCATACCAAGCTCTAGGAGCTTGCTTCAGTCCATACAGAGCCTTTTTCAACTTACATACATGAGTCACTCTGTCTTTGAATTCAAATCCTTATGGTTGTTTGATGTAAACCTCTTCCTCAATAAAACAATTCAAGAAGGTTGTATTTACATACATTTGGTATAGATACCACTTCATCATGGAAGCAAGAGCCATTATGGTTCTGATGGAAGTTTCCCATGCTACTGGAGAAAATGTCTCTTCATAATCAATCCCTTATTTCTAAGAGAACTCTCTAGCCATAAATATTTCCTTGTACTTTTCAATACTTCAATCACCTACATGTTTTATCTTGTAGATCCACTTCAAATAAACCACACTCTTGTTTTCTGGTTTGGGTACTATATCCCAAACATCATTCTTCATTATTGACTAGTATTCTTCTGTAATTGCTTCTACCCACTATTTATTTTGCATTAGGTTCCTCATAGAGGGTGGGTTCTTGATCTACAAGGTCACACATCAAAGCTACATAATTGGAGTATGGCTTTGATCTCTTGCTTGTTCTTATGGAGCCTTCTAGAGCTCCATACGTCTATGCTTCTTGTATGATTTCTCTTACCCAAGAAGGTTTTCTATTTCTAGAGATATCCACAGTAGGGGTTTCCTAAGGTTCTAGCATATCATGATCTTCTGATCCTACTATTTCAGGAGAGGGTTCAACTTCTACATTTATGGGAGGTACATCCTCTTCATGTACTTCTTCAAGATGACACCTTCTGTATTTCTTAAGAGCAGTTTCTTAATCAAATTTCACATCCCTGCTAATATATATATGATGGAATCCTAAAATGTATATCCTGAAGGATTTGGAGACTTCACAGTATCCAAAAAATATCCCATTCTTTTCGGAAGGATCCAACTTGGTTCTCTTATCTGTCGAAATATGCACATATACTAGACAACCAAATATCTTGAGATGGATCACTTCAAGTTTCTTTCCTATATACATTTCTTCAAGAGTATTGAATATGAGAGCAATGTGAGATAATCTATTCTGCACATACACATTTGTTCTTGCTACTTCATCCCATAGGTGCATGGGGAGATCCTGGTCATGAATCGTAGTTTTCACTGCTTCCATAAATGTTCTATTCTTTCTTTCTGCAACACCATTTTGTTGGGGATTATAGGGAGTGGTTAGTTCCCTCTTGATTCCATCTTCTTTGTAGAATGCTTCAAATTATTTTGAAGTATATTCTCCACCATTATCTTATCTAAGTGTCTTGATTCTTCTTTTTGAATGGTTCTCTATCAAGGCTTTGAATTCCTTGAATTTCCCAAACACTTCACTCTTGGTCTTCAAGAAGTATATCCATGTATTTATTGAAAAGTTAGCAATAAATGTGACATAGTATTCATGTCCACTTAAGGATGTGGATGGCATAGGACCACACACATCAAAATGAATTAATTCCAATGTACCTTTAGTCATTGTTTCACTTTTAGGAAATGGGTTCTTGATGTTCTTTCCTCTTGTACATCCTTTGCAAGTTCCTTCATGATCAATATTTAAATCTGGTAAACTTGTTATCAACTTTCTTATATAGGTAATGATTTGTAGTTGAGGTGAAAAATTATTCTATTCCATAGTTCACAAGATCTAGTGGTCTCATGGGCAAGGGATGTCTCTGGATGTCCCTTGATTTTTTACAGTCCTCCTTCTTCTTCACCAATGACAATATCATCTTCAATTGTCTTTCCTTTGGACCACATGAGTACTTGTACATCTATAAAATAAACTCTATATCCTTTCTTATCTATTGCTGAGATGAAAAGTAGATTCTTTTTCAAACCTAGTACATATAGTACTTCCTTCATCTTCATGGAGGTTCCAGAGTCAAGCTTGTAGCTTGATTTACCAATGCATTTGATGGGATATTGATACTCATCTCCTAGAGATACCTTCTGAGGAGAGTTATTTTATTCATGTATTGACAGAGTTTGCTTCTTCCTTATCATGTTCTTTGAGGCACCACTATCAATAATCCATCTGTCTTCTCCAGGTGTTACAAACCCAGAGAGTGCACTGAATAGTACATATTCCTCTATATATTCTTCTTTTTCTTGTCTCTTTTGAGGTATTTATTCTTCATCCTCATATTCAACTAGATGAGCATGATGCATTTTGTTGGTATTCTTCTTCAATGGAAACTCTCTAGTAATGTGTCCTATCTTATAAAAATTGTAAAATTGATGTTTGGATTAGTCTCTTTTCTGACTATTATCTCTTTTCTTCTGAAAATTATTTGGAGGTTTATACTCCTAGTGACTATCCTTCTCGAAGTTTGATTGTTTTCTTCTCTTTGTATGGATAGCTAGAGCTTGATCATATTCCTTAAGTAAATATTCTATGTTAGCTAATCTAGCCTCATCTTGGATGCAGCCTTCCCATACAATGTCAAAATTCATACTTTATTTTCTAGCAAACATACTTTGTATGAATGAATCCCAAGGTCTAGTGAGACCATTGAGAGTGGTCATGACTAGTTCATCTTAATCAAGGGAGTCTCCAATAGCATATAGTTGTTCCTTGAACTGGGAGACCCTAGTAAACTAATCTTGAAATGATTCTCCTTTACACATATTTGTGCTCTTTAGTTGATCTCTCAAATTCATATTTCTATTGATGTTCCTTCCTACATACATTCTGAAGAGCGCATCATACATTTTCTTAGGTGTCTCTTATATGGCACTCGATGGATCGAGTGATATTTGATAGAATCAACAATGATCCTCATTGATTTGATTAGGTCACTATGATGCTTATCCTTAGCTTCATATTCTTCTAGTTATGGGACTTCATCCTTGATATACTTATCAATATCATTCTCTCTAAGAATTATACCAATCCTATACTTCCATTCTTGGAAGTTTTCAATGCCTTCCAACGTATCCTCAATCTTAGTGCTTGGGGACATCCTATCTAGTAGGTCACAAAAAATTGAGATTTCTCAAAATGAAAAGTTGACGTTAATAGGAGATGCACTGACTAAGGTCAGTTGGTTGGTCCACTTGGTTCCTAGAGATCCAAAATATTCACCCTTCAAATCTTACATGCGAGGTTACAATTTCTGGAGAATTTCTGGTTTTGGTTTTCTATAATTTTTTGGTTCAGGGCTAAACCAGGTTTTATCTTTCCCAGAGATTCAAACACCCAAAAACTTCGATCTTGGGATCAATAGATGTTCCCCAGATAGGCACAAATTTCTATGCAATAATAACTTCAAAATTCCAACTTTTTCAAACACCCTAATTTCTTTAGGAGGGAGAGGAGCGAGAGTTTTACCTTGTGAAAGTTGTTCTTTTTAGGATAGATTTGATACCATGTTAATATTTCATATGCTAGAATATATATAATTAGTTTTTAATCCAAATTCACAATAGCAGCATATGCAGAATCACTGAAAGAAACACAATCACAATATAGACACGAATTTATCCTAGGAAACCCTCAAGGGGAAGAAAACCCAACAAAAAATCCTCTATATATAAGATGTATAAGATAAAACGTATTGCACCTCCTTCTTGGTATGTCTCTCTCTCTCTCCCTCCTATGTGCTACACAAGTGAATCTTCCTATGTTCAAATGAGAAGCACATCCACTCTATTTATACTCTTTTTTTCAACTAATTTTTATCCTAATCAAGTTGGCCCCACTAAACTGTATGGGCTGAATTCACCTAGGAAATCACAAAACAATATTTTATTATATTCATTAGGGTACTAATGAACTGAATTAATGGAGGATTTACCTCATGACTCTATGATGACCAATTACAATAGTAACATCCCAACGGAGAAATAATAACATCTCTCTTGGGGTATATCAGTAAAATATATTTAGAATATCCTTTGAAGTTACAATATTTCAACACAAAGGTACCTCAAAATCACCCATATATGAATAAGATCCTGAAAATATCTCCAGCACTCTACATAAGGTAGTGGAGGGATAACCCCACCACTACCTCATGCTAAAATTTAGTGTGAGAGGAGCCTCCTGAGAACACTAATTATAACAAGGATTTCTCTTCTCAGTTGGACATACATCTATTTTTTTTGTTTCATAGTCTTGGAAATTTTTACGCAAAAACCCTATTCCAAAACTCTACAACCTAATATTGTTGGTGGACCGTATAAAATAAAATCATTGTAATCAATTTTAATTAAGCATTAGTTTTAGAGGTTGTAATTACTCAAGGGAAATGGACGTGTAACTAGGGATTTTATGACTCAACAATGAAAGAAAATATGCACACCTAAAAAAATTTCCTAGTGCAACTTTGTTTTTAAAATGAAAAATGGTATGCCATTATATGTAGTGCACAAAATTTATTTCCTTTCCAAATTCCAATGCAATCCTTGCTATATGAAATCCTAAACACTACTATCATCCAAGAAACCTAATGCAAGTACCTCCTTAAATGCATTTGTGAGATGCAAGTAAGTATGTAAGTATATAATTATTTTGTATTTTCAATATAAAATAATGAAAATGCAATAAAATTCATCAAAATTATCAGTCTCTGTAGAAAGAAGCAAACACAAGCCAAGCAAGACAGCTGAAGTAAAGGTATAATGCAGTAATGGAAAAACAAAAAGGAGATAAATTGACAAGAACAATATTCAAGAAAGAAAATCAATAAAAAGGGGTCTCTAGTCACAACATGAGTAGTCAACATATGGTATTGGTACCTAGGACGACCCATCTACACTCACAACCCACCCAACAACTTCACACATCAATAAATCAACTAAATTGGAGGATGTGTGTGACTTTTCAAATAACAACAGCATATGCACATGACTACATAGAGTACAAACTGCATAAATACATGAATGTATGTTATCTAACCCATCTATACAAATAATAAGGTAGTAATAAGAAGGCCAAGTGTCAAAACACTCTAGGGGACTGTCAATGAATTAACACACTACCAAATGTGACATAAAAATGAGGAGAAATAAGGAGTGATTGGGAGAAAAATTCACCGAAAATTCCACCAAAAAGTAAGATCCCTAGTCAAGTCACCAATTCTGTTATGAAAAAAAATTCCTATGGACTTAGGTGGACCACAAAAGATAGTATGACACCATACATCAACCCATTCTCAAGCATGATAAATGCATAAATAAAAGTAAACAGTAAGGGAGAAGAACCATACCTCAACTCGACATTTGAAGAAGATCCTCATTGAGCTCTTGATCAAATCTTGTCCCTAAACTTTGTCCTCAACAACAAAGAGATATACAAGCATGATATATAAAGTATTAGTCTCTAGTCTAGCATATTCAATTTAAACATGTATACAAAGTAATTACGTACATGGGTTTTACTCTTCAAGTTTCTCCCCCCCCAATTTCTTCACAATAGCTCAATATATCATGACCCTCAATAGGAAATGAAGGGTCGAATCATAGCGTTTCCTAAAATATGGAAGGACAAGGATCAAGTCATTTAGTACTTGATGGGGAAAACTCCAAATATTTTTAATTTTTTAGCATAAAACCCAATGTACAAGGGTGACATTGGTGAAATACGCATATACGCAGGTTCTAAACTTGTCACTCACGTGTATCTTCAAAAGTTTTTTTTAAGGGGTTAAATTGGAGCAATATGGAAATAGTAAGTAAATGGCGTATAGTGATTTTTCATAGGGGGACATTGAAAATTTCATCAAAGCATGATGTCTAAGGTGTGGAAAATCATGCTATAACAATGTCCTAAAAATTAGACCTCTAAAGAATAAAATACTTTGAATAGAGTCATCTAATAGTTTACATGGAATTTGAAAAACAAGGACTAGATCTTAAACTAGATTCCCATGCATGGGAATGTAGTTTAGATGTACAAAACCCAAATAGTCCCGTACATAGTCATTGTGGCTTACCTATTTGCACAACCAAGGCATGCTATCATTAATTATTCTATGTTTCAACAATCAAACTACCTCAAAAGAACACTCTTCAAAAAATAAGTACCTTCTTATGAAATGTTGTCTGCTTGTTCAAGATCATCCCTTTTTCCTCGAAGGTTCCATCATATATTATTGGAAGATAGGATAATGCTATCATCATTTCTTCTTCTATTTTCATGGTAATTTTTTCTCAAGTCTCTTTCTCTACTTTTTGCTAAGTATTATCATGTCATGAAAATTTTAGGGGTGAGACTGGTCGATTGCCTTCTTAGAATTTTTAAGCTATATCCAGTGCAAGAATTTGCAAGTGAGACTAGATAAAATATTTTAAAATTTTCTCACATATATTTCATAAGAAGCATGCAAGTATTTTTGTGCACGTCACCATTTCATAAATTAATGGTGATGTTTAATTCTGTGACCATCACCATTAATGAAACTTTCCTTACTATTCTTAAAGGATTGTAACAATTAAAAAAATAAATTAGATAGAAATGCTGACGCTCCTTTATTGTTCAGTGCCAATGAGGTTATGGTGATGGTCATTAAATATATGTTATTATTTTCGTTTGTAATTGGATATAGTCATTGGCCATGACTAATATGATTATTGGTGATGGACCTGGCATGTCTCCATATATCCTTTACTTTTGTCTGTGATGCCTTTGGTGACATTTTATTTTTGGTGACATAGTCCCTTTCTACCATCGCCAATGAGTTTATGGTGATGGTCATTGAATATATGTCACTGTTTTCTTTTTGAATTAACGATGGTCACTAACCATCACTAATAATTATTATTGGTAACGGACCTATCACATCTCCAAATTTCCTTTACTTTTGGCTACGATGGGTTTAGTGACGTTTAGTTTTTCTGACATAGACCATTTTGATCATCGCTAATGAGGTTATGATGATGATCACTAAAGATATGTCACTGTAGTTCTTTGTAATTATTAACGATCACAAACCATCACTAATAACGATTATTGGTGACGAACTTAGAAGGTATGCATATCTCATTTAATTTCTTCTATGTTTTCTTTGGTGGCATTTAGTTCTTGGTGATGGAGGCCATTTTAACAATCATCAATGAGATTATGGTGACGATTTTCCCTCGTCACCATAGGCCTTTTTTCTTGTAGTTCTTCAACCACAAAATGATATTTAGAGTCAATATTATCACTCATACCAGGTCAACATAATGGTCCATAACACCTATAGATATGTGTCAGATAGTACAGAAGACAATAGGGTTATATTGAAGGAGTATCCGTTTTACATAAGCTATCATAGATTTCAGAATTTGGATTTTGTACAATTTTTTTTTAATTGTTCTACAATCACTTGAAGGATAATAGTACACAAATGTAAAAACATTGGATTTGGTTTGTTGGTTGTGGTTGGAAATTCAAAAAATCACGTGTCTTCCAATGGTTTTTCATGCTCCAAACAAGGAACAAGGTGATACATATTTTGAACTATTTTGAGATTGGTCATAGAAAAGGGGAAAGTGAGGGAGAAAGAGCGTGCATATATACTACATTATGTAGGAACTAAATTAAGTGCACAATTATTTCACTCATAAGAGATGTAAAGACAATTTTTTAATGGTATTCTTCAGTCATGGGGGGGAGAGAAAGAAGGAAGGAAGACTAGTCAACTAGGAAAGCACATGTACATAGATATTTTTGGGAGGTGGTCGATGTAGATTGATCATATTTATATGAGTGCAATATCATTAAGGGAAATCATGCATTTCATTTAGTTAGAAAGTCCCACAATGTTATAGTTTAAATGTGGACAATAAAACTCTTTTTTTTTTGTTATCCATGTAGTAGTGGTGAATGGGAAAATTGTGAATCTATTGATTGGGTTGATAGTTGGGATCATATATCAATCCCCATGGTTCCACTTATAAATTCAGAATTATCAGAGTTGGAGGAGTACCAATCAAGTATTTCAATAGACTATGACCACATCTAAGATCTCGTATAACCAAGTTTGATTAATATCTTGATAATTTTGAAATTTTTGACAACTAGTCATGTCTAAAATCAAGGATAAATATGATACATGCATGTCCTAGGTTTGTGTATGTCAAATGAAAATATGGTGACCTAGAACATCAAATTCATGCGAAAGAGATTCATGAAGATCTAGACATTTAGTATTGCATTGAAAATTATTGATCTGAATTTTTTATGGAGAAAACATCATGTGATGATGATGTACACTTGCATGAAGACATTTTAGTAGGAATAATCATTAATGAAAAGGAGGAATAGTGTTTTTTATATATATGTTCCTTCTCAAAACTAAAGCAATTTAATGATTAATATATTGATGATTTGAAGAGGATAGGTGTGGTAGAGAAACCCTTCTTAGATGAAGAAATTGAAGGTGCTTCTACTAGTATGTATGTGATAAAAAACATGGCATCTAGATCTATATTTTTGTAGCATGTGAAAATCATTAGATAAGTTTTTGCTTCTCTATATATATATTTGTGGCATACTTCATGTGGGTTCTTTATAGAGGGCAATGAAGAAGGGAATCATATTTTTGCAAATTTATATTAGATGAACCTTGTAAAACTTTGTTTCTTCAGGGTATTTTAGGTGACTTATATGGAATCGAAGGAGGACAATTTATGTAACTTGTAGAATATTATTTAGAAATACATGTGTTGGTCGATGTATGATTCACTGCTTGATGATGAGATGGCATATTCAAATGACATAGGTCTTAGGATTTACAATCCTCCCTTGTCTGAACTGTCTATTAGATTATATTAGCCTAACATAGGAGTCATTTAATTATTATTGGGTTCACTAGTACCATTGGGTCCACTTGGCCCAATGGGGAGATATGTACCAATAACTAGAGTGTGAGGAAAACTGATAGAGGCTAACTAGAACTAATTGTACTTGCATGAATCATCTTAGGCACCTCCTAGACCAATTCCTACATTTTAGGAGCCACTGGGAGTGTCGACACCAACCTACTTCATTTGCTGAGAGTTGATAACTAGTTAAGCTTAGTTATTCTTCAGTTACATTTAGTTAGTTCTCCTCCAATTCAATTAGCACCAGTTATGCATGCCTACATGTGGGAAGGCACTAGTTCTCACCTACTTCTTACCTACCACTGCAGTTAGACTAGTTTAAATGATTATAACAGATGGATTGAATGAATTAGACATATGGATTTATCCACTTGAAGTTCGATAGTGATTTAGACATATTTAGTTAGACATGCAGTCAGATACAATTAGAGTCAGTTGGTGGATTCGAATTTATCCCTAATGATTCAAATTCCTCCTTATGTAACACCATTGTAACAATGGATTTTTTAATGATGATAATACTGTAATTCTCTTACCAATACTTGTTTGTTTCCTATGAGATTTGATTTGTTCAGTTTGTATAATTCATTCCTCTTTACTGCATAGAAATTAAGAAATCCAATTGAAATCATTTATTGTTGATCTACTGGCACAACAATTTTAACATGGTATTAGACCCATATTGTTGTCCAAATATAAATTTTTGCCTTAACCCATGGTTCAATAAACAACATAATACCAACATAACACCACAAGACATTGGCCCAATAGAGCAAGCTCGATCGACAACATCCATAAAGAAGACACAGTCTCACCCGAGATCTCTTTATGGGAAACTTCCAGAACCATGTTTTTGTAGTTGGAGAGGGATTATAGTCCCTTGGAATGCATCCAAGGAACTTGAAAAAGATGATAGGATGGAATATTTCATCCTGCAATAGCAACACATTACATACCATAGATCAGCCGCATGACACAACAATGTCTTTAAAACTTAATGACCAGTGCAACTATGTAACACAGTCAATTCCTTATACTTGACAGACAGTGCATGACTTACATTTATACTTAGCATATCAACCATGAACTCATACACAACAATACAACAATACCTCCACATAGTCATTCATTCATCAATTGGCATACATTCTGCAACAACTGTAATTGCAATAATGTAAAATAAGAAAACATTCACATAAAAATTCACCATTAAACAATATTCAACCATATAACACAGGAAATAACATGGAAACCCATATGGGAAAAAACACCAAGGTTCTCTTCATCTAGCATGAGAAATATAGGTAGCACCTTGCAGCTTGCAACTTGAAGACTATTCTTAAGATATGTCTTTTTGACTCAATCTCTTGCTCTCATGCTCTCTGGTTTATTGATTCTATCTAATCCTACTAATTCACACACATATTGGATTGAATATTCTACTTTACTAGCGGTTTGTGCACACAGCTGCAAGATCCGTAGCTCAACAGCCTTCTACTTCTAATAGAATCTTCTCTAAGCCGACTACTCGATCTAACTAAATCTTGCCTTTTCTACTGAATACCAACTAAGCCAATATTATATCTAACTTATCTACCCCTTATATAGAGCGGGTTCCTTCTATTTATAATTTTTACAAGACCAGGCACGGTCGACTAAGTACTACTTAGTTATTACAAACTCAATATGGTTACCAAACGTCTCTATTACAATAAATTCCAGCCCATACCTAGCCACAAAAATTCCTGCATGCATTAACCACATCCTTAACTAGCCACGCAAAACATCCTTCAGTCCTTTGTACCAGTCATAACTAGTTGCAAGAGTGTCCTTCCATCTTCTGGTGATTTGTCCTTCAACTGTCTTCCTTGAATTTTGGCTTCCCAACATTAGCTCTTCTTCCTACCTCTTCTACCAACTCTAGATGTTCTTTCCTCATCGCATATTTCTCTACTCTGCACTTCCTTTCCTGCCTTTCTCTGCCATGCACATATTTTATCTTTTTGTGCCATTCCATTTGCTTCCCTCTTGACCTGCTTTTCCCTTGTCGCGCATGCACTTTTCCATATTATTTTGTGCTCAAATTTTCCTTATGCACTTTTCCTGGCCCAACAAGCCCCCAACACTCACATTTGACTCATCTCGAGCCACTAAGAAAAATGTTACTTCTCCATAAAAATGTGTGACAACTCGTTATTTATGTCTCCATTTCGGTTTTTGGTTCAAGCTACGTGGGAGGAAAACCCTTGTCCTAAAATTCCTTTACCATCTATTGCACACTAGCAACTTTCACTGTTACCTCCTCTTCCTGTGTGGCAAACTACTCCACGCCATTTAAACTGATATGTTATGACGATCCTGCCTCTAGCGATTGTGCCATATTTTGAATTTTATACTACATAGGATAAATAAGGCCCGTGAGTTGTGCTGCTTCCGATTGGTGTGCCTCCACCTTACCTTCTCTAGTTCGCTCTTAGTCATGGAGAGCCTAAACTCCCTGTTGGAGCTGCTTTATTTCTGCCATCTTTGTAACTTTATCCTGAAAGGAAAAATTCTTCATCTCTGCCTTCATCATGCTGATTTTATCGTCAACTTTCCTCGTGCTTTCTCTAATCTTTTTTGTCACCTCGTCTTCCAAATTTGCTTCCCAAATCATGGAAACAGATTCAACTTCCTTTGCGTGGAGTGTTTCTCCTTCGCTAGTATTCCTAGAAGCCTCAGACACTGCTCTTCTTCTCTCCTTGAGAACCTCAGGAGGTG
This sequence comes from Pseudotsuga menziesii, assembly GCA_001517045.1. Lineage (NCBI taxonomy): Eukaryota > Viridiplantae > Streptophyta > Pinopsida > Pinales > Pinaceae > Pseudotsuga > Pseudotsuga menziesii. The sequence goes on from LPNX011231500.1 coordinate 52,375, forward strand.
TGCTCGGTACCTTCCTAGATTGAAGCTCCTCAACCTGCTTCTTCAACTCTACTGCAATGCACAATAGTCAGGAAACCTTAGCAGCTAAATCTTCATCTTCCTTGCCCTATTCTGGTGGGAAGTCCGCGATCGCGCCCTTAATGGCTTGTGACAGTGCAACATGACTGTGCTCTCGTTACTTTATTTCTTTCCCTTTCTCATTTAGGAGGGCCCTATGCTACTTTACCTTCCTTTTCTATTGTGTTTCCTGATAGGCAACTGCATTCTCCCTCAGTCGTATTTTCATCACCATTGCCTACTGTACCTTATAAGATTCACCCAATGAAATCCTGGAGAATTTTATTTGCAATTTATTAAACTCTTTGACCACATCATCAAAGGCACTCGTGGTCGTTCCTATTTCCATTGCACCCCTGTGGTTATTCTTATTTCCATTGCGCCCCCATGGATTTGCACTTTGATCAATGGAACTAGCTATGGTCTAACAAGTAGAACGCTAGGATCCATGCCATATGTCTCAGCCTCAACAGTGGTTTTAACATTGTTGATGAAATATATGAGCTTATTCAAGTGCTCAACAACTTGACCAGACACATTCAATTGATGTGTGTTCAGAACCTCAAATATTTTCTTTGCGACCTCAGCTACAGCGTTTTCCAGTTCTTCAACATCATCCTCGGTTAGTGTTCTTGTGCTAGCCGTTCTGTCAGTTTTTCTCTTCTTGTGTGGCGGCACACGCTATGGTTGTAGTTCTTCCCAGTGGTTGTGGGTCTCCTCATTAGTAGGTGTCTATTCTTCATCGCCTTGATGGGAGTCATCATCACCATTGTTATAATCTTTTTCCCGAAGCAGGCATAGGATTCTTTCTTGTTCACGCCATTGGGTCAAGTTTTGGTTCTTGCTTTGGTTGTTGTACCTTGGGTGATTGAATTTATTCCTCAATTGGATATCCTGAATTGACATTCACATCAAATAGCTCACTTGCACTGGAGATCTCTATTTCCATGGGTGTCGGCTCACTTTGTGACAGGCTTCGACTCTAGAAAAGTTTGGCTCTGGTTCTCTTGGCTCTCTTTGTGTGCATAAAATATTGTTTGATGTCGAAGCCTTATATTTAAACCTGCCAATGCATCCTGCATTCATCATGTGATTGGAGGTTGATGTCTAATCGATCACATAGGATTCTCGGTCAATGTATTCCTTCATTAACTTAAGAGATTGAGTAGTACATTGTACCTATCATAATAGTTATGGTAGTTATGTTGAGGATGGCTGATGGGACCAAAAATCACGTTGTCATTCTCCTCGTATCTCATTGAATTAATGACACTTAGCTATCATAACTGCTTCAATATTCACAAGATATTTGCACTTTCATGTCATCCAACCTGTCATTTCTTATTTTACCAGCACTTTCCACTTTTTCCTGCGCTTTAAACTGGTTCTGCCACATACGTGTGACATAACAATTTATGTCTTTCCACTTTTTCCTGCTTTTTTTTTTCATGTGCAACGCGATTCCAACCCAGAATGTTACCACCATCATAGTATGATTTCAAGCGAATTCCGTTCACCATACCCGCAACATATGCACCATCCAATTTCTTTAATTTTACTGTGTCGACATCAGTGATATGAAAAATCATGTATGGCCCTAGCCAATGTGTTTTCAACTTTCTTGGATGTTTGAAAAATTTGTTGTCATGCAACAACACAAGTCCTCCGAATTTGAATGGTTTGATCTGGATATGGTGAGCATGCCATGATTTCTATCATGGCTTCTCAACTATTTGATTAAATCTTGCGATGCGTATTCCTCTTCCATCTGAACGAGCTATGTCAACCTATGTGCGACATCATCCTCATCGGTCATCTCTGTCAGTGCAATAATATATAGGCTTCACACAATGTACTCCATTGGCACAACATATTCCTATCCATATACTAGTTTGAATGGGGTGTTCCTTATCAGTCTCTTGCAAGTTGTGCGATACACCCATAGCATAGCTGAGACTCTCTGATCACAGTCATCTCAACGCACATTACATACCTTGGTCAATGCATTCTCCAGAATCTTGTTGAAAGCCTCGACCGTTCCATTCTCTTGAGGATGATAGGGTGTTGTATTCTTATGCTAGATCTGAAACTCTGCAATTAGATCAGCAATCATTTTTTTAACAAAATGCATACCTTGGTCACTTAGTATTATTTTTGGATATCCAAATCTTGTGACTACGTTTTCAAATAGAAACTTTTCCGCAGTCACAATGGTACAATATTTAGCAAGCATAACTTCAGCCCATCTAGTTAAATAGTCTATCGCAGTGATAATGTAGCACACACCAGTTCTCTTTCCTGGTGGACTAATCGGTCCAACAAAATCAACTTACCACTTGTCAAATTATTGAAGGGTTATCTATGGCGCAAGCGACATCTCGTCGCGTCGTGACGGTTTTCCTGTTCTATGGAAGACATCATAGCGCTTGTAGAAGCTTTTAGTATCCATGTGTATGGTTAGAAACCATAGTCATGCCTGCAATAGATTACACACAGTTTCTTTTCCTGCGTAGTGTCCTCCTGGGACACTAGCATGTGCTTCGCTCATTACCCAAGCTCGTTCATAATAAAAAAAACAGTGGCGCAGTATTTCATCTACACCCAGCTTGTACAAATGTCCTAAAATTAATGTATAATCAGCATCTTTTACAACGAAATGTTTCTTTTGATTAGTTGACATTCCTTCAGGTGCATATCATGTGCTCAAAAAGTGAATTATGGCGTTAAACTCATGGTTTTGGTTGTCCATCGCGTGGATCACAAATAGTTGCACATAAGGAAAATTATCTTCCAGGCTGGTTGGATCTTCACCACTTTCTATCCTTGATAGGTGGTTTGTCTCAACATTCAGTCGACAAATTTTGACAACGACCTCAAAATCAAATTCTTTAAATAGGAGAATCCATCTACAAATACCCCCCCCCCAACACTGGCTTGTTGACTATTTTTTTCAGCGCTGAATGATTAGTGTACATTTGAAAATTTCCACCTAACAAATAGTGTCTGAAATTTTGAAGTGCATATCTCTTTATGTCATCGTGTAGTTCTTTTCTACTGTTGACAGTTTTCTACTTGCAAAAGTAACAGGGTGGTCTAGTGCACCCTCTCCGGGTTCCGTCAAGACTATGTCGAGTGCGACAGATGACACGTTGACATGCACATGGAACTCCTTCTTCCAATCAGGGAATAAAATTATGGCGCAGTGGCCATCTTGTTCTTTAATTTGTCCAACATTTCCTAGCAAGCTGGTGTCCAATGATGGTGATGTATTTGTAACTTCAGAATGTTTTCACTTGTATATATTATGTATTGTACCCCGACGTTTACTCCGGGAAGTATATGTAATGTAATTTGAGTCATGTCATGGCCTGATTTTCCAAAAAGTAGATTCAATAATGTAAACAAGTCATGCAAATTCATAGAGGGTAACCCTCCCTATTGTTCAAGGGTTAAAGTTCCCACAGTTGTGGGGCCCTAGGGTTATTAGAATCTCCTAGAGAAGTCGGCCCTAGTGAGTTATTGTCGAGTTGGGAATTAGTATAAATAGAGAGTGAGCCTATCTGTTTAACACACATTCACTCACACTCAGTTGTAGCACATAACTGAGAGAGAAAGAAGAAGCTAGGACAAGAGAGAGAGAGACTACTGCTGTCGGGAGATCATCTTACTATTTTTGGGTTTTACTTTTGGTGTTGATTCTATATCTGAGGAAGTTGTGGGATTTTCTCCTTTATGGTTTCCCCAAGGAAAAGCTTTGTGTTCATTATCTCTTGCATTTGATTTTTGTACTTGTTATTCTCTTAGATAAGATCCTAAGATCATATTGTTGAAATAGATAAAAATCTAACATGCTATTAGAACTGACCTGAGAAGAAGACAATATACAGCTGCGGAAACTAGGGCTTCCTATTTTTTGGATCTCTTTCCATATATTTTCAACAAAAGGAGGTTTGGCTAACTCTCCTCTCTAGGGTGCATCTTTCTGTTGAAGCATAATATGATTCTGAGCATTTTCAGTTTTTCACCCTACACTACTGCCGGAAATTAGGGATTTCCATAGAAGTAGAATTTTTGAGTGACCCAATACTGGATTGATATCATTCCCAAAATAGAATTTTAGAGATCAAGATCAAATTTTGTGGTTGGGTAGAACTACAGGAAATTCAAACCCTAATATGCTCCTGAACCAGCTCTACAGAAATTCAGCTCCAGATCCAGTTCTGACATCTTAACCTAGTAAGATCTAAATATTTTTCATTTCCATTTGAGGTTCTCTATTAAGATGTCTCATCATACCAATATTGATGAAAATCTTGAGGGATATGATAACTTATAATCCTGGAAGTATAGGATAGCCCTGGTCCTTGAAGAAAATGAGTTGGACTCTTACGTCAATGAAGAGGTTCCAGTTCCAGAGGGAGATGAGGCTAAGGCCTTACACAAAAATAAATTGGTCATGGATAAAAGGATTATTGCTGATTCAATCAAGGATCACCTGATACCACAGGTGTCCTTCCTAAAGACACCTAAATCTATGTTTGATTCCTTGACCAAACTATTTGAAGGGAAGAACATAAATCAAAAGATGACTCTGAGAAACCAATTGAAGAATGTAAATATCTAGAATGTGGAACCATCTAGTCTTACTTTACAAGGGTCTCTTAGATCAAGGAACAACTTGAAGCAATATATGAAGAAGTAGATAATGGATAAATTGTGATGACCACCTTGAATGACCTCCCTAGATCATGGGACTCCTTTATTCAAGGGATATGTGCCAGAAAGAAGCTAGTCAAATTCAGTAGACTGTGGGAGGAATTCTCACAAGAAGAATCTTGGATATTATCTCGAGAAGAAAATATGGGAAGTGAATATCAAGATCTCACAGTACACTCCAAGAGTAGCAGAACAAACTATAACAAAGGTAAGCCTTCTCATAAAGATTTTTCTAAAATCAGATGCTATACATGTGACGAGAAAGGACACTATGCTAGAGAATGTCCTAGAAACAAAAATGGCTCTCAGAAGAAGAAGGGAAGCAAGAAAATACATCATGATCACACTGCAGAGGATGACAAACCTCCCAGAAAGAAAGCCAAAGAAGAAAGTGATGATTCTTCTAATAAAGAAGAATATGTTTTGATTTATGCCCTCACAGGAACTATTACACATGGAAGCAATGATTGGATCATTGATAGTGGGCCTTCCAAACATATGAAAGGATTCAAGGAATCCTTTGTGAAACTTTCCAAACATGAGTCACCTCACAAGGTGAAACTTGGAGATGACTACCAGTATCCAAAAAAAGATAGTGGTGAATCCTCCTATAAACTAGATTCTGGAAAGTTTATGAAGATGAAGGATGTCCTATTTATACCATGACTAAAGATGAACCCTCTCTCCATCTCTGCATTGGATGAAAAAGGCATGAGGGTTGCATTTGTAGATGGCGAAGTCCTTATGTGGCCAAAAGGAAATACTATAGATGATGTAGTAGTGATTGGAGAACAAGGAGGACTATGCAAGTTGAAGGGCCATCTAGAATAAGCCTTGGTCCATGACCCAGTAGAGCCAAATGAACTTTGAAACAGAAGGCTTGCATATGTTCACTACAAGGAAATACCACTTGCAAGCAAAGTTGTTGAAGGTCTTCCATAAATACATGCAAAACGTGACGGTGTCTGCAAAGAATGTGAGAAAGGAAATAACACAAAGAAGACATTTCCAAGTAGCGAGTGCAAGGCATAAGGAATCTTGGAAATCATTCACTTCAATGTATGTGGGCCAATGTCATCTAGTTCATTAAGTGGGTATGTATACTATGTTTCTTTTACTGATGATTTTTTGAGAAAGACATGGATATACTTCTTGAAGGAAAAAAAATGAAGTATTCATCAAGTTCAAAGAATTCAAAGCCTTGATCGAGAATCACATAGAAAGAATATCAAGATTTTTTGATCAGACAATGGCAGAGAATTTAGATCAAATGAATTCAAATAATTATGAAGAGATTCAAGGATTAAGAGGGAGTTGACCACTCCATATAACACAAAACAAAATGGGGTTGTAGAAAGGAAGAATAGAACGATCATGGAAGCCGCAAGGTCAATGCTTCATGATCAAGATATTCCCATGCATTTATGGGCAGAAGCTACCAGGACAACTGTGTATGTACAAAACCATACTCCACACAGAGTACTCAAGAACAAGACACCTAAAGAAGTCTTCTTCGGCAAGAAACCAGAGGAAAACCATCTCAGAATATTTGGCTGTCTAGTATACATTCACATTCCAAAAGAAAAGAAGACAAAGTTAGATCTTTCTGGAAAGAAGGGTATATTTGTGGGATATAGTGAAAGCTCGAAAGCTTACATAATATACTTCCTAGGATTCAAGAATATCGACACTAGAAGAAATGTAAAATTTGACAAAGATTCATCTTACAACAAATCCAGAAAGAGACTAGTTGAAGACTCTGAAGAAACAGAAGTACCCATAATCCATAATACATCAATAAACAAATTAAATCCAAAAGAATATCGATAAATGGAAGAACCTCAGGAACCTGTAGATCCACCTTAGGAAAAGAATCCTCATAAGTGGAAACCTATATGGGTATGAGAGGCTATCCAAGGTGCATAAAGATATGGGGCTCCAGAAGAAATACACAGAGAAAGGAAGAGAACCAAGTACTGCTCCAGATATGTATCCCTATTATGTGACATCATTGATAAAGAACCTTCCAACTATGAAGAAGCAACAGAGAATAAATAATGGAAGGATTCTATGATCGAGGAGTATCAGTCGATCATGAAGAATGATGTCTGGGATGTTGTCCCTAGACCAGAGGGGAAGTCCATTGTGACTTCCAAATGGATCTACAAGATCAAGCATGCTGCAGATGGTAGCATAGAGAAATATAAAGAAATATTTGTGGCTCGTGGATTCTCCCAGAAAGAAGGAATAGATTATGAAGAAACTTTTGCACCTATAGCCAGATACACTTCCATCAGATCAATACTTGCACCCAAGACATGGTATGACAGAATTGATAGCTTCCTATCTAGTTTGGGCTTTACTAAGAGTAAAGAAGATTCCAACCTTCACTACAAGGTTGAAGAAGGGAACCCAGTGATATTCCTGTTGTATGTGGATGATCTGTTTGTAACAGGTATGGATGGGTTGATTATTGATACAAAGAGGAAGCTTGCTGCCGAGTTTGAAATGAAGGACTTGGGGATGATGCACTATTTTCTAGGAATGGAGGTGTGGCAGAATGCAGATGGAATTTCCCTGGGACAAGGGAAGTATGTAGTAGAGATCCTAAAGAGGTTCAGGATGATGGAATGCAAGGCCATGACCACACCCATGGCATCGAACCTGAAGCTATTAAGTGATGCTTCATCAGAAGCGGTTGATGCTACGATGTATCGTCAGATAATTGGGTCCTTGATGTACCTGACGAATATGAGACCAGATATTTGCTTTGTTGTGAACACATTGAGCCATTTCCTGATAGATCCTATACATGTTCACTTGATTGCTACAAAGCATATTCTAAGGTACCTAAAGGGTACAGTTGATTATGCGCTCAAGTATAAGGCTGATTAGAAGATTAACCTGGAAGGTTATGTTTATTTAGATTGGGTAGGTAGTGCCATCAATAGAAAGATAACTTCAGGGTGTTTCTTCAGTATGGGATCAGGTGTGATCTCTTGGTTTAGTAGGAAACAGTTTTGCGTGGCACTGAGTACAACTGAAGCAGAGTATGTCGTAGCTTGTTTAGCTAGTTGTGAGGTAGTATGGCTGAGGAAGCTACTGTCTGATTTATTTGATCTCTAGTTGGATGCTACTTGTATATATTTCGACAACCAGAGTTGTGTGAATTTTTCTGAGAACACGGTGTTCCATGACAAGTCAAAGCATATTGAGATCAAATATCACTATATCAGGGATATGGTGTAGAGAGGAGAAGTGAAGCTCCAGTATGTTGCGATGGACGAACAGACAGCTGATGTGTTGACCAAGCCATTGGCCAGAGTGAAGTTTGAGTACTCCAGGGAGAAGCTTGGTGTTCTCCAGATCGAGGTTCCCTCCAAGGGGAGGTGATGAGTCCAAGAGTAATTCTGATGTGACTATGGGATGTGCTCCCACATGATCAAATGTAAGTGCAGAGCCAATCTGATGTGACTGTGGTATGTGCTCCCACATGATCAGATGTAAGTGCAGAGCCATTCTAATGTGACTGTGGGATGTGTTCCCACATGATCAGATGTAAGTGCAGATCCATTCTTATGTGACTGTGGGATGTGTTCCCACATGATCAGATATAAGTGTTGAGCCCTTCTAGCATGGATGCAGGATGTGTTCCCCACATGGCTGGATATAAGTGCTGATCCCTTCTAGCATGGATGCAGGATGTGTTCCCCACATGGGTGGATATAAGTGTTGAGCCTTTCTGACATGGTTCTTGGATGTGTTCCTCCCATGGTCAGATATATATCATGCACAACTAATGCGTCATACCTTCAATCTTTGATAGTTAATTGAAAGTTAAATGACATTCGACTGAACTCAATCTCTGACTGAATACTGGTCACTTAGTTAGGCTAACATAAGTGTCATAGTGCAACAACTCAAGTGTCGCATGCAACACACTTTCTTAACTGAAATGTCTCCCTTTGATTAACTGAAGTGTCATCCTTTGATTAAATTAAGTGTCTTCTGATAGTCTAACTAAAGTGTAAACACTTTAGTTAACTATCCCAGCTTTCTTTAATCACGTAGTTAACCATTATTAATTGAATCTTGTTGATTGATGAACATTGATCTCTTCTTTACTTAATTGAATGTTGATCATTAATAAGTCAATTGATGCTTTAACTAAAGCACTGATTGAGGATTTCATATTTAATTGAAGCTTTATAACTTTAGTTCACTTCGAATTCTCTTTCTCTCCTAATCTCTTTATTGATTATCTCTTTATCTTACTGCATGGTCTATGCTTAATCATCTATCATATCATACTATACTCAGAATAATTGTCACATACTATGATCATATAATATTACCCAGGACCATATAGTCATATCCTAAAGTAATTCACTCTAGAGGTGACCAGTCTCTAGAGGTGACTTAATAGCATTATCCATCTCGAATGTCCATGGTTAGTATTACATCACATAGTATATCCTCATGAATTGATACAACACAAGTCTCGAGTCTTGATACAACACAAGACTCTAGTCTTGAAACAACAAAAGACCATCTCATAGGGTACTGTCTATGAGAATCATTTGACTTGATATAACACAAGTCCATACTTGATACAACACAAGTCTACAATCTTGATACAACACAAGATTCCAATCTTGATACAACACAAGAACACAGTACATGCATCCTACCTCAATACATGAGGACATATATAGGACTTGATACAACACAATGTCCTAACTTGATACCACACAAGTTTCTGACTTGATACCACACAAGTCTAGAGAATGACTCCTGATGCTGTACATTTAACAACAAATTGGCCTACACCCATTTCCTTTTGGTTTAAATGGAGAAAGTTGGTTTTAAGTCTATATTAGTCACTGTTAAGATTATCTATGGCAACATTAAGTACATTCTCTATAAAGAGACTTCTACTTAGTCAAGGTTGCAAATGACCGTGATCTTGAACTATTGATATAGGGATATTTTAAATTATATGTTACAATTCATTTGCAAGCTATCCTTATTACTATTTTTTTCTACTATTTTCTTAAGAGGTAGATACTAAGCAACTTTGTTGCTTATTTTAGTTTAACTTAGGACTATGTACAACTATTAAATTAAAACATTTGTAAATGAATAGATTAAACTATTTTTAAAAGACATATATAAATGGATTTGCTACAAATTTCACTTGGTTTGGAATTTAGTTCAATCTTTATTGATTGGTTTTATGTCTATAGTGTTGGACCACTACATATTTTATCCATAACTTTGTCTTAGCTTTTCCAATTGTTAAGTATTCTTGAAATTGTATACTAAATTTTTATTTATTATCTATTCTTCTAGGTTGATATATTGGAGTCCATTATATTGGAAAATGTATTATGTAAATGTGTGAAGGCATTCCTAGGTTGGGTTTCTTGACAAAATTGGTACATGGTTGTGAATCGATTCCTAGTTTCTCTACTATGTATACGAGGAATGCAATTATGATGTTTGTCATGGACAATCAATAGTATTGAAGTGTATGGATGATTTTTTTAAAGAAACATAACATATTTGTATTAAAAAGGCTGCAAAACTGCAAAAGGTTTACATAGAGAGAATTTGTGTGATCATCTTACAAAATTCTTCTACTCTGAAGGAGCTGCAATGCTCTGATAATACAACTAATGTTTTCCTAGTCTTTCCAAATAAGACAAAAGGTTTTGATTAATTACCTGGGTATGCTCTATAGAACATTCCCAAAACTGAATGCAGAAACAACTTAGCATATAGTCAAATTTACTTGCCCCTCCTTGGTGGCACCCTCTTTTGTTGGCTTCCTTGATGCTTCATCTCCTTGCTTGTTGATTTTTTTGGGATCACTTTCCTCCTCCCTTTCATCCTCTAGTGGTGGAAAGTTGAGATTAGGAATCCTAAAATTAGGGCTTGGAGACATTTTTTCCATTGAGACTTCTGGTTCTGGATTTCATTAAGACTCTTCAACTATAGAACTGAGTGCATACTGCTCATCCTCTATCTATATGCTACTGGTGTGCTCTATGCTCTGTGACAAGATCCAAAGTAGATAATGATTGGGATTCCACTCCCTGTAATTGAGTTTCATTGTTTGCATTGTTGCTTATATATCCTCCTCCCACTCATCATATGGCCTCTCTCCCCTCGATCTAGTGCAACCTTTTTTATTCCTATCCATTTTCGTCCCCAACATTGCTTCCACCACACTATTTCTAGCCCAGTCTCCTAGCCACCTTCCACTCTCGGTGTCATTTGAATGAGCACTAGTTCTTTATATAGCCTTTCCACATTTCAGACCCACACAAATACTAGCACCAATGCTAACCATCCTTTCCATTAACAACTAATCATCTTGTTATTAACTTCTTGGAGTTAGGGGATGATGAGATCGGCCTTGCATCTCCCGATGGCATACCAATTCACTGAATTTGAATCCAACTTACGTTCACCTTGATATTTTGCATGAGGGAATGACTTATCAGGTCGCATGCAATTTCATCCCTTTTTATCCCAATATGATGATGATTTAAATTACAGGAGAATATTCCATGGGATATGCCTGGATGGATTCCAAGTGTCCCCTAATTGTAATGATTGTTCCTTTCCTGTTGCCACCACACATTCAAGTGAAACACTAATCCACATGTGTTCCATTTGCACATTGATTTTGGTTTGTTCCTTCACCTCATTGTGTAATTATTTATGGTTATTATAAGGGTCATTAAGGAATGGGTTGCAAGGTTTGGATCCCTTTAATTATCAAGACTTCCACTTGGTCTCTAGTTGCCGCATTTGCTTGCTGGCCCATTCCAACATTGTTGTTGTTGAGGATGTGATAACAATTGAGCTTATCAAAAGCCTACATCTCTTTGTATATTCTTCTGAAAAATGGACAGGATTCCCATATAATTCGGGTGGGTGTTTGTATTTAATAGATTTAGGACTACCCTCAAGTCTCCAAGAATTATCAAAGAGACAATTCCTTCCTTCCTTGCAATGCACAAACCTTGAATCATTGACGGATTTGTATATCTCCACCTGGGAAAAGAATCTCCTCTCACACACTTGACACCCCGAGGTTCCTTTTTGTAGCATTGTCAAAACACAAAATATGTTCTTGTTGAGAGGAATCCAACCCTCAAACTCTTGGGGAGTAATATGAAGCTACAAATCCGATTTGGGATGTAAACAATTTTGGTGAGGGAAAGGATCCTTAGACTCGATGCTATGTCCCTATAGCCAAAAAATTTATTTTGAGTTAAACCATAGCTCTTCAAGATTCCTTTTATTTATACTGAGATGATGAGAAAGAAGGTACCTTCCTCTTTCTACCACCACCGTAGGGGTGGTAGACTCATTGAGAAAATTTCCCTGTTCCTGGTGAGTTATATATTCTAGAATGGAAATTTAGGAAGACCCATGAAAGATTCCCTAAAGAGGAATTTCTTTGCAAGCCTTCCATTATAGCATCTTTGCAATCTCCCCAAGACTTGATCAGACGATCTCGACCAAGTAATCTTGTGGTAGATATTGCTGCAGGATCTTCTCCAAACCTCTTGAGAAAATCAACAACCAAGAAAAATATCAGAGCTAGATTCCTCTACATTTTTTCAAAGTGCACATCTCAAAGGGCCCATAAATCTTGTCTTTTGCAAATTTTCTCTTATTATTAACCTGCCATGTGTTAGAAACCAGTAAAAAATGTTAATTTTTGGAAGGTTTTTTTCGTATCCCATATCTTGTTTCATTCACTAGATTTTGGTGGGAGAGAAGACTCAACTAGAAGAGAGGCATAACCATCCTTAAATAAATAGACCCCTTTCCCCCAAACCCTTGAGTATTTAATATCTTCTTGAAGGATCACATCCTCTTAGTCTGTCGCAAAAATTTTGGAAGAAATTCTTTAAGTTTTTCGGTAGCATGAGAAGGATCCATCCAACCCAACTTCCATCATGCCAGGAAGATATATCATCAAGAGTATTGAAAGCTTAGGAATGACACCATAACCGTAAGGGTTCCTAGGAAGCTTCCAAACGTTATGAGGGGTTCCCCATAATATTGTCTTGCTCAATCTTGATTTCTTCCATTACCCGGAATCCATGTTGCCTTGATAAAAAAATAGAGGACGAGCTACCATGATTAACTTCCATATAGGGGACCTTTATTATCTTGAAGGGGGGGAGTCCACACATCTCATTTGGTCTGAACACATATATTTTCACATCAAGGACTTCGTCCACCATCCTTGTTCCCCTGTTACTAATATCCAAAGGATTTTTTCCCCTAGCTCTTTGTTTACAATAGATGGATCCTTGATGTCGAGACCTCCATGAGCTTTGGGATATCTAACTTGTTTCCAGCTTACCATATGGAAATTTGTGAATGTGTTTGGAAATTGTTTCCTTGATTGTTATAGGGCACAACAATAATGTTCAACTTTGAAAGATGGGAAGAGCTGAAAGCATCGCTTTGATTAAAATGACACTCCCAACAAGGTTAAGTCACCGAAGCCCCAATGTGTCAACTGCTTCTTAATCTTCTCCAATATGTCTTTCCAACAATCTTTTTGCAGTGATTTATGATGGATGGGAATCCCCAAATATTTAAATGATTTCCAATTTTCCAAGAGAGGGAACTGGAAAATATTTTCTATGGTAGCATATATCCTTTCGTTAACATTCCAAACATAGATGTGGCTCTTTTGTGTTTAATATTTCCCTTGGAACCCCTCATGAATAATTTTAGTATTATTTTGAATCTATGAGCTATGATACTTGAGGTCCCTCCCAGTAATAGTGTTTCATTAGAACATTGAGATTCATTTATTATTTTCACTCTTGGGGCAATATTTAAGCCTTGAATATGCTTCTCTTTTCTTGCCCCTTCTAGTTTCATGCCAAGGGATTTTGACATCAAAATGTAGAGGATGGGAGAGAGCAAGAAGCCTTATCTCACACCTCTTGAGAGTCTAAAAAATTTCATAGGTCTTCTGTTTAGCAATGTGGATATCCAAGTTTTACTGATGCAAGCAACAATCCAAGCTAGGATGTCTGCCCCAAATCCATATCTTTCTAGAACTGCAAAAATAAAACCATGTCTTACCTTGTCAAAGGTGTTCCCCATGCCTAGCTTGATCACCATCCCTTCCCCCCCTCTCTACTTGAGTGTATTGCTTCATGTACTAACAATATTTTATCCAACATTTTCTTTTTTTCAACAAACCCTACCTCATTTAAGGAAATCAACTTAGGGAGTGGCGGTTTGATCCTGTTTGCGATTATTTTAGAGATGATTTTATAAGCCACATTACATAGCGATATGGGGAGAAATATTGAAAATTATGAGGCGTTGGAATCTTTCAGTTTTGGAGCCAAGAAGGAGGAGTTGCTACCTCCTCTTATTCTCAATAATTTTTGGACATAATGGATCATTCTTGTCAGGTACCTCTTTATAATGTCCAAACATAGAAGGTATAAATGTGTTGTGAACACATCCAAACTAGGATCCTTTTCAGTGTTCATCTGTTTCAATACCTTCTGGATTTCATCCTCCCATATAGGAAGCATAATCTCCCCGTTTTCCTCAAAGCTAATGACCTTTGGGATTTTGATAAGCATTTTTTCTTAAGCTTCTAGATCTCTCCCTTCCTCTTCCTAGTATAAGTTCTCATAAAATTATTTAGTTGCTTGCTTGATATGGGACTACTCTTCAACTTTAGTCCCATCTTCCTTCTTTATCTCCAAGATTTTATTCTTCCACAACCTGGATTTCACTTTCCTATGGAAGAATTTGGTGTTGCGATATGTTGATTTTAGCCAAAGGCTTCTATATTTTTGTAGTACCCTCTGGTTTAACCCTTGGACATATTATTATTTTGATGTTGTAAAATTATGACACAAGGTGCTGGGATTATGGTTTGCACATTATTATTATTATTAATTAATAAAATAAAACAACTTATATTGACTGATGCCGCATAAAAGAGTAGTGAGCAAGGGGAAGTGGGAAAGTGTTGTCCTAAGTGCTTGTGTCTATGTTGGTGGAACCTATTGACTTATGCGCCCTCTTAGGTTGTGTTTCTCCTTGATTTTATTATTTTGACATGGTTTTTATTAAAATTGGAGTCACTCTCTCTCATAGTGCACCCCCTTGAGTGCCACTTGGTGTTGCCCCTCATGAAAGTTGTAACTCCTCCTTGGTGGATTTCCATTATGGGAAAGTATCTCCTCTTGTGACTCTCTCTCTCCCCAAACTTGATTTCTCCATGAGGAATTTGAATTGGTTGGTGTGTGATTCATTTTTCTTGACATTTTGGCTTCATTCTCTTGGTTCTTAGTTCAGTCACTCATGTGCATTGCTCTATGGCACTTTGGAATTCGATTTGATTCCCTTGGTATGTGTGAGATCCCATGATCCAATGGTATTTTTGGATGGTTGGTATGCCCTTTTTAAGCTTGTTCCCAAGCAGAGAGACTTGTTTGTTGCTTTTCTATCTGTCATGGCGCTGCTTGTCTTGGATTGGAAGTGGCGTGGAATCCACTTTCCATTGAATGTAGTTGGACCGATGGTAGATATTTTTTTATTGAGTCTATATGTCCTGAAGATGTATGTCCTAGATTGGAAATAGTGGGAACTATTTTCCATTGGAAAAAAATTGGAACGATGGTAGACTTGTGACTATCTGTCCTGGAGCTACTGTCGTGTATTGGAAGTGATGTGGAATCCATTTGCCATAGGATTTGTGGTTGGACCGATGATAGTTGGGTTTTATGGTTGAGTGCACTCTTTCTTGTGGTATCCTGGTTCCATCTTAGGGGTGACTTGTGCAAGGAAATATTTGGCTTGTACATTGTCTACGATTGGGTGGAATGTGACATGGTCATATCAGTTGCGGGAATCACAAGATAAGTGGTTGTCTCTTATTTATATGGTTTATTTATTATGATGTGTGTGTGTGTGTGTGTGTGTGTGTGCATATGAAATATTTGATGGAATGTGTGAATCAAATGTAAACAATCATTTTCTATGATTTCGATGGTTTTTCATTACTAGTTCTTTCGGAAAAATTGCGAAAGCTAGTTTTGGGACTTTGCAAGAGAAATGTTTGTTAAAATGTCTATAAGCCTCCCATGCTACATATATGATTTTTATGTTTATGATAATCTTAGTAGAATGTGTTAGTTGAGTGTGGAAGTGTTTTAGAAAATTCTATGTGATCCATATGCAATAAATCCAATTGTTTTTCAATCAATAGTTTTTCAGAAAAATAGTTTTAGCTAGTTTCAAGACTTTGCAAGAAAAGTGTTTGCTAAAATGTCTATATGATTTTTTTATTATTCATATCTGATATTTTCATTTAATATATTTGACTAAATGTGTGAAATAGATTCCAATATAGTCTATAAAATTTGTTACCGTGATCCTAGTCCATTTGTCGAATCGTTAATCTTTTTAGAGAGGTTGCCATAGCTACATTTGAGATTTGAAATGTAGAATGCATATGAGCGTGAAGCTACATAAATATGAATATATATGAACTCTAATATACTTTTCCTAACTTTTGGTCATCAGTTCCTTCTCATTGAATTGCTTTTAAAAACTAGAATTGGAAACTAGCTTCAAAATAGTGAAATTGGTAACTAGTTTTTGGATTCAAATCTTTGTTTTTGGTAAAAGATGAATGCAAAACTGTATGATATGTTTTTGGTACTTTATTTTTGATTTAGAATTATATTTTACAAATATGTACCTTCACCTATGTGTGCCTCAAAACTCAGTATGATTGGTTGATTCAATTCCTAGCCGTGTTTATTAAAAGTACAAATTGAACTTGAAAGATTCTTCATTTATGTACCCGGGAAAAGTATGAAAAAGTACTTTTATTTTGATGTAAATGCATGTTTATTTATGCACATAATGGATGTAGGTTCACTTTTTGGTTAGTTTGTATGGTTGTGCGCCAAAAATACACAAGACTAGTTGTTTGCGTAGTGAAACTAGTTGACTAGTCTTGGTATCTCATTTTCATATTTAATATGTTTAACTATTTAAAAAGGGTTATTTGGGAATGTTTACATGGATTTAGGTGTTAATTAGCCATTGGGATTGATAAATTTCATTAATTAGTTGAACAAATTATTTTAGGATAAGTGTCATCATTTGTAAATTAAGTGTCATAATTACGCATTAATTACCTTAAATTACTAGTTAATGATATATTGTTGGAAATGACCGTTTTGGGTCCAAGTAACCTGTGTTATGGGTTGGTACAAATGTATAATGATGTTATAAAATGTTGGATAAGCTTTCCCAGCCTTGGTTTAGTTGCTTTCTTGACATATGTTAACTTTATTTTAATTAATTTTCTATTATCGATATGTTGTTGTAATTAATTTGTGAATATTGAAATTAAGTATTTAATCTATTTCTCCATTGTGTTTAAACTTTGTAATTATCGTCTTCGAGATAATAATATGTCCCTAAGTCCATTTTCCCCCGGGGACATTACGAGTGGTATCCGAGCTTAGGTTCCAACCCTGTGGTTGTTGGGCCTACAGAGTTATAATCTTCTGTATATGTGTACTTGTAGTTTATAAACGTGCTTAGTGAAATAAAGTTAACCTCCCTTATGTTAATGAAAGAATCGAAAATCCTCACTCCAGAGATCACTTTGAATGTATTTTTTTATTTTATTTTAAAGGTCAAGAGTTATTATCGATCTATTAGTATATGTAATATATTAGTATATATGTTGTAAGGCGTGATATATATATATATTGATGTAAGATATATAAATATGATGTAGTATTACTATTATAAATATGAAATGCTATTAATGGGAGATATACTCTCTATTGCTTCTCTTGGTGAACTTTTATGTATGGGCATGCTTTTCCACTTGAAGGGCAATGTTTACGTCAATGAGTATTAATATTGCATATTGATCTAGGAACAAATAATCAATCTCATCAAAGATTAATCAACAAATAACTCATGAAATGGTGTAATCGGTGTACAGGAATAGTAGCCTCTCTGTATTCACATAAAGAATGAATGATTACAATTACAATGTCATGCTACAAGCATGAATGAATGAGAAATTCGAATCCTCAAGGAGGTCATTCGAATTGAATGAGTGAGTGTAGCTTAACTGACTGTAAGCCATGGTTCACACTCAGTTAACCATTGATCAAAACCCTGATTGACTCACCTAAACCCTAACTGAAGTCGGATTGCAATAAATGACTGAGTCTCAACTGAAAGAGATTAGACACATGTCATAGCAAGCCAACCATCAAGTGCTAGCGCTTCAATGACTTCAATGAACCTTGATGAGGTTAACTGAAGCTGAACTAAACATCAGAAGTTGGTGGAGGCGCCCCTGTTGACTCCAGTTCATTACTTAATCATTAAATAATCAATTAAATGAATGGAGGTGCCTTCACTGAGCTGTTTAACTGATTTTAACCACAAGTTAGCAATTAGGTGCATTAATATCACTCAGATCACCCCCGGAGTGCTCCAATTAGCCTCCTCGAATGTAGGAGAAGGCTAAGTTAGCCTCCTTGACTGAAGGTAAGCGTGGGTGTGACTGGATGTTGTTAATTAATGCTCCAATGATGTCAATTAATGTCAATTATACCTAGGATAGTGGTTTAACTAGGCCAATTTGACCAAAAAGAGTGTGTATGGTGGTAAATGTCTCCAACAATGAGTAACTCCTTGGATATTTTAAGAACGTGACACTTGTTTAAATGGTGTTTCCAATTCTCTTTTTTATTTTATGCATGTAGTCTGTTTTTATACTATTTATTAATTATTACTATCCTAACTTATTTTACTAATTTATTTATTGAGTGGAAGAAATGAGCCACTTGTCTCTAGTGGTTCATATTATCTTTTATTTTATTTACATAGATGTAACTCTTTATCTATTTTTGGAGGAAAAAAACACTTGTCTTTAATGATTCATATTCTCTTAATTTTATTTATTTTTCTGTGTGTAAGTAGGTAGTATATATATATAATGCAAGAAAGATGATGGTTATATGATATTGAATATAGCATAATATAAGTGTTATGTATACACACACACACACACACACACACGAATGCATGCATGTTTGTATATACTGTAATATGTATTTTATTATATGCAATAATTATTAGTATTACATGTATGTGATATTGTGAATATACTATATGTATAGATGTGAAGTAAGTGTAAAATATAGAAGTGTTTGGAGATATTTGGAAGTGTTTTGAAGTATTTGGGAATATTCGAAAGTGTTTGGAAGTATTTGAGAGTATTTGGAAGTATTGAGAAGTATAGTGTGATCAACAATGTTACGGTTAGTATATATGTTATAATGCATATCTAATATGATAATACCGTGTTAAGTGATTATACCGTTGTAATTGTATGGATAGTATGGTAGAACATAATAATAATACACGTGTATAAAATATATGTTATATGACTAACATGTTGTGTATATGATTAATAATAATATGATATATGATTGAAGGATTATAATATGTATGTAGACAAAATGGGCGTATGTATATAAATAATATACATTAATAGTAAGTATGGTGTATGGTAAGGATGTATGATGGTGTGTTGTATAGCTAGTAATTATTTTATTGTAGAATGTTAGAAGATTTTGGTGGTAGGATGTTTGGTTGTTTGAGGTGACTATGTATTTACTTTGGTCGATAATATAAATAGATTATAGTATGCTATGTGTAAATATTTAGTAACATAGTGTATGGTTAGTATATGGGGATTAGGTAGGCTTGCCATCAAAGTATGTATAACAATGTATTGATGGAGTATGTATGTAGGAAAGATGTATGATTGTGTATGTGTCGAGTGTTTACATAAGTGTAGTATTAGTAGTGCTTGTGTGATGATGGTGGTTATATACATGCATTATTAATATATGGATATTTATCATTGTGTGCTAATAATTATATATAATGTTATGATAAATAATAACTATTCGATATGATTTCTCTAGTTGATGTATGATGTTTGATATTATTGGTTGCTATTGGATGTTATTGATTGAAATTGGTTGATTAATGGTGGATACAAGTATGACATTGTTATCATTGTATGTATGTCTATTATTGGTTTTCCTTGGCTGTTATGGTTGATGTGTGTATGATTGATGTATTATAATTGAGGAATTCTAGTTAATGTATTATAATTGACGTATTCTGATTGGTGAAATTTGGTTGATGTATTTTGATTGATGTATTATAGTTGATGTATTCTGATTAATGTGTTCTGGTTGGTGTATTCTGGTTGATGTATCCTGCTTGATGTAATCTAGTTGTTGTATTATGGATGATGTATTCGGGTTGATTTACTATGATTGATGTTGGTATGGTAATTTGATGCATGTCATTGGTTGATATTACATGATCAATATATGATTGATATATGGTCGAGGTATTATGAGTTGATGTATTAAGGAGCAACACCCGTATGACTGATATATGCATGATGGTCGATGCATGATTGATATTGGTTGATGTTACTGGTTGATACTGATCACTATTAGTTGGTGTATAAAGACTTTTTAAATGAACTCTAAAGAAAACTTATGCTTTGCATTGCGATGAAAAGCAGTATGTATAACTACTAGTTGTTATGGCTTTTTAAGTTTCTTAGTTAGAACGGATTTGTTTCATATAAGTTCACTTTTCCTGTTACATTAAAGTGCATAAATAATTCAAGTGATCTTTGTTATATTTGCTAGAAAATATCTTTGTGATCTTCATTAGAAATATATCCTTGGGATCTTTGCTGAAAGTATCTTTCTAGGGTATCATTGTGGTACATAAAATACCTTTGTTGAAAGGCATCTTTGTAAAATATCAGTGATAGTTCATGCACCTTATTGGAAAAATATCTTGGTGATACTTCATGTATCCTTATAGGAAAAGTATTTGAGTGATCAATTATGTAAAAGCATCTTGGTAATGCATCTCATGTGATTGACTGATCAAAACACATTCATGTATCTTAGATGCATTTCATGTATCTTGTTGATGGATCATATGCATGTCGTATTTCATGTACCTTTGTAGAAAGAATGTGTACTTGATGCATTTCATGTGATTGAGTGATTGAGATGGCTATGGACTTGATATCCAACTAATAAGGAGAAACCCATAAAGGATTTATAACTCCCCTTTACAATAGGATTTGAACCCAAATTTGACGACATCCGACGTAAAGTATGTTTTTGTCGGTTTGCAATGATGAAAAGTACTATACCTTTTGATTTCTTTAAGCATCGTCAAATATCCTATGTCCTTAGCATAGGTTTTTTTATGACACTTTGCAACAATAGGTCGTCGGATATGCGACGGATGTGTGTCGAATTTACGACGGAAGTGTGTCGAATTTGTGATGACACTTGGAGGCTGTGTCGTCGGATATCCAACAATCATGTGTCGAATTTGCGACGAAATTTGGAGTATGGGTCGTCGAATTTTTGACGTCCTTGGACTATTTTTTGAAATAGTAGAAAGACATATTTCAAATAGTTTAACCCATATTTTCAACGGTAACTAGGTTCATATCATTGAATATCCGACGATTGGTGAATTATAAATATAAACATTTTTAAACATTCCGACATGTTTGCTATAGAAGTGACAGATGGTTTGCGGAAATTATTTATTCCTTGACGGATGGTTTGAGGAATTGTTTTATTCTTCAACGAGCGGTCACGAGAGTTTTTTTTTCTTCGACAGACAGTTTGTGGGAATTTTTTTTTCTTCGACAAACCTCCGTTTCAGAAAATTGTGATGCGTGGAACTTTATTTTTTAATATTGTCGATAGTATTCATTCACGAAGTTTGTGACAAAATGTCAAATAGAAATATTCTTGATCCAAATGAACACAATCGACAATTGCTTGCTAGACTATGGGATGCAGCGAAACAAAGGGATGGTGGCAAATGTTATTGTCCATGTACTCAATGCAGGAGATTTAAGAGGAGAAGAATATTGATCTCAACAGCCACAAAAAATTGCAGGGAACATGGACACGCTGAGGGGGGAAATCAATATCATCCATTTGTAGGTTTAGGAATTATAAAGTTTTTTATATTCTTTGCTTTGGTAAATGTGTGTATTATTTTAATATTTCCTATATTAACTTATATCTATTGATGTTTTCATGTATTTATAAAGGAAAGGCACCCTACGGCATATCGTCCAGAGGAAGTTCTTTCAGAACAAGTTCGGGAGGATCATGGAGTGTCTATGTTTAATGGAGAACAAGTGAATGATCGTATTGAATAAGATGATCATACTGATAACGTAGTTGAATATGATGGTACAAATACATTGATCCATGATTCATTTAATGTTAGAATGGATGATGACGATGACAATGATAATGAAAATAGTGATGACTTTGATAATGAAAATGATATACCTCTTCTCGATAAGGCATATGAACCCCTTTATGAAGGCTCCAAAACAAATCTTCTCTCTGTTGTATTGTTGATAATGAACTTGAAGGTTATGAATGGTCTTTCAAACATATCAATCACACGGATGCTAAGGTATGTAAAATAATCCATCACATATATATGATCGTGATAAAGTCTATTTGTATTCCTCTAATAATTGTATTGTTAATTCATTATTGATCATCATATGGATGAAGTGTGTTTTGTTAATATTATTTATTTATTACATTAACTATATATATTTTTTATGTAGCTTGATAACTGAATTTTTGTTACCACCATCAAATATTTTACCTCGCACATATCAAGATTTATCTTCCATCATGAACAAAATTGGAATGTATTATGAAGCAATTCATGCATGCCCCAATGACCATGTTATATATTATAATCAACATGAATTTGCAACAGAATTCCATATAAGTAGATATTGAATAGATCAAGTAACAAAAAAGGTGCCTCACAAGGTTCTTCGTTATATTCCCATCATTCCACGTTTGCAACGACTGTTCAGGCGCAAAAACATAACGCAATTTATGGATTACCATGCCAGGAATAGAAGTCGAGATGATGTTATTCAAATTCCTGCAGATGGTTCTGCTTTTAGAGATATGGAGGAAAAGTGGCCTCAATTTAAAGAAGAACCACGTAATCTTAGGATTTATTTGGAAGCAGACGGTGTTAATCCATTTTCACAGATGAAATCCATTTACATGGTGTGGCCTATTTTTGTTATCAACAATAACATTCCTCCATGGTTGTCAATAAAGAGGGAGCACATAATGTTGTCGATGATTATTCCAGGTATTTTGTGTCTACAATTGTTTTATTTCTAATGTATTTTTGGCATCTCATTTGTCATATTATGTTTCCTAATTTCATTTGTATATTTTTTATTTTACTCTTGTGCATGGTTTATATATCTTAATGGTTCTCATAAATATATATTTTATATGTACTTCAAATCAATTAGGTAAGTTCCAAGTCAAAGATATGAATGTATATATCGAACCTCTTATAGATGATCTACTGAAGTTATGGAATGGAATCACTATGTATGACGTATCTAGACCAATACGACAAAGGAAATTTCAATTCCATGCAATGGTTGTATGGACAATACACGATGCCTCTGGGTTAACCCAATTTTGTGGTTTATATTTTTAAGTTCCACTTTAATTGCATTTAATTATATGAAGTAGTTAATATAGTTTATATATAATTATAAATGACATAGACATTCCATATATATATATTGTAGGTCTTCAGACAAAGGGTAAATTTGCATGTCTAGTTTGTGGTCCTAAGATAAAATCTCGTCACTCAAAAAGCTTAAGAAAGGAGGTGTTTGATGAGTATAGGAATTTACTCTCTAAGAATCGTAGGTATAGAACAATCGAAAAAAATATTTTCAATGGGAAGCAGGTTATTGCATTAAAACCATGGAGAATGACACCTCACATTTGGAAGATGCAATACAATAGAAATCGTTAAGTTGGTACGTATGGATCATCGTATATGAATTGTTATGTATTTTAATTTTTATTGTGAGTTGTTTACTATAGCGGCCATATATGATTTCTGATGTAATTTATTTATAAACTAATATTCATGATGTACATCATGATCATGAAGGAATTAATGGGCTTCCACGAGGAATGAAAAGTTATGCTATACAATTCAGCAGGTTGCCCTACTATGAGCACCTATAAATTGCTCATTTGTTTGATACAATGCATATTGGAAAGAATGTGACTGAAAAATTATGGCGATTATTGGAGCCAAGGAGGGAGAAAGATAAAATTGTGAAAGCTTGAAAATACATTCAAGAAGGAAACCATGCAATGAAATACGTCATCCAATTTCATAGCAACGGAGACCAAATTAATATAAACTCAATTCCATGGATGTTTACGAAGCAACAAAGCAATGTTGCCAAAGAAGTAATGCAAAAAATTAAATTTCCCACTGGATTTTGTGCGAACTTGAAGAATATCATAACAGAAAAGGTGATTTTGCGGGGGTCAAAACGCATGATTGGCACGTCTTCATCAAGGTAATTATTATTGTTATGTCCATATAATTTTGTTTTTTTCATTTTATTGCATTATTTTTTTTCTTGTTTGTATACTATTAGTTTAAACAATGACGTGGTTTGTATACTGATACAGTATGTTCTATCTCTCTCTCTCTCCCGGACAACTTTGACAACAATGTCAAACAAGTTATATATAATCTTGGTAAATACATGAGGTAACTAGCGATTAGTTGCTTGTGCTTAGTGTTTATTTAATTCTTCGTATAATTTATATTTGTTTTTTGTGCACTATTTCATGATATGTAATTTAATGTTTTTTTTGTTAAATATCGTTATTGGTTTGCGTCACTTGTAGATGGTTGACATTTAAATAAATCCATAAAGAAGATATAAAGTATTGGAGGAGAGAAATTCCTCGTCTCATGTGTGAAATGCAGAAGCATCTACCTTCGGAATTTTTCAATGCACAGGAACACTACCTCATACACCAAGTTGAGGAGATTGAGTTGTGTGGACCTGTGCACTCAAGGTCCATATGGATGGTTGAGAGGCACTTGAAATTTATGAAGGATTTGGTGAGACAACGAGCACATGTTGAGGGTTCTATGATGGAAGGATATACGATATACCAAAACATGTTGTATGTTAGTGAATATCTTCCTAATTTAGCGTCAAAGATCAATTTACGTCGCATTTGTAATCTAGACTCCGATAACAAATTTGAAGGGGAGCAACTAAAGGGGAAAGGTAGATCGAGGAAGGTGAAAGGTAATTATTAACTAGTGGATGTTTATTATATCATTCATATTCTAATTGCATTTTCAAGTTATTTCATCAATTAAGAGCATATACTTTGTTCATAAAATTTACATCTGTCTTTCATTTTAATGTTTATTGTCATCAAGCAGTTGGTCGAGAGTGGGATGCACTTCATTTATACATTGAAAACAATATTGACTGGATGAAGGTATGGATTGAACGATGCGAACAATTAGGTCATGGAATATCATGGGAAGGTGTGGCTTCGTTGGTAAAAGCAGCACATCGCAATGGAGATAGAAATCTTACAGAAAGGGAAATCGATTTATCATATGGTTTAAAAGATAAAATGGAAAGCATATTTTTTTTGGGTAAGTTCAGGACTAATATATTAAGGAAAGATAAAAATACAGGTAATAATACAAGTCTACGTGTTTTGGGAACACGAAACATAGCCAAAAGAGGTTATCCAAGAGTACAAAAATTGGTCCTCCTCGTTAAGGGGAAAACAGATCTTAATCATCAAAAAATTACTAACAGAAAACTTTAAAAGTCAAGCTAGCCTAGGCTAGACAGCTGGATAAAACTGGACACAAAAAACCTTAAGAAACCTGGAGAGTCGAGACACCTGGAATTACAGCGGCTCGTATGGCACCTTGGTGATTGGGAAACTGTATTCGGTTCCCCAATGAATTTCTTGCTTCTTTCCATTCTTTCGCTTCTAGTCTGGTTTGTTGACACCGCTAGTGGAGTCACTGTTCTTGGTATTTCCCGAGTCGGGGGGGTGTTGCTTACTAGTAGAGGTGATGATTTATTGATAGCTTTTCCTTTCTTCCAAACAAACTGGCACTGCGGAGAGGTGAGGATTTCCTAACCAGGAGGGGGTGGAGGGGGAGGTGTGGGGAGAAGTTGAGGGGCCAAAGGAGGCAGAGGAGGGGGTGGAGGTGGTGGTGGGTGGACATGGTTAGGATTGGTTGGCAGAGGGTCGATAGTGCAGAGGATGAACTAGGTTAGAAGATTTTTGAAAACCAAATAATTTCCCCTGTGGGATGAGGTGTGGGTAGATGCAGTGAGAGAGTCGGAGACTTCGTCCTCCCATTCGTCAAACAAGGTTCTCAAAGCCTTCGGAACCTCGGATTCATATCCTCTATTGCTGACATGTGGGTGAAAGGGTGGCTTTGCGGGATTTCTAACCCTTCCATGGCCTCTCCCACCTCTCGGAGGTCCTATTCGATGTGGCGGCATGAAATTTCTTCAGCGTGAGTGACTGTAGTAGGAACAGAAGGAGCTGAGTGAAGTGTGAAGGCCAGGACTGATATTGAGAAAATAGGGTGTGAGCCGAGCCGAGCCGAGGAGGAGCAGGCTCATCCAAGCACGGGTGATGAAATGCAGGAGCTGGAGGGCGAAGAGCTTGGAGGAGGCCATATTGCACCAAGTCCGATGGGTGTAATGGTTTGCCATAATTGCACTATACCAGACCTGCTCAGCCTTAATTTTCGAGGGGAATTGAGATTCTTGGAGGATTGGGCTCGCTGTCGTCCCTCTTGGAGCTATCGTCATCGCTGAAAGTGGCCAAAATCTGATTGTCGTCAAAATGAACGTTGTTCTCATGGGGGTTCTGATGGGTGTCAGGCGTGTGGGGGTGCTGGTGTGCATGGGGCCACTCGTCAACCACCTGGAATCCCACGGGGGTGGTGAGTGGACTGATGACATGGTGGGGAACGTCCTTAATCTCCTGAGCCCTCCTGTCACTCGCATCCGGGTGATGGTATTTGGCAGCTGTTTGTATACATTATTCCTTGAACATGTTATTTGGGATTTCCTCCAGGGTATAGGTCTACATGAAAGAGGGAGAGAGGATTCCCTTATTTGCAAGTTTATTCGCTAGAGAGTTCACTTCTCACCTTATGTGCTGAAAAGTGATTTCCATTGGCTCAGAGAGGAGATCAGCAAGTAGCTACAGATCGTGATCCAGCCTCCAGGAAAAGAGACTTTGCTGCTGCTCAAGCCATTTTGAAGTTTAGAAGCCATGTTCAGGATAATATCTAAGTCTCCTTTCACAATGAGAGGGAAGGATCCCTAATTCTGTGCAATGATTATGCCTTGCAGCAGTCCCATGAATTCTGCCGCATTGTTGCTTTCCATCTAGTTGGACAACATCGTGGTTTCTTTGAGATTAATCCTTATGTGATTCCATATGGTGTTAATGGGGTTTTATTTGCCTTCAAAGATCCTACTATTGCATTATTTCCATATGTTCCATATGAGAAACCCAATGATGAGCTTCCAGATTTTGTTGAGGATGGGGTTCTCAAAAGGATGAGCATGCCAGTTCTTGATGGTGTTTGCAATTTTTCTCTTTTGTCTGTCGGTTCTTCTGTAGAATGAGGCTATTTTGATCCATAACTGATTGGATAGAGTGCATTGATCCAGAATATGCTCCATGGTTTCCTTGTGTTCTTTTCATAATGGACACTATGAAGGTCCTGTGAAGCCTCTTTTGACCAGGTTATCCCAGGTGAGTATGCGTTTGTGTAGAACTTGCCAGAGAAAGATGGTGACTTTGGGCCAAGTTTTGAGTTTCCATATCTTGGACCAGGGGAAATCTTGATGGTCATGTGAGCTTATTTTGATGTGATAAGCTTCTTTGATGGTGAACATACCTCGAGGTTTGTGACCCTAGCGAAGGATGTCTGGGTCATGTTTGATGCGAATGGAGCGCTATTGAATGTGATTCCATAGAGCTTCAGAGAACGCCTACTGCTGTTGTTGATGCCATTGATCCTGGGAGATCCATTCCCGAAGGTACTGGTGAGTATTGGCCATCCAAAAGGAATTTATTTTTTCGTGTTGAGGGAGCATGTAGAAATCATGAAACCTATGCAAATTGAAAGAGTCTTCCAAAGAGGGAAGCTGGTTCCAGGAGTCTGTCCAAAAGTTGGCAATGGATCCACCATGTATTTCTCATAAAATATGATTCTGAATTATAGGTCTTTGCGAGTTGGCTACATTCTAGATGAGGGATCCATTGATATCTTGCGAGTACCGGATTAGCTGGAAGGGTGGCCAATCTACAACGTACTTTTTGTTCCAAAGTTGAGCCCATAGGCTGTTGTTTTTGGTGACCCAATTCCACCAGATTTTGGCGCTGAGGACCTCATTGTTGATTGCTGGATCTCTTAGTCCCAGGCCTCCCTCTGCTTTGGTCTTTCAAACATTATCCCATTTGACTAGGGCCCAGTGATGCCCCTGCTTGTTGACTTTCTAGAGGAAAGATATATGGAGCGAGTGAATGGCCTTAAGGACCCATTTGGGGGCTACCAGAACGTAAAAAAGGTATAAAGGCATGGCTTGAAGGACTGATTTGATGAGGACTAGATGACTAGCCATGTTGAGAGAACGTAGGTTCCATTGCGAGAGGTAGGTTTCCAATTTGGCCGGTAGGTCCTTCCAAGAATAATGTTTAAGGGCCGAGTTAGTGAGAGGGGTGCCTAGGTATTTGGAGGGGAGTTTGGCAGCCTTGAAGCCCAGGATACAAGTGACATTTCTCTGAGTGGGTAAGGGGGTTTTAAAGAAGAAAATCTTGGATTTTTGAAGATTGATTGACATCCCTAAAGCTTTGGAAAAGGTGGTGAGGATATGATTAAGAGAATGGGCTTCCTAGAAAGAGGGGTGCCCCATGAGAAGGTTGTCATCCATGAACTTCTGGTGAGTGAGGGGAGTATGATCGTTAAGAGGGATACCTTTCAGGGAACCCATAGAATTAACATTCTTGAGCATACGCCCTAAGCCTTTTGACATCAAAATGAAAAGGAAAGGAGAAAGCGGTTCACCTTTTCTAATTCCTCGAAAGGGGTTGAAATGCTTTGAAGGTACCCCATTTATGAGAACATAGAAGAGGGGCGTGGTAATGAGGTTGAGAATCCACTTTATCCAGGAATGGTGAAAACCAAAAGCCTTCAAGACTTTTCCTATGAAGTTCCAATTTAATTTGTCGAAATATTTGGAGAGATCAAGTTTGAGCATCATGCCAGGATTTTTGGTAATCTTGAGGGAATGGATAACTTCATGGGCCAGAATAATACCATCCAAGATTTGATGACCTTCGACATAGCCATTTTGTTCCAGAGAAATGATGGGGGGGAGGAGGGGTTTGAGGCGATTGGCTATGACTTTGGTGACAATTTTGTAGAGGACATTGCAGAGGGAAATTGGCCTAAACTTGTCAAGGGTGGAGATGTTGGCCTCCTTAGGGATGAGGGTGAGAAAGGTGGCATTAAGGGCTTGGAGAATATTTTGATTACGCTGTGGCTCTTCCACCATCTCCCAGATCTCGTATTTTAGCATGTCCTAGTAGGCATGAAAGAAATTGACAGTGAAGCCATCTGGGCCTGGGGCTTTGTCCTCCTTAATCTGGTTGATGGTTGTTTCAACTTCTTGTAAAGTAATGGATCTCATCAACATATTATTTTGATCCTCAGTAACAAGGAGAGGGATATGGGAGATTACCTGATGTTGCATGTCCTCTCGGTCGATTTTTTCCTCTGACATGAGATTATCATAGAAGGAGACTAACACCTCTTCCATTTCTTAATGAGATTATAGAATGTCTCCTGCATCATTCTTGAGTTGAGTGATCCGGTTGTGCATGGGATGTTGGATAGTGGAGTGGTGGAAGAAGGTTGTGTTGCGTTCCCCCTCTTTGAGTCATTTGATTCTGGATTTTTTCATCCATAGGGTTTCTTCCCGTTTGGCTCGCTCTTTGATCTTGGAAAGTAACATGAGCTCCTACTGATTATCCCACTCTATTCTTATTTCTAAAATGATGTGTTGCTGTAGGTGCTCCAGTTCCTACTCCAGAAGGTCCTTGCATGTGAAGATGTTTCCAAAGGTGTGTTTGTTCCATTGCTTTAAGTGAGCTTTGAGGAGTTTGAGCTTGGATTGCATTCTGTACATGCATGTTGAACCTATTACCTAAGTGTTCATCCACCAGGTTCGGACCATTTCATTGAATTCCAGGTGAGAAAGCTATATTTTTTCAAATCGGAAAGGCTTTCTTTTGGCCGTATGTCCTACCTACCATTGGACGTTGATGGGCCAGTGATATGAACCAACAACGGGAAGAATGGAGGTAGAAATTTCTTCATTTCTCAACATGAGAGTTTCAGTGATGAGAAATCGGTCCAGCTTACTGGTGATTTGAGC
This sequence comes from Pseudotsuga menziesii, assembly GCA_001517045.1. NCBI lineage: Eukaryota > Viridiplantae > Streptophyta > Pinopsida > Pinales > Pinaceae > Pseudotsuga > Pseudotsuga menziesii. The sequence continues at coordinate 82,676 of LPNX011231500.1, forward strand.
TGCTCCCCCTCTTCGAATGTTCCAGGTGTGAATTCCATTGTTGGATTGTAAATCTATTAAGCCATTGTTTTCTATGAAATCCTTGAAGCTTTTGTCCTCTGGAGAGAGGGGACAACATCCACCTCTCCTATCCTAGAGGGAGGTGATGAGGTTGAAGTCCCCTCCAAGAATATCAATATCTGTTGGATGATCATTCACTAGCCATTGAAGAAAAGAAAGGAAGGTCGTTTTTTGGATTGGGAGTTGAGGTCCATAAACATTTATGATTCGTCCGTGGACTGTGGTACCCAAAATATGAAAATTAGTGGAGATGGAGCATATTGTGGCTAAAAAATGATCCAGTTCAACCTCCAAAGGATTCCAGGAAATGGTGAGGCCTCCAGAGGCTCCAATGGAATCAATTGAGGTGCATTGAATTCCTTTCCAGATTCTAGGGATTAGAGAGTTCAGAGTGGTGGATTTGGATTTGGTTTCTTGCAGCATAAGGATGGAGGGTTTGTCTTGCTGAATCTTTTTCTTAAGCATTCTATGCTTATTTGGGATATTGATGCCTCTTATATTATAGGAGATGACTTTCATTGGGTAACTAGGGGATTGGAGGGGAAGAACTCCATGAGATGTGAGTATTGTCCAGAATCAACCAGATTGGATCCCAGAGCTGTTAGTCTTTGAAAGTCTGATTTTATTCCTTTTTTCTTAGCTTCCTTGATGCTTTTTTTCGAATCTCTAAGATGGCTATTTGCGACCCCTAATTTGGATCTGGTGTTGGGTGATTGCAGGATATCCATGAGTAATTGAATCTGCTTTGGGGTGATCACATGCATGGCATTGTTCTTGCATGCTTCTTTGAGACTCACGAGATCTATGCCTTTCAGATCTATTTCTCCTCGCCCTTCCTCGATGGGGACTTCTGTATCAATAATGGGGAGGGGGATCTATTGATCCTGTACTTCAGTTTTCATCCTTAGCTGCTCTGCATGTGCATCCGTCTTGTTTTTATGACTGGATTCTTCCTTTTTCTTGCCCTTTTTCTGCTCTTGATGCTGTCGTTTGTGTGGGGGGGGAGCCTCCTTAGAGTCTTTACTTGTTTCCATTGGATGTGTGCCTAGAATCTGAAAGCTATTGCTAGTTGGGGGAGTCATGGATTTGCTGATAGTGGGATTTTTTCGGCCTTGTTTTCTTCTGTTGGAGATTTTCTTGAAGCCCTCTTCATTCGTGGGAGGGGTTTGCTTATTTTTTGTGAGGAGATTGTTTTGGGGGCAGTCTCTAAAGAGGTTCCTGTGCTCATGGAATTTGCGGCAGCGAAAGGGTATATGCTCATAATCTAGTGGTTGGATCCATTCTGTATCCTCATGAGCTAGCATGATGGAATCCAATAAATATTTATCTATATGCATATAAACATAGATGCGGACGTAAGAGGTATACCTTTGCTTCTTGGTTTGATCAATGATTTTGAAAAATTCTCTGAGGGCATTGCTTATTTCTTTGAGGGTTTCCTCATCCCAGTAGTCTTTTGGAAGAGAATAAAGCCTGACCTAGACTGGTGCCCATGCGAAGTTCTTCATGTCTAGGTTGAAGCGTTCTATCCAGTTTCTAAGAAAGAGTCCAGGAGAATTGAAAAAATACGCCCCCCCTTATAAAACCCAATCTCTGTCTTCTATGAGCGTAAAGATCACAGTGAAAAAACTTTTTGAGCCTAGTTGGACATCAAAGTGAGCTTTAGGTCTCCATTTCACAGCGATCCAGTGGAGCAGGGATTTTTCGGTAGGCCAGATCCCCATGAATTTGCCGGTGAGGGCATATGTCTTCATGTACTCATTACAGGCATTGATTCTGGAAGGTGGAATATTGATGCGAGGTTGGTCCACTGATTTGGCTAGGAAAGTATTGGTCCTGGGCGTGTGTTTTGGTAGGACTGATTGGCCGATCTCATTTTCTGGTAGAGAATCAATGATTAGGGGCGATTTGACGCCAGACGCGTCTTCCTGTAGCTGCATGGGGCTGATGTTGGTAGAGGGGTGCAGGGAGGGACCCTCTGTCCCTCCTGTGGAAAGAGCCATGATTAGGATCCCAAAGCCAGAGGCCGAAGGCGACTACTGTCAGGTCAGCGATACTAGGGTGGGAAGCAGGGAGGCGTTAGGTTTTTTGCATCAGGAATTGCAGAGCATGAAAAAAAAATCCTACACCTCATAAAATGGCAAGCATATTAATCAATCACTCTAAATATTTTATTTTGCAAATTACATTTTGACGTACATGTTGTTCTTTTCCATGCATTGCTGCTTAACTATTGAATCGTTGTGTAATCTTTTCGTGTATTGCTTGTTGTAGGTAAACCACCATAAGGATATGGTCTGCAATGGTTGTAGATATCGCATCAAAAAATTGGATGAAACAAAGAAAACATTAGATTGTGGGATATTTACAGTCTTTGAGATGACCAATGTTTCATCTAGAAGTGACAAATATCCAAAACTCTCAGAAAATCGATACTATGGGTGTTTGGAAGATATTCTACAGCGTGACTTTAAATCCTTCAAGGTAGTTATGTTCATTGTCAAATGGTACAGGTTACGATTGAATCAATGTGATCCCAATAGAACTATTATTGAACATGATAATGGATTTACGATGGTAAATACAAGGTTGTTTGAGCTAGGAATGGATCCCTATGTTCTTCCAATCCAATATGAATAGGTATTTTAATCAGAGGTTCCAGGTAAAGCGGGTTGGTCATTTGTTGTGAGACACGATCCAAGGGGAAGGTCGGTAAAGTATAACCTAGACGATGGTAATGAAGAGGGTTCTTTGGAAGACGAAGATGATGATGAAAAGAATGATCAACATGAGTTAGATGACGATGATGATCCAGTAGAAGATGTCCAAGAATTAGTTGAATCATATGATGTAGCAGACAATTCCCATGAATATTATACCGATGATGACACAATGAGCGTAACTGACTTAGATGACGATGATGATATGCCCAATCCTTACAATGTTGACTCTAGATATGATGATTTAGATGATGACTTGGATGAAGAAGACGATGACTTGGATGATGAAGACGATGAAATATATTGAAAGGTAAATATTTAATTAGACCTATTCTTTTATCTTTAAAAAAATAGAGTTACTAACATCATCATCATCAACACCATCATCACCATCATCTTCATCATCATCATCATGTCGATCATCATCAGCACTATCATCATCATCATCACCGTCATCATCACCATCATCATCATCATCATCATCATCATAATCATCATCATAATTATCATCATCATCATTATCATCATCATCATCAAGAGCGTCATCATCATCATTATCATCATCATCATCATCATGACCCTCATCATAATCATCATGATCACCATAATCATAATCATCATAATCATCATAATCATCATTATCATTATGATCATCACCATCATCACCATCAACATCACCATCGTCATCATTATGTTCATCATCATCATCACCATCATCACCATCATCATCATCATTATTATCATCATAATCATCATCAACATCATCATCATCATTGTAATCATCATAATCATCGTATTCATCATCATAACCATCATCACCATCACCATCATCATCATCATCATCATCATCATCATTACTATCACCATCATCACCATCATGATCATCTTCATCATCATCGTCATTATCATGATGTTCAGCATCATCGTCTTCATCACCATTATGTTCATCATCATCATCACCATCATCACCATCCACATCACCATCGTCATCATGTTGATCATCATTGTCTTCATCATGATGATGATCATCACCATCATCACCATCATCACCATCATCACCATCATCACCATCACCATCATCAATATCATCATCATCATCATCATCACCATCATCACCATCATCACCATCATCACCATCATCATCTTCATAATCATGATGATGTTCATCATAACCATCATCACCATTTTCATCATCATCATCATCATAATCATCATCATCATCATCATCATCACCATCATCATCATCACCATCAACACCATCATCACCATCATCTTCATCATGTTGATCATCATCGTCTTCATCCTCATGATAATCATGATCATCATGATGTTCATCATGATCGTCTTCATGATGATGATGATGATGATCATCGTCATCGTATTCAACGTCATCGTCTTCATCATCATCGTCTTCATCATCATGAACATCACCATCATGATCATCTTCATCATCATCGTCATTATCATGATGTTCAGCATCATCGTCTTCATCACCATAATGTTCATCATCATCATCACCATCATCACCATCCACATCACCATCGTCATCATGTTGATCATCATTGTCTTCATAATCATGATAATCATCATCATGATCACCATCATCACCATCACCACCACCATCATCATCACCATCATCACCATCACCATCACCATCATCACCATCATGATCATCTTGATCATCACCATCATTATCATGATGTTCAACATCATCATCTTCATCACCATTATGTTCATCATCATATTCACCATCATATTCACCATCATCACCATCCACATCACCATCGTCATCATGTTGATCATCATTGTCTTCATCATCATGATAATCATCATCATGATCACCATCATCATCACCATCACCATCATCATCATCATCATCATCATCATCATCATCATCACCATCATCATCATCATTGTCTTCATCATCATGATGATGTTCATCATCACCATCATCACCATAATCACCATCATCTTCATCATCATCATCACCATCACCATCACCATCACCACCATCACCATCATCTTCATCATGTTGATCATTGTCATCTTCATCCTCATGATAATCATGATCATGATCATGATGTTCATCATTATCATCTTCATGATGATGACGATGATGATCATTGTCATCATCATCATCATCATTGTCATCATCTTCATCATCATCGTCTTCATCATCATGTCCATCACCATCATGATCATCTTCATCATCATCGTCATTATCATGATGCTCAGCATCACCGTCTTCATCACCATAATGTTCATCATCATCATCAACATCATTACCATCCACATCACCATTGTCATCATGTTGATCATCATTGTCTTCATCATCATCATGATCACCATCATCACCACCATGATCATCACCATCATGATCATCTTGATCATCATCGTCATTATCATGATGTTCAGCATCATCGTCTTCATCACCATTATGTTCATCATCATATTCACCATCATCACCATCCACATCACCATCGTCATCATGTTGATCATCATTGTCTTCATCATCATGATAATCATCATCATCTTCATCATGTTGATCACCATCGTCTTCATCATCATGATGATTAGATGTAGTATCGATCTTCTCCATGAACAAAAATCCAATCATGAGACTTCATCAATAAGACAATACAAAAATGCATGCGCTTATAGACATACTAGCCACTAAGTGGCTTATCTTCCTTGTTTCTAGTATGACATTCAATTTAGATTTTTATTTTTCGACATTTTTTATTATTAAGATAAAATTGACTTTATGGCAAAGTCAAAAGTTATGAGAAAGTTAAAAATTAAGATAGATTGTATGAATAATATGATCATTCTCAATTTCAAATTAAATATAATAACACTAACCAATTTTGTGAAAATAAACATAAAAAAGTTAATCAAAGTATTATTTGTTAACTTTTTATATTAAATATTTATTTTGTGAAATATTTTTTAATAATTTCATAAGTAATTGTTTTAGATATTCTAAGATCAAGGATAAATATATTAGATGGTGTATGATTATTAACATATAGGATAAAGTATTACAAAATCATTGTAACATTTGAATATCAAGAATGTTAAATTATACAACCATCTTACCTTATTAAATGGATAAACTTAGGAAATATGTTTTTATTGGACATTTTTGTGGAATTTATGTTTCCTTGTTTATATAGGGTTTTTCTTGCAACGTGACCACTAGGGGTTTTTGTGAAAATTGGGTCATGGTGCTCCAATGTGACAAGCACATTGATACTTTGAATACAAGAGTGTATTAGTGCTCCATGAATTTCCTACATTATATGGGAGGTTTTAGTGAAAATTGGGTCATGGTACTCCAATGCAATGTAATTGAAATTGAACTTTTAAAATTTAACTACACATTGGATTTTCATTTGTAATTACACGTTAAATTTGAAAATTGAAATTGAAATTGAATTGCAATGTTAAATTGTAATTGAATTCTAATGTGTAGAATGTAATGTAATTGTAATTTAAATTTTAAATTGTAATGATGTTGACGATGACGATGATGATGATGATGATGATGGTAATGGCGATGATGACTGTAATGATGTTGACAATGATGAAGATGACGATGATGATGATTAACCTGATGATGATGATTAACCTGATGATGAAGATGATGATGTGAATGATGATGATGGCAATGATGATCATGATGATGACGATGAAGATGGAAATGATGATCATGACAATGATGATGATGATGACAACGATGATGATGATGATGATGATGATGAGGGTCATGATGCTGAAGACGGTGATGATGTTGATGATGATGATGAGGGTCATGCTGATGGAGATGATGATGATGAAGACGACGATGATGCCGATGATGATGTGATGATGGAAATGATGACGATGATGATCATGATGATGAAGACGATGATGATCAACATGATGAAGATGATGGTGATGATGGTTATGATGATGATGATGATCATCATCATCATCATCATCATTATCCCAATGATGAAGACGATGATGATCAACATGATGATGATGAAGATGATGAAGAAGATGATGGTGATGATGGTGATCATCATCATCATCATCATCACCGTCATCATCGACATTACCATCATGATGATGATGAAGACAATTACGATGACGACGATGATGATGAAAATGATGATGACGATGATGATCATGATCATGATGATGAGGATCATGATGATGAACATCATGAATATGATGGTGATGATGGTGATCATCATCATTGCCATCATCATCATCATCATCAAGATCATCATCTTCATCGTTGCCATTACCATCATCATAATCTTCTTCGTCGTCGTCAACATCATCATCACCATCATCATCGTCATCGTTGTCATCTTCATCATCATCATCATCATTGGAATCTTCATCTTCATCATTTTCATCATCATCATCAATCCACTTTTCTTACCCAGTAAGCTAATCTCACTGCCTATCGTTGAAATTCCAGTTGTACCTATCAAAATGAAATTCTCTTTTTTTCTGTGGAACACTGCCTATCCTTGGGTACAGGCCTTATGCATGAGCCCCACCAAGTACTACCTTTCTTCTGGATTTACCGGTCAATCCCATCGGGTGAGCAAGGGGTAGGAGATACAAATTCAACACATTCCCCTTCCCTTCCTTTGTCAGGAAAGTCCCTCCGGGTCCTTCCCCTCGTGCCTCGGGAAAGTCCCTTGCCCTCAAAAGGACAAGCCCTCCGGACCTCCAGGTCCTTAAATTCAAGACCTTCCCCAGAAATACGTCCTCATATATAGGGTACTACAGTTACCTTGCCTCATTCACTTCTTTATCCATCATAGCGCGCATACCGGCTTGCCCATAAGGAACGTGTAAACCTAAACGTGTATTCTGCTATAATATAAACCTACATGTATTCCACAATTAAAGGTAAGGCGTCTGGGTTGGAAGAAAGGTAAGGTCAGGAGGACCCCACTTGGCTTGGGTAGAATACCATTAGGAAATATTTAGTAGCCGAAAAAGCAAATTTACCTTAGTTAAGTCTCCGATTACTAGTTTTTGAATTAGAAGAGAATTTGGAAAGCTCAGTTGTTGTTTTAAAGCTGGTATGCATCGTTGTATCTACGTGGTTATTAGGTGAATGTAATAATGAGAAACTTGTAGTCCACCCAGGTTGTCCCTATTTTTTTAGTAATGAAGTAGGAGTTCTAGCTTAAGGGGACCAGCAGACCCTATCTATCTAGGTGCCATATTGAGATTATGTTTATATAGGAAGGACCATAGAGAGGATGGGTAGCATTAGTAACAGGTTAAAACTGAGTAGTAGGATCTCTTCCCATCATCATCATCATCATCTTCATCATCATCATCATCATCATCATCATCATCATTATCATCACCATCTTCTTCATCGTCATCATCGTCATCATCACCATCGTCATCTTCCTCATCATCATCTTCATTGTCATCATCATCACCATCATCATCATCATCATCATCATCATCATCATCATCGTCATCATCATCAACATACCCATCTTCATAATCATGATCATGATCATGATCATCTTCATCATCGTCATCTTCATCATCACCATCACCATCATCACCATCATTACCATCATCAACATCTCCATTTTCATCATCATCATCATCATCATCATCATCATCATCCACATCATCATCATCCTCATTGTCATCATCATCATCATCAACATCACCATCTTCATCATCATCATCTTCGTCTTCATCAGCATAATCGTCGTCGCCATTGTCATGATCGTCATCATCATCATGATCATCATTGTCCTTGTTTTCATCATCTTCACCATCATCGTCATCTTCATCATCATTGTCATATCTCTCTCATAATAGAAGTCTCAACATGTGGTGAAAATTTCCTTACTTCAAAACCAAGATAAGAAAATCATACAATACCAAACAATTGGAATTTTCAATGCAATATCGAAGAACAACCTTGATAATTTAATTCCACACTATCTTCCACATCAAACTATAATCATCATAATATAACCACATACCCCAACTATAAGTTCATGAAAACATGGCACATTAGATGTTGAAGTACACACATTAAATGATGGATAACATTATAATGGTAAGAAAAGACATTTGTTTTAAATAAGGAATTCAATGATTGAGTTTGGTTTTATGGCCCTTGTCAACTTAATAAAACACATTTAACATTATCAACACCAGCTACAAGATTTTATTATATCTCACGCCTGTGCAACTTTCTCATCAGAAATTTTTCGATCCTTCGGCCCTCCGACGAGTAAGAAAATAGAGGGAGATAGTTACATCTTTCTCTACATCATTTTTCCCATCCTCCGACCCTCTAACGAGTAATAAAATAGATGGAGATAGCTGCAACTTTCTCACAGTATTTTTTCCATCCTTCGGCCCTCCGACGAGTAAGGAAATAGAGGGAGATAGTTGTTGATTTGGAGAGAGCCATTACGCTGACTATGAAGGGCTAACGACCGGTAAGTCAGTTACCAACCTTTCATTGCATGCCCTATATTGTTTCATTCAAAGGGCACCATAATTAGGGGTTTAATTGATCCTTTACCTGATATAGAGTATGGTTTCCATCTTGTTATTAGCAATCCAATTAAGCTGTAGGTGTTTTCTTAAGTGTTGGTCCATGATTATTGGAGCTAGGCTGTGATAATTTGAAGGTTGCTAGATATGGCTTATGACTGTTTCAAGGCTTCTAGGGCTGGGTTGTGACAGTTTGAGCATGCCTAGGTTGGGTTGTAACCCTTGTTGACCTGATAGCATTTGGTTTTGAATGTCATGATCCCATTAAGGTTGAGATGTGACCATAATAGAAACCAACATCATTAAAAATAGATCGTGGATTTATGGGAATGCTCCCTTGGAGAATACGACCCATTTCTCCACCATCAAACCGCCTTGTCCCTCCAATCTTGGGTCATTTTCGACTATAAATTCGTAGTAACAAGACATAACCTTTGAATATAGGTTGAATCTAAGGGTTGAAATACATTTATGGATATGTTTCAATCTCAAAAGGTGATGAATAACAACATAAAACTAGCTTTGGTAAGTTCTAGTCCAATTTTGATGGTTAAAGCTCCAATTTTGGGCATGAGAAGGCATGGTAAGAGAACTCAATTCTCATTTACAAACTATTTGGAGAGGGTTTGAGTGCATTGTGTGCCCTAGAATAACAATATACAAATTTGATATAGCCTTTTGCATTAGGGAAGGTTCTGAAAGTATAAACAATAGTTATAAAATCCTTAAAAAATTCAGGTTTGATGTGTGTTAGGGATTCATGTGTATGAAATGAAATCCCTATAGGGGGTGATTTACCTGTGTGACCATTCATGCCTTATTTGGAGTATTGTTCAACTTGCGTGGGGCACTCATGGCAAGTTTGGATAGGTTTGCATGGTATATTGTGAAGCAATTGTTGTAGCAACATTTGGATCCTTTAGTCAAGTTGAATCCTTGAATCGTACACAAGTGGAATCCAACAAAGCGTTTTCTCCATATATCTATGGAATTTAACCTAATAAAGATGCACAATATGGATGTTTATGAGAAGTTTTGGAGCTTGGGTATCCTTTTGTTCAGTATATGTGACTTCAAAAATATTTGTGTATCTCCTTAAGACAACTGTCAACATCCCTCTTTGTCAAATTAAGAGCATTAATAGAGAACTCCGTGGGGGTGCTACTCTATCTAGATTGAGTTGTATAAGAAGGTGTGTGATCTTAGATTAGTGATTTCCAGCTTCCATCTCCATTTCTAGCAAGATGTTTGCTGTTGTTCCTCAAAAATTTCCCAGCTTTGGAGTTGGGGCTTCTTCATTGTTGTTTGGAAGGGCAAACCAGGTTCAACCTACCCAGAATTGTTGTTGTTTATTACCTCAGAACTTGGCCAGTTTAAAAAATGGTTGAAGTTTGATGGTAGAAACAATGCCTAGGCTCACCTAGGACTTCTTTATCATGCCCAAAGGTTGCTCATGCCCTTTTTAACTACCCAGAATGCACTCAGACCTGTCCAGAAATGTTTTTTAGTTCTTGTTACAATTGATTATGGGTGAAATTATGCCTCTTTAACTCTGTTATGTGCCCATAACTGACCTTACATGTGCCTAGGCCTTTGATCTAGGTTTTTTCATGAGCCTAGGACTGCCAAGATGTACCTATATCTACTCTGTCCACCACTTCTATCCTCAAAACAAGCCTAGGTCTGGTTCTCTCACCCTGTATCTGCCCATAGACCTAACATTAATTCAATTTACTAACATTTTGACTGCTGCAGTATGCCCGGAATTAATGTTACTAGTTGTTAGATGGCTGGTATAAACCCAAATTGAGGTTTTATCACTCTGTTTACCCACACACTTGCCCATAACAACTCATATATTTAGGTTTTATAATCTTGATATTGTTTTTTATCATATTTTGTATTTATAATTTTGATATAATTTTTTATGTAGAATTGAAATTTTCATTACGTAATTTTGTTAACTTGCATCAATATTAAACATGTCTATATAAACACACCCAATAGAGTAAGCCATTATTTCTTTATGACATTTTTTTATGAAACAAGGCATGCCAACAATCTTCTTGCAAAGTCTTTTTCATAATAACTTCATTGAACTTCAACAACAGCCTTACTTCCCAATGAGGTTTTATGGTTGTTTTCATGCCCATATCTGTTACTCTCATGTTGTCTTTCCCCACAATCAGCCCATAATTAGAAATGAATGTTGTTTTAGGGCTGCTTGAGGCCACAAACAGACCCAGAATTGCCCATAGTGCTGTAAAAATGGTATAGACCTATCTAAAAAGTAATCTTTGTCATAGGACAGAGATTTCTAATCCATTTACCAATTACAAGCAATCTTTGTCATAGGACAAAGATTTCTGGAATTCCTTTGCTTGTAATTGGTAATAACCCCATTAAGTTGGGATCACTTAGAATACTAGGAAATATTGGGACACAATATACTACAAAAGATGGATGAGAAATTGGCTCAAATGAAGACTAGACTAAAGGAAGATAAAAATTGTTAAAATAGCTATAACAATACAAAAGGGGACTTACTTCCCTATAGTTCATTTATTGGTGTCTCAAGCTCATCTTGATGAAGAAATGGTTTCCTAGAAGATCAAGTTTAAACTCTTCTTAGATTAACCAGTTAAAAAAAAAACTATAAAGATAACCAGAGGGTATTTTGTTCATCTCATAGAGATGAATATTTTATTTTGGAAATGTATGTGACCTATATGCTTAGTGGGGACGAGTACTGAAACCAATAAATAGCTTTTGTTGTTTCAAAAGGCTTATCCTTGTAAGTTAATATAAAGTACAAACAGTAGGCCTTTACATCACTAAATTTCCTCTTTTATACCCTCCAGTGCATTGAATTTCTACAAGCAATGGAAGTTAGGTATTTCTCCACCTATATAGACTCAAGCTTCTTGTGCAAAGCATGCTTTGCACTTGTATGAGGATATCCATTTTCCATTTCAATACTTTAAGGGTTCGACAATAAGAGCGACATACTGTTTTGCAGCATGCTTCAATCAAAATATTGGTAGCTTCTTCCATATTCACCCCTTAGTATACTTAGTAAAACATGGTCTTACAAGATGGATTCACATACACTTTGTTGGAAATTAATGGATAGTAGTCTAGACATATATGTGCCAAAATGAATAGCACTGGAGGGATGGAGTTATGAGGGATTGATGTCTAGAGAAGGAATGTTTTCTGAGAAATATACATATCATATTCATTACAGATAAACAGAGGGTGATAACATGGTGAAATCACTAGTTTAACATCTAGTATGGTTCTGGTTATTGGATAACCTATAGCTCTTTATATGAGTGGTTTATTGATATCACATTGATTAGAGATATAACGCAGATTACACTTACAATATATGTACATGATATAAGCAGTATGCTCAATGGGATTCATGCTATTATAATAGGGATGTACTATCTTGTATAGTAATGCTGGTAACTATTCAATTCATTAAACTAACTACATGTCACTTATTGAATAGATATAACTAATACCATTACTTCCATCACTATGATACTAGCTTATGTTGTTTGTGATTCCAATAGAGTATTATACTTATGATTACATAACCTATACATAACTCAAGTTTTCTCACATGTTAAGAAGCTTTAGGAACCCGCCAAACACTATAATATGAATCACATCCAATAGATCTCATAGATATGGAACACTTCCTGTGGCTTCTTCTTCCAAGCGAAGCGAACATTTCTGTATACATTTTAGGATAAGAGGATTGTCCTTTGTAAAACCACTAGAATTATCCCTAGGGTTTCTGGCAGATGCATTGGATGGAATGTTAGTAAGCCATTGGTTGCACTTTATACATTTGATATGCAGTTCTTTATCTCTTGTTCTTGACATCTGAGGGTTTGTTGCTCTTTCTTTGCATGGTACTAGAATATACCAATTATGCATGGCTCTTTCTCTCTCTACCTCACAAATGATCTTATTGAGGTACTAAATTTTGGTCCATGATTATTGGAGCTAGGCCGTGACTATTTGAAGGTTGCTAGATATGGCTTGTGACTGTTTCAAGTCTACTAGGGCTGGGTTGAGATAGTTTGAGCCTTCCTAAGTTGGGTCGTAACCCTTGTTGACCTACTAGTTTTTGGTTTTGAATTTTATGATCCTGTTAAGGTTGATTCGTGACCATGGTTGGACTCTTAAGCTTGGTCCATAACCTTGTCACTGTTGTACTTTTACATTAGTATTTTGGTTTATTTTATTTCCATTAAAGCACAAATTTGTTAAATTGTTGTAAAACCCTAATTACCCTAAAATGATTAACAACTAGCACTCACATTTCATGAGTAACCTGTAATTTATGAGGAATCTATAGGTAAAAAATTCCCCATCAATATTGTAGGTTAAGTTTTTCTTTCATTTTCTAATTAGATAGGCATCTTCCATTTTTAACTTACTGTAGGTGAGTTTACAACAAAAACCTCACTTACCATCACTTCAAGCATCAAGGTCAACCAATGAATTTGAGAAGAAGGACTTCCATACCCTAAATGAATTGTGGGTGATGCCACCTTTGTTTTACTTATGAAATGATTTTCCCATGATAATATTCTATGTTTAAATGCCATGCTAAAAAGGGGGACTTGTATAAGAACCTTTTTCTTGTTTTAAATGCAACGACTAATTGCTTCTTGTTTATGATAAATCTAACTCTCAAGCTTGTTTTGAGCTATTGTACACTATGCATGGACCTAATATATCTACTGCATGGTACTAGAATATACAATTATGCATGAAAATAGTTGTTACGCATTCTCATAATTTAGGGCATCAAGAAGGTTTTCCATAGGTGTAGTTTCTAAATGAGTTCCACTATTTCTCCACCCATATTTCCTTAATAAAAATTCATCTAGTCACAGCCCAACAGTGATGTCCAAAATTCTTCTCAACCCCCATATGGGCCTTAAAAATTAAGAAGATTTAACTATTTACCTAATCCGTGACTATGAAAATTCATGCATAGGCCTGAAAATACTACAAATGAATTGGAAAGAGAGATAGAATAGGTCCACCCAATCACCAAACCTCTTGAGAACCCTTTAGCCTCCAATGAAACAAACTCCCAATTAGTAAACATACTCTTCAGAATCAAAATGAAAATAAAATCCATGAAAGGAAACTATTATAATCTTGGAAAAATCCAAGACCAAGCAAAAATTTGTTGGAAATTAATGGATAGTAGTCTATAAAATATTAATAAAAAACATTGTTTCATGAGATAACATAATGCTTTAGGAATGTTACCCCCTTTTTTGCATGGGCGGTAAATTGGAGTTTTGATGAGCTAAACTGGGCTAATTCCTAGTGTTTTTGAGCATGTGTTTGCTGAGCTAAACTGGGCTACTTATTGGCATGATTCCTGGGCTTTGTGTTGGGATAGTTCTTGGCATGATTCCTGGGTAGGATTGCTTCTTAGATCACATCATTTTCCCAGAATCGGCTTTATGCTCATTCTTTGCTACTAAAACACACCCATAACTATTGCTCAATTACATAAGTCATCCTAGAATATGGATAGGAGGCTTCTTTCTGCTGCTATACATGCCCAAAACTGCTGGTACTACTGATTGAGCTCTGTAATGCACCAAGAGGCTAGAACTGCTCCCAAAATTTTGTTTAGAGGATTAGGACAATTCATATAATGTCCAGGTTTGGGATTTATGGCTATTTTCATGCCCATATATGTTACTCTCATGTTGTCTTTGCCCACAATCAGCCCATAATTAGAAATTAATGTTGTTTTAGGGTTGCTTGAGGCCACAAACAGACCCAAAATTTCCCATAGTGCTGTAAAAATGGTATAGACCTATTTAAAAAGTAATCTTTGTCATAAGACAGATATTTCTAATCCATTTACCAATTACAAGCAATGTTTGTCATAGGACCATAAATATAACCAAAGGGTTTTTTGTTCTTCTCATAGAGATGAATATTTTATTTTGGAAATGTATATGACCTATATGTTTAGTGGGGACGAGTACTGAAACCAATAAATACCTTTTTATTGTTGCAAAAGGATTATCCTTGTAAGTTCATATAAAGTACAAAGAGTAGGTCTTTACATCACTAAATTTCCTCTTTCCACAACAGTGAGGAAGGAAATCATATCCAACTGGGTTTTAATAGTAGAGGACATAGTGTACTCTCGTAGAAATGCACTTAACATAAATTTTAGTTTCTTAATCTTCCCAAAAACTTTGGAAATCCATTCAATTGAAGCCCTTTTTAGTATCCTCAAAGTTGCTTTATATATTTTTTTCCATGAAATAATTTGTATAAAATAATAGGTTTCATAATTCCACATGTCTCCATGTGATTTTATATATGGAAGGCCTTACATAACCCCTCTAAGTTGGAATCACTTAAAATACCAAGCAATTTTGGGACTCAAGATACTACAAGAGATGGAAGAGAAAATGGCTAAGACAATGATTGTTTAAAGAACTATGAGAATACAAAAGGGGACGGATTTCCCTGTAGCTTATTTAATGGTGTCTCCAACCCATCTTGAAGAAGAAATGGTTTCCTAGAATATCAAGTTGCAATTCTTTCTATATAACCATATTCAGGAAATAAAATTATAAAGATAACCATAAGGTTTTCCAATTCTTCTCATAGAGATGAATATTTCAATTTGGAAATGTCTATGTCCTATATGCTTGGAGGGGAGGTGTGATGAAAATAGTAAATACTTTTTTGTTGTTGTTTCAAAAGGATTAGCTTTATAAGTCAATATAATGTACAAAGACTAGTCATAATCATATCAATGAATTTCTTCTTACCACCACAATGAGGAAGGCAATCATATCCAACTGGGATGTAATAGTATAGGACATAATGTACTCTTCTAGAAAGGAACTTAGCATACATTTGAGCTTTCTAGTATTCCAAAAAACTTTAAAAATCCATTCAATCGAAACCCTTTTTAGGATCCTAAAAGTTGCTTTATATCTCTTTTTCCATGAATAGGATAGCGTAGTGATCCATAGGACATGCCAAATGGACACCAATCAATTTCTCCCAGAACATAGCATAATTGCTTCTCAGCTCACAGAATTAGCCTAGAATTGGCTTTCTGCTCATTCTTTGCTACTAAAACACGCCCAGAACTACTGTTCAATTACATAAGTCAACCCAGAATATGGATAGGAGGTTGCTTTCTGCTGCTAAACATGCCCAGAACTACTTTAGATCATTTGCATGAGTTCAAGAACCAATAGAAGACACTTCAAACTTTTTCTTCCACCTTTTTTTCCCATGAAAGATGGCACCAGAAAATTATTAATATATAGTGGTGTAATATATCACAGTTAGGAATATATAGTATGTTTAGTTCTTGGGATTAAACCACATGGAAGACTTTAAAATTGTTTGACACTAGTGAATCGTTCACCCATTATAAGGGAGAGAGGTGATAGATTTTAAAATCGTTAGTTCTTTTCATCCTCAAGGATGGAGATAATCCATCTTTTCAACCCTCCAGTGCACTGAATTTCTACAAACAATGGAATTCAAGCATTTCTCCACCTATATACACTCAAGCTTCTTGTGCAAAGCATGCTTTGCACTTTTATGAGGATATCCATTTTCCAATTCAATACTTTAAGGGTTCAACAATAAGAGCGGCATACTGTTTTGCATCCTGCTTCAACCAAAATATTGATAGCTTCTTCCTTATTCACCCCTTAGTATACTTAGTAAAACATGGACTTAAAAGATGGTTTCACATAAACTTTATTGGAAATTAATGGATAGTATTCTAGACATATATATGCCAAAATGAATAGCACTGGAGGGATGCAATTATGAGGGATTGATGTCCAGAGAAGGAATGTTTTCTCCATGTGTTGCATAAGTTAGTATTGTGGTTTTCAAACAATTGATCCCACATAAAATTTGAATAGTGGTATACTTAGTAAATCCTACCCTTTCCTTTCAGTTATAGAAATTGTCCTGATAATTCTATACATCCTAGGCTCACCTTAGTGGTACCATAGGCTAGCTAGGGTGTGGAATGGAGATTGTGGTATAAAAGAAACAATTCTTCCATGACATTTTTAGGTATACGATTCCTTTGACTATCCTCTATGTTTCTTCATTTCTGGCATATTCTTGCACCTTAGATCTACAAACTCGGGACTGCATTATTCATTTTTGCCAAAACCTGCAAACCCTAATTTCCCTAGTGTTTGTCTATTGTTATCTCTCATATACCTCTCAATGTTTGGTTGTAAACCTAAATGATGGATCCATTCCATTCCATTCCATTCATGAAGAATTCCATTCAATTCAACCCTAAACGATGGATCTAGATGCAACTGATACAACCTCAAAACCATAATGGCTATTGGGACAAATTAGTGATTTCCAGCAATGTAACTTGAGGCAAAATTCCATTTCCTTGTTTAAACATTTTTCTTCATGTCAAGTTGAGAATATTGTGATGATGGAGGAGCCTACATCTCTCTATTGAAGATATTGTTGATACAATGTCTAAATCTAAAAGGCCTCCCTGGGCATCCCAACCTGGGTCTCACTTGTACAAGTTGTAGATCAGCATAGAACCTTAGTTTGTTTTTAAACAAGTGTTCAGCCTTGAAGATCCACATCCACCATATGAAGGATTTGTTCAACATTATAAAGTGCCTTTATTTGAAAATTGTTCTTCAATGACTGAAAATGATCAAGCTTGATGACAAAAAGAGGTATAGTCCAAAGAGTAACATATGTGACGTGTGCATTGAGTTATTCGGTTCATTGGATATCGAGGTAAACACTAAAACGAGGAAGCGTAAAACCATGCATAAATATATGATATTCATAGACACTTGTGTAAATATCAAGAAAATAGTTAATGACAAAATGAATAGATAAGGATTGAGTTATCTGGTTCATGGGATATAGGGGTTGAATCTATTTTTAAACATTTGTTACAATTTTATAACATTTAGTTTAGGAGTTTGTTGTGATGAGTTGGAAGTTTTTCTAAGTTATATGTAAGCCTATGGGTGTAGAGTAAGGAGAGAGGAGTGGCCAAGAAAATGAATAATCAGGCCAATGTAGATTGGAGAACTGACCTAGAAGTTGTGTGATCAGTTCGGTGTAGTGTTAAAAGCTCTCAGAATGTGAACTCATCTATAGAGGTTGGAGAAAGTAATGCATTTCGTCGGATATCCGACATATATGCTATACTACCGACATCTTATATTTGTTTATATGACTTTATCCATGTCTATAGGGAGCACAATATGAGTGCAGACTGTTTATCCAAGGAAGCATTGAATATGAAAGTTGGCCTCCTCTCCTCCTCATAAATTTTAGAAGGACAAATCATTGAGGAAGGCATGATACAGTTAATTTAAGAGTTCTTTTATTTGTGTGGCATAGTCTTTTTGGTTCATTCTACTATGGGTGGGATACATCAACATCTTTCTTGTTTTAGCTAGGGATATAGAGTTTGTTTTCATCCCCTCAGGGGTGTGTTTTCTCCACCCTCAATGCCTCCTTGGATAAGTTGTTTGGGATCCTTATGTTCTCCGTGTGGTATTGCTACTTCAGTCATGTTGGGATTTTGGGTTCCATCCCCCACCTTGAGATATTTTTGATACTTATGATCTCCACTCGTTAATGGATTGACTTATTTCCAGGACTATGTAAAAGCTACCTTTTATTCACTATTGAATATCAAGGAGCACCTCTTTTTATTCTGAAAAAAAGATACAAAATATTTTCAAATGATTTTATCACATATATTGAGATCCGTAAACTGGGTATTTTATATTTTTGGGTGAGGAAACAAACTAAATTAAAATAGGTACACCTAGGAATATTGTAAAAAACATAGTTTGTATTTTGAGATTAATTGGCTGAAGCATTTGATATGGAACGACTTGATATCTACATCGTGTTAAAGGACTAAGTGATTGATTGTTATACTAGGGAATTATTGATATTGTTTAGGATAATGATATCACCATTATGTCATGCTTATAAGTCTTTCCAAGTTTGTTGCTGGTATTTTGCTATTTTTTTCCAATTTTTTTTCTGGTCATGGTGCAGGTAGAACCAAAAAGGTATTTGTCAGACCTGTCTTCCTCCGGCGAGGAGACTTTGGGAAAGCTAAAGGAAAGTGAGACATCCAGTAGGTCTACAAGGGCTAGATCAACTATATGTCATAAGATCAGAAGAAAATTCAATAAACGCATGGAATTTTTTCTCAGAGGAGGGGGGTCATGTTCCTATGATGATGAGATAGTAGGAGACATCGAGGTGCCTTTAAGGTACAAACACCTAGTGAAACAATGGGTACCTAGGGATCTTCCCTAATTAAACATTTATTTTTGTGTGAATGAGAGGATATATAAAATTGCACCGTCATCATTACATGGATTGGGGTTGTTTTGCATGGATGGCATAAAGGTTGGATACGACAGGTGTACATAATTGATGGAGTATGTTGGACCCTCTTACAACTATAGTGATTGGATGCGTCTTGCCCAATATACACTAAGTATGCATAGATATGGGTTGTCAGCAAATTATATACAACTGAAAGACAAAGATAAAAATAAAGGAGCAACGTTGTACATTGACAGAAGGCCAAACATAACTGGGAATATTGAGGGGTTTATAAACAGTACACAACTAGGGTCTACACTTAAGCAACCCAACTGCATATTCGAGTCGCGCGAAGGAAACTATGTCTTTGTATGTGCCATTAAATCAATAGCTGTTGGAGAAGAACAACTTATTAATTACAATTTGAATTGTGTAGATACAAACATGGTTAGTATGGTTGTGGTACATCCAACAATTTACCCAACCTTTTATTAATTACTTTAACATATTTTGATTTTTCGTTAGCATATAATTATAATTTTTTATTAAATTTCCTATGTTGACTTCACAGGGAGGTGATGGGGGGCTCATCACCCCAGCTAAAGGTGAGAGGACTACACGATCCGTGAGGCAAAAGGTATACATCAAAATGCTATGTTTTAAAATTGTTTTAGTGAGTATTTTGGTTTCGTTAGGTAATTTTTAGTATGTTTTTGATGTAGGGTTCTGTCAGGGGCACCTCCCTCACAGTAGATGTTAGTACTAGACATGCCTCAAGGCGGTAGGTATACATCGATATTGCCATTGTAAAAATTTAGGATGGACAAACAGATATGAGGTTATGTATTTTCAATAGTATATTTGGTTCATTTATATAATCTTGTCTATTTTCCATGCAGAGTGTTGATCAGGAAAGCTAATCGACTATTGATCAGCCGACTGCAGCATCAAGGTAACAGGTAAACATGAATGTAATTCTATATTTTAAATATTTTAAAATTGTACACATGTATATCGTGTAGCATAATGTTTATTTTGTTATGTATTTTTTCGTTTTTATGTCTGCGTTCATTATGATATTGTTTTTTTTTTGCAGGTTGATGACCGGGGAAAGTCCCCAACTGTTGATCATACAACTGGAGCCTTGAGGAAACCTGTAAACCTAAATATAATTCCACATTCTAAATAGTTCAAAATTGTACACATATAAAACATGTAGCATAATGTTTGTTTTTGTTATGTATTTTTTAGTTTTTACATATTGCGTTCATTGTGATAATGTTCTCTACTTTTTTTTGCAGGTGGATGATCATGGAAAGTCCCCAACTGTTGTTCAAACAACACCCTCATCTAGGCATCAGGTAAACCTATATGTAATCCTAGGAATCTATCATGATAGACAATTTTTGTTAATATAATTTTTTGCGTAGACTATTGCTTCAAAGACTAAGCAATGTTTTATATATTTCTGTTGCAAACAGGGGATTCAGTTTATGAAACACCAACTCAATAGTCTTTACAGTTTGATGTCTCCCAGTTGATGAAAGATAATGAAATTAGTAGGTTTGTAGACCTGTTGAGGGTGCTACAGAAGACCATGGAAAAACAAAATGAGGAACTGGTTTTTCTGTCATTGACAATTCCACAAATAGAAGAGATCAAATCAAGATTCAATTGTTGTTCCAGATATGTCGACAATTGCAAGTAAGTTCCAGAATAATAATGTAAATACATTTAGAACTTTATCATTTTTAATTTTATATGATTTTCAACTTATAATACAATGGTTTGTATTTACAAGAAATTATGCAGCTTAACAGTGGTGGTCAAGGCGTTGTTGGTCCCAGTGACCAAACCACTCCATGTACACCACATACTTCTCCCTTTTTGTCCACTGATTAGTCGGAAACATGCTCTGCGACACCCTCGAGGTCAACAGAGGGTGCATCCGATGTTGACCGACCCACAATAGATGATGCAGAAGAAGGGGTGGATGAAGGGTTATATACTAATGCTGATGCTGAAGCAGCATTTCCTAGATCTTCTCGTGTCACTAGCACTGGTTCAGTAGTGACAAAATTTTTGGTGAACGAAGAACTCGTTCCAATAAAGATAAAGAATATTCCAGGTGATTATAGATTGTTCAATTTAGTTTTTATAATCTGTGTCTAATATACCGATAATATTTTTTAATGTTAACTAATGATGGCATTAATGTTTTGCAGGAAATGATATATTTTATAAAAATCTAAATTATTTGTCCTTGGATATCTTCGGGCCCACCATCCGCACAAGGTGGGACGGATAAGAAAAATCTTTAAAAGATGAGCTGACTAATCGCTTGGTTGGTCTGTTCGAAAAAGATACCTTCGATACATCGAAGGTCCTACAGAAGGCTGGACAACATATGAAGATTGTTCGATACCAGTATATGGTTCACCTAGAAAAGAACCCTAGGTATGAGCGCCCTCTAATGATTCCATCAAGGGAGTGGAAAGCCCTCGTGGAAGATAGAAAAGAGAATGGTCTAAGAAAAACATGAAAGATACAACCAGGAATAGGGAGGTATGCAGTACATTCCAAAATGTAACGGTAAGCTTGTGTTGACCAAGAATGGAAAAAATTGGTCAACACAAGCTTGGGGCCCAGTGGTTATTCAAATTTGGAGGCCCGATATGTAAGTATCAAAAACCCAAAACTGCATCCAAATAATATATAGAAAATTATTTTTGTTTTATTCTGGAAAAATATGTTAAATAATTGCCATCATGCAATTATGCAGGCCAACAGGTTCAAAGAATTGTCCACTGAGGAATACATGAAGCTTGGCTTCGAACAGGGATTTGACACCGTTGTTGAACACCGGAGAATCTTGCCTTGGCATACTGCACGATCTTCTCCTGATCCATCGGGTGCGCATGTATATAAAAACTATATAGTTTAATAATAATTTATTAATTCTCATGCAATTTATTCGTTATGAAAAATGAACATAAATTATTTATTGCTTTTTGAGCAGGAAAGTAATGATCATGTTCATGTCGAGGATGTACACCAACCAGACGAAGATCATGCTTTGATTCCTGGTAATGAATTTTTTAATATGCTACTATTTTTTATAGATAACTGAAAATGATTAACATTAATTATAATTCTCCACAATTCAACTGCAGAGGATGTAGATGCAGATAACACTGAATAGGTTGAGCCTGTACAGGATAATGATGAACATGCTGATGTGCCCATGCCAGATAAAAAAACACATTTTTAATGTTTTTTTAAATGAATTATTTCTATTTATAAAAATAAAAATAAATGAATGAAACATTTTGACATTATTGCAGAAATTCATAGCCCCTCACCGCAAGTTCAACCTTGTGAGTAGTTTAGTAGGGGGACTGATGATCAGATTCGGGAAGATGCGCTTCTGACTAAATATTTAAAGAGAAGAAAAGTTAAAAGGAAGTGGCAAAAGAAATTTTGAGTAATTCTTATTTATAATAAAAAAATTTACTTGGTTTTTTCCTCTATTTCATGAATGAATGGTTTAATGGATGTTTTTTTTTCAGCTGTTGAATGATTGAATGGTTTAATGAATGATTTAAAGAATGATTTAATGAAAGCTTCTTTCAGCTATTGAGTGAAATAATTTGCAGTAAATTGTTATTTGCAAGTAGATGCATTGGGTTTGGGGAATTGAGAGTGATGTGGGGGGGGAGGGGCCATAAGAGCTTCCACCTTCATGTGGTTGGTCCTGTTTAGTAGAGAATATTAAATTATTCTTGAAATAGAGAGGATCTCAATGAATGGTAACGAATAATACATTAAACACAGTTATTTCTATAATTGTAGTGTTTAAATTTTACTATTGCTATTTGACTCCTCCATTGGAACTTGTTACAGATAGCATCGAAAAACATTTTCATAGTTAAGAGGCAAGAAATGGCATTTTGATGTGATCAATGGCCTTATATACATAGTGTTTTTGGTTCTCCATGTTTTATCAGGTGATCCATTATTAACAATTAATTTACTTGAATAGTTAAATAGTATTGTAATTTACATTGTAATAGTTTTGTATTTATTTAGATTGGTTTTGTTATTTTCATAAACAGACAAATATTTATTTGATGGGTCCTAACATGAAATTATTGCAACAGGAAAAAAATTGAAGCATGTTGAATGTTGTTTTGAAAGGTAAAGCAGAAGAAGATAGTGCGAAGCTCCACAAATCAAGGTATAATTACGTTTTTTTTATTTGATTGAATTGTGTATTGGGTATTTATGCATGTGCACACACACACATTTAGTTGATGATGGTGATTACCATACATTCAGGTTAAATTTGTTCTATCTGATCCATAAACTTACCTTAATTAGTTTGATTTATCAAGTTGTTTCTATGATTGAATAACTTGGAAAAGAAGCTTCTGATTTTTTTGAGTTCGTAAGTTGTAGAATCCAATCTTTTTACAAATATTTTTAAAAATAGATCTAATGTATTTGTAGGCCAAGAATTCCAAGAGAGTAATTTTATAATGTATATATATAGCCTTTCATTTATGTCATTCCAGTAGTAGCATTAGAGTGTGCTGCTGGTGAGTTATTAGCAAACCCTAGTCTTAGCTTGAGTGTATGAGGGTGGGACCAAGTTTATGTTTGGGTTCACTGGGCACAAAGCCTCAGTATGGTTGTATTCATGGATTGATCTACATTTGAAAGGTAGGTTTTAATATTCCACCCAATATTATGAAATTCTTTTGATATCTCATTAATCATGAATCAACTGTCCACATATCTCGTAGATCGAATGTTGATAAACTAGGGCACTTACCAACAAGCTTCGTCCATAAACTATGGCACTTACCAACAATGTGCACTATGTCATACTCAACCAAAAATTAGAATAAAAACCCCTTTGCATTAGGTTGGATCGACACCATATTATCCAAGAAAGAAACCCATAAGTCTTCTACAGATTTTTTAGTGATGACCATAAGCTATGAAACCCTCGTATCATGATATGTAATAGTCCTTGTCCTCCTCCTTTAAGGGTTGTAACTACTGAACATTACCATTGTGTAGGGCTCAAATTATGCCCATATCTTCCTCTTCTATGGTTTTTTATGCCCAAAGGATTTCCCAGAACTTTGGATTCAATGCCCAAATGCATTCAAAATTGTCCAAACATGACTTGGGATTGACCAAAATTCATGTTTTAGGGTTGTTATTATGCCGAGAATTGTTTTTTTAGATATGAATTTCAAGAATCCACCTCATGCTGCATAATATAAGTCTGATAATGACCCTTAGTAAATGCAAATGACCCTTAATATAAGTATGAGAATGACCCTTAGTATTAAAAGGATGAAACTTTATGATGCACTTTACTATTTCGACATAGTGTATAATGGTAATGTTGATTGATATATATTATGCATGTTGAATTTTACCTTTTTATGGTATACATTTTATTGTCTTTGTTATTGAATATTTTAGTGAGATATTTTCTACTTGTGAGCTAACATAGCTCACTTTTATCACAAAGGATGGAAAATTTCTTAAAGGAAAAATATTAGACTATCCTATTTATATTGTTAGTCATAAATAACTATATTTGAATTCATAGATGTGATACATGTTTTTTTATGTATGGAATATGGAAAGCATGTGGAAGAAAAATAAATTGATGCATAGTTGATTCAAACAAGTGATATGCTCAAAGTATACCCAGGTTCAAAGGTCCCAGCTGATGGAATAGTAGTATGGGGTTCCAACCATATCAATCAGAGTATGATTACTAGTGGGTCGGCACCAATGTCAAAGGAGGTTGGGGGGACAATCATAGGAGTAGTGAAGGAATTTCAAGCACTCTAGATCATAATATTTTAGACAGATTCAATATTACCTTTTCAGCAAGCAGTTGTTATCAGACACATAAGAGATATTGAGGTATCGAGGTACATAAAGCATGTTAGGAAATTAATCAATCATAAATCAAAAGACCCAATCACGAGACATTAAAATAATATTACAAGACATACTAAAGCCAGGCGAGAGGATAATTAGTAGAATATAATTATTGAAATAAAAAAAATGCATAAATACTAAATACAAATTCTGAAACCTATCGCCAAGCATATCCACCAATGAATTTCCCAATTCCAAATTCAAGACTAGTATAAGTGAAGGGTATACGTTTAAAGCCTTAACATTCTAGAGACTTGACATAACTAAAACAAGAATAGTACTAGACCTTACTTTTGATCAAATTTGGGCAAACTTTTCTTTGATCCTCAATATGAACCCAAGGCAATAAGTAACAACCAATATTTTTTGTAACCGATGAGATGGATCCAAAAATTGGTGTCATCATATTTGAAAATGTGAGCATCAAATATTAGTCATTTCATGCCCTGAAAAGATAAAGCATAGAATACTAAAATAAATCCTAATTTGCATTAATGATGATGACGTAACTTTTAGGACCTTGTTACCCACCTATTTGCATGGGGTGTTCACTTACGTTTCAGAGGAGTTCTGGGATAATTCCTAGGATTTATGGACATCTCTAATAGGAGAGAGTAGTTTTTTGTCCATATTATGGGTTGACTTGTGGGATAAAGCCATAGTTCTGGGTGTATTTTAGCAGTAAAATAAAGTCATTGTCATCAAATCTAGGTTAGAATTGAGCAGCATGTTGTACCAAGCAGCGAAGATTATGTGAATACTGCTAGTGGTAGTGATGAGTGCTCTTGTAGCTTGCAAGGAGCCATCATATCTGTGTGTCATCAAATAGGTTTAGATGTTGCTTTATCTCAGATTGTTCATTTGGTTGAGACAACTCAAATGGCTAAATCCCCAATTCAGAAGTTTGTTGATTATGTAATCTCTTGTCAAACATATCTTTATTAAATCTCATAAATTATATTGATCACAATCCATAGCGTTTCTAAATTGGCCTCATGTTTTACAAACATTTGTAGAGAATACTAAGAATTCCTTTGGAAAAAAGAAATCAAAATTTGAGATTCATAATAAGATTAACTAGTCTTTTCATTAAACATGTTGTTGTGTTGTACTTGTAGATTGCTAGTGTTTTTGTTCTTGTTGTTGTTGCATTGGATTTTGTGACATGGTTGGGTTGGTAATATTTTTCAGATCCCTTCCTAACATAATTTTACTTCAGAGCATACATTCTTATAATTTTATTTTGTTTGTATGTTTTATTTTTATGTAAAAATCAATTGAACAAGTTGATTACTTTAGTGCCCACTTTCTATAGGTATATTGATGGAGTGCTTGATTCCTATCCGAAAGAATGGCTACCACCCGCTAGTAATCACTTTGTTCTTGCACTTATGTTTGTTACCTCAGTTCTGGTCATGGTAGGAAGTTGATACTTATGAGAATGATGGGTGTGGTCATGAAGGTCCTTAACAATCACAAGTATATAATATACTTCTTGTAGAAAAAATAAGAGATGATATTTAATCATGCCAAGCTGTGTCCCCATCTTGAATTCATATATAACAAATGAGTTGAAGCTTCCAAGGTATGCACATTACTTCTCTTATTTCACCTCATGGGAATTGGTAGTGTTTTTTTAATTAAAGATGGAATTTTTGCCCTTGGCTTAGTCATCAAATGGATAAAGTGCTTTTAAGTTTGTTGTTTTCCCATTGTTTTCTGATTTTTCTGTAATGTTTATTTCTTATTTCTTCCGCTGTCCATGATACCCTATTCTAGTTGGCATACTTTTTGGTTTGTCTGTGGACTTCTAAGTGGATTTTACTGTGTTGGGACCTCCTATTTCCCACTTTATATGTATATCTTATAGGCCTTACTGAACTCTAGCTAGTATCACTATCTAATTCTTGATTCTCTCCAGGTATGTGAGAAATTGTGAAGAATGTTTTTGAGATTCTTCTAGTTCATTATACATCAGGATTTATGCCACACTTAGTTCATATTCATGGAGGTTGGTAGTATAGATTTACAGTTGAAAATTTTCTTGACCAAGGTGACTTAATAAAAGAGTGGGATCCAAGCCTACTTGAACTCTGAAGAATATTCCTCCCCATATACTCTAATTATCAATGCATGATAGTAATCTCGTAAGGAGTTCTCATATGATTTGTAAGGAGTTCTAGTTCTAAATGTTTTTTTATTGATCCACCAATTATTAATGGGATTGTGATAGTTAATGGTAAATTGTAAGACCATTCTTTATTAAGGTTAGGGAACTTATAATAGATATCTAGGCGATAAGGTTGGAAAGAGGAAATGATATTCCCTATTGCATCTCTGATCAGCTTGTTATTGATGTTTGCATGACTAATCAACCAAGGTATGAATTCATCACATTGGAGCATCATTGGCCTCGCTGGCACTTTATGAATATCTAAATTTATGATCATTTGAGATAATCCTTCATCAAGATTCGCTTGACTAGCAAGTGCTAATTATGGATAAGTTTATTCTATAAAAAATTGATACACTTCTCCCATTTATAATTTGGGCTCATCATCTATATTGCATCATGTATCCCTGCAGAATGTCGCTAGGGTACCCATGTCTACCTATGTCTCAATTGATTCCTCTCTACCTCATCTCACTTCATCAACTACATCCTTCACCTTCTTCTATCATTTAGAGTCCATCTCTTATTCTTGCAAATCATTCATGTTAACAACAAATCACATTAACATGTTTATAAAAAATGAAACTATAATGTGCATGTCCATGATGGTTTTCCTATTGCTAACAAATATATCGTCTTGGAAGAAAGAATCAAAATTCGCTAAAGGTGAAATTTGCAGGTTTAGTAGTAGCTTTGCAATGATTCAAAGATTTATTTAGTGGGTTTAGAATTGGGTCAAGGAATAACAGATGGTAGGTGAGAAGGTAATAGCTACAACGTTGCTCCATTTATGGGCATCACGAATTCCTATTTCTTCTTCTTGTAATTTGATACAATGTAGGCCAATGATAATACTTGAAACTGAAATATCAAGAAATATCAGAGTTTCTACGAGTGAATTTGGTCAATCCTTCATCAAGCTAGTCAATCTTTCAATCCATGACTGGGTTCATCTTTGAAAACATTATCACAAGGTTTAGATTTCCTAGAAGTTTGACAATTGATCAACATATGGATTTTCTGAGTAGCACTATTACTACCTTGATTAGGACATTCCTTGTTCAACATCACAAATGCAGTCCCTACCACCCTTAGGATAATGGAACATTGGTAGCATTAAATAAAATATTGGAGACATGATTGACCAAATTCTACAATTCAAATACAAATGATTGGGATGAGAGGGTTCCTGCAATTTTATGGGCATGAAAGAACACTTCTAAGAGATTGCAGAAATCCACATCCTTTCAACTAGTATATCATCAAGAAGCTATTTCTCTTGCATATTTTGTCAAACCTAGCATCTATATTGGCAATTCCACTTGTACAACTTATGACAGATCAGTAGAGGAAAGTCTAGTACAATCAATGCAATTGGAAGAATCTAGGTTTTTGGTTGAATTTCATCAGACTATGGAGAAGGATAGACATAACGTATGGCATGATAACCACATAAGGGAATACAATTTTTTATAAAGGCGTCCTACTTCTATTACATGATAGCAAGTATTTGTAGAACCCATGAAATATTTAGATATTGGATTAGACATTTTGTAGTTGCATAAATCCATGATTCAATTGCAATTCAAGTGACTCATCCACATGGAATTCTTAGACTTAAATGGTTGAATGAAACTTTCCTAAAGTCCTATGTGCTTTCCCCATGAAGATGTTCTCATGCATTCCTATGTAAGGGAGCAACGTAGGGTAGGATTTGTCTTTGGTTTTGGTTTCAATTTGTTTTGTATTGCAAAGATTGTATAAGTCTATTTTGTTAGGTTGTCGTTTAATACATATAAGCATGCCAAGAATTCCAATTATAAGTGCTAGTGTTTGTGAAGTTTATGTGGTTGGTTATTTCATTTCATCCTTAGTAAAATCATGTGGTCATGGGAACCTAAATATCTTGTTTCATTAAATATTTATTTATTTGCACCTTGGAAAACTCTTTATTGTCATAGAGTCATCAGTGAGGTCAAGCTGGGTTAAAGGTTGGTAAACTATTGAATGAAAGAGTCTCTACAATTATGTATATAGGGGTTGTGCAATAAACTTGTTTGGAATTTTTGAGATTGAGTGACAAGGCTTCAGTTGACCATTATCGCCAATACATATATAGATTTATTACATAAATTTATAGGTTGAGTAAATGTCTCTTGCAACTATACAAATGATATTTACTACCAAGTGTCCAAAAATCCACACAAGTTAGTTAGTAATCTTTGCACATTTGACCGAATTTCCTAGACAACTCTAGTCATGAAAGTGGACCAGCTTAATAAAGCCACCTAACACTTGGTGTGTTTCTCAACATTAGAGAGAATTTGAGGTAAAAAATGGGCCTCAAAAGGACCAAAATGTACTATAAAAATCAACCAATTACATTCTAGTATATGACATCATCCCCCATGGTTGAGGTAGCATTGCATGAGTTAAGAATGCTTATTTGTCACGTTTTCTATGGTGGATGAAAACCCATAGTTAACCAAGGAAGTGGTACAAGTACTTTTAAGTCATAAAGTGAAGTACTCACAATAAAAGTCATTTCACACTTTCTCATAAAATAATATTATTGTTATTTTCAAGTAAAGTACTCACAATTCACTTTCTCATAAAATAATATTATTGTCATTTTCAAGTAAAGTACTCATAATTCATAAAAATGTCTTTTCACATTTTTTTATAAAATAATATATTGTCATTTTCATGTTTTTTAATTTTAAATTATATATTCACTCAATTGTATTTAATATCATAATGTCAAACTAATATATATATATATATATATATGAATTTAAAATAAATTAAATTCATGAATGATATTTATATGAAAAAAATATGTTTATGCATATAAATTATATTCATTTTTGTTTAATTTTATTTACAAGTTCAAGACAAATAAATGCTAAAGGACAATAATTTTTTGGGAATTTACAATGAACCTTAGTCACATCATTGTAAAGTTATTTTATTAATTTTATTTATAGTCAATTTAGAAAAGTAACTCAACCATGGTTATTTATATTATGCATAAAAAGTAGTGTAGGAGGTGAGTTGTCATATATACCTACCCCATAAAACCTCTAACTCATAATATTTTAATATATCTTATATTTTTGTAGTACATCTCTTAGGAGGCCCATTTTTTACCTCAAATTCTCTCTAATGTTTGGTTTTTATTTTTTATTTTTTTGCCACCCTGGATCCTACAGAAATTGCATAGTACTAATGAGTGATCTCAGTTGCATTCATGTTTGGTCTCCAGTTTTATTTGTTCACGAATTAAAAATTGCATCCACGGGATATGTGTAATGTTCAAATTTATAGGCTAGTGAAAACTACCCAAAAGGGATCATTAGTACTTGTGCAGAAACATAGATGCTCCTTAAACTTTCAACCTCTTCAGATTCTTCCCATTGTCTTGTTAATCTCTTATCCATTCAGTGACTATTAGTTCATTTACTTCTTATGTCTTAATTCTGTTATTTAAACTGTCAATATATCTTAGTTATTATTGTCGATGAATTAATGAGTTATATAGATCATTGTTTTGCTCCTGCACATGTATACTTTGTTTATTTAATAAAAACTAACTTAACTTTGTTGATGGGAACAAAGTGATGGAGTGGCAAGAGTTGTTCTCCCATGACGATCTGAGAGGTAAAGTTATTTTTCATTATGCAGGATTACATAGTTCATTTGAACTAAGGCACCTTATTCATTGATTCACAGGTTACTCTTGCAACATCGGGATTATTGGTTACTTGACACAATTTAGTTCTTAGTTATACTTCCCGTTCTGTCTTGCACTTTTGTTACTGATACGTTTTACGACTCAGGTATGCCCTATGTTTGCTAATTATCTTTATTCATTAATTTACTAGATGCTTATGAATTATCTTACTGTCCCTATCATTATTATTGTCTATCTCTTGTTTTAGTTACTTACTCGTCTCTTATTTCTATTTTGCAGGTTTACCTTGGTTACGAGCTTGTAAACTTACGTTTGTTGTTCCTAGTGAGGGCATCATGGCATACTACGTTTGCCATGATTCCTAAACACTACAAACCTATACTACGACTTAAGCGCATATACTACCTATAAGAGCTAGTATAAAGGGCAAGTGATAATACTATAATCTTGTTGCTAAGGGGAAGACATTGTGACACTATATGATAGTGTTAAAGGGTTGTGCATATCATAAGGTTGGAACTATGGTATACATACCATGTCATTAGTAATTGATCCTGTGCTGACTTTTAAAGGGTGGTAAAACCATAGTATAGAGGGTTTAACATATGACTTGGTTGATATAATGTTGATCCACAAACTTATGGTTGGGGTTTATGGAGGCATTAATGGCCACTAGCTGGTGCCATTAGTGCCATCGGGGTTGGTGAAAACCCTTGGCAAAGGACTTGGAATTCACTATTTGTGCATTATGGTTTTGGCATTATTGTTTAGGGTGGTCTCTATGCATTTGGAGAATGGAGACAACCCCATCGATTTGTAGGTAAGCTTAAACTAGCTCTGTGTAAAATGCATTGCTTCGTTTTTTTTTCTCCAAGGCATGGTCATGCTTCTTATGCCATCGTGGTTTGTCTGCAGGTGAATGCGAAGGTGCTCTAGGGTTTCCACAGACTGCACTTATTGATTTGAGATTTCTTCTTCATGGCCATGGTAATCCTGCTAGCAAGATTACTTGCCTCCTCTCGTTCTGGGAAATTCCTGAGTTGGAAATCTTTACTGGGTTGGGGTTTCGATGGTTCTTGTTGACTCTACCTTCGGATTTTAAGATGTAGCTTGCTATGGTTTTAAATGGACCCTCATTGAGAGATTTGGCATTTGTTTGGGCCGTGGCTGCACCATTACTTGTAATGGTGCCATAGCTCATAGCTTGCCATTAACGTTTTAATACTTTGACTGCCTGTAAAGAGGATTCGTGCCTCACTGTGTAATTATACTGCACGTTGGTTTTTAATATGAAGACTGTAATGAATTGGGTATGAAATGCCTATGATTTCATTCAATGTTTAAATACTATGTAAACTTGGGATTTGTATGGTTATTTAAATGCTGCGTTTTATGTGGAATGTAATGGAATCGATCGTGGCCTTACAGTCTGTAGAATATTTACTCTACGTATAATATTGTTTTGGGTTAAGGTCATATGCACAGCACTCTGTTTACTTGGTTTGTATGTTTAGTCGAGAGCTTCTAGAGCTTGGGCGTTATGCCATGGGCTGCACCATTGTAGCAATGGTACCGTAGCCCATTGACTTGTCACCACATGCTCTGCGTTAGTGTATACATGGGTCTGTGTTTTTAACAGAGTATTGTATTCTTAGTTTTGTACTTTTGGCCCAGCCTGGGTGCAGGTCATGCCACAAATGGCATGTGCCTCTCCCAACGACTGTGATAGCTTTTAGTTGGAATTTAAAATGTAAATTGTTTACTTGGAAAGAATCAGGCTGTAACAGCCAGGGTTATGACAACCCACAATATCAATTTGGTTTATTAGCGTGACTGTTTGTTTAGAATGGAACTTGGTTGAGGCCGTAACTAGGGTATTTACAACCCCACTGTTAGTCTAAGCATTTTTTGGTTAAAGGATTGTGGCGTAGCTTAGAAATGTAGCCTCCATACTCTAGATGTAAAGCATGCACTGTGTAGAGAATGGTTATGCGATTGCTTACTGCTTGGATACGGAAATGCTTATGGTTTTATTAATGTTATTGTATAGAGTTTGGACATCTATAGGATTCGATGTCCCGACCTCTTGTTGGCAAAATGGGTTTTAGTTGTTTAAATGTTTAAAATGATAAGTTTGCTTATGTGTAGATTTTAAATGGGACCTTTAACACCCTATATGTTTTTATAATGGATGACTGTAATAATAGGACTGTGAATTAAACATTTGAGTTATGTAGATGGATGCAATTTGGACTGTAGATTTTATATAATAAGCCAGAGGTTTGATGTTGGACCACATGGATGGTCACAATGCCTTCTCTGTTTGGTTAATTATGATTACGTTTATAAAAATGGAATGTTATGATATTTAATTTGTTTTTAAAATATTACGTGGGGAAGACCTTAGAAGGTCTTTAATGAGTTATTATCTTGGATTTAGTCTTCTTTGTCTGTACTTAGTTAATTTAGTTTAGAATATTTAAGTTCTGTACTTTACTTTATAAATAAATTGAATAGTACATTAATTATAAAATTATTTGAATACTGATATATATATATATATATATATATGTGTGTGTGTGTGTGTGTGTGTGTGTGTGTGTGTGTGTGTGTGTGTGTGTGTTTCTATATATATATTTAACGTGTACTTCTGAACAAATATTGATTTAAAAACAACCCTCTGTTGACAAATGAAATATGTCAGCAAAGTAATGCAACCTGTAGAATAGGCTAACTGGTAACTAAAAATAGGCATGGTGCACATAAACTAAACATGGAGATATTTATAGAATTCCACTCAAAGTACAAACCCTAGTAATGTACAGCATATAATAAAATTTCTCTAGACTATGATTAGTAAATTGCATATACAACCCTAGCAGATTGATAACTATAAAACATAGCCATTAGGGTTAGAATTTTCATTGCATCCATTACTTAATATAAACAATAATGAAACTTTGGGAAGAAATAGATAGGCCTTCAAGGGTTTCATACTTGAAATTGAATCTTTATCAATGGTTGCACCTGCACACTTAAATAACCAGTGTTAACAATTCAATGCAGATCTGACCTCTGTTTGATGACCAAATCACTTGGGAGCTACCACATTCCTCCCAACCATGACCCGGAACTGTTCCTGGTTCTAATATGGATCCCCACAAGATGGAATCCAACATGAAAGTATCTTAGAGCTCCTAAGGTAGGGTTTCCTAACTGGTATTCAGTTATGAATTAGTCCTCTTTTCCTTGTAGGAAAAGTTCTCCAAGAAAACACTTGAGAGAAAAAACTGGCAAAATAATAATTCTCCTAGATAAAAATCAGAAACCCCAAGCCTTTTATTGGCCTGAGTCTTTATAGGAAGACATTTTCAGTCAAAGGGGCAATTAAATTAAGAAATCCTTGATTTCTTGATTTAACCCTTTTAAATTTACTGGGGTAATTTTCAATTCTTAACCTAGGAACTTTTAACTAGTTCCTAGTAAATATTTCATAGACATTTCACTATTTATAAATCCTTTTAATAACAAATAGTAATTGGTGGAGCTTCTCTTCTTTCTTTATTAAATTATATAATTAATTATAATGAATTCTTTATACATACTATGTATAAAGTACATAGTATTAAAATACTTGTTAGCATTTTTCTTCAGGAATCATGCATCATGATCCCTATACTTAATGACACTTATTTATGAAGGTCAAGTAGATAGATGGCTCAGGTCTACTAGGCTAGGAAACTCTAAACATCCTTGCATGTTGGATTTCCCTCATATAACGTGGTAGCTCTTCAGTACTTTGATGAGAATACAGAATTCAAAAATTTCATTTATTCACTTATAAATAAGTATGATGATGATCAATATTTTTCTCGAGCCATTTTTGCTTGGAAGTTATTAAATTATTTTCATAAACCCCTAGCACTTACTATAGCCCATACTCAATGCCTATAGTAGGGAGTTACAAACATAGTGCAATTCCAGAGCTTTCGCTCAACACTAAATGCTAGGATGTACTTGTACGATACGCCTAGGAATACAATGGTCAAAGATCCGATGCTCTAGAGCTTATGCTCAACACCAACATGGAATGCTCCAGAGCTTATGCCCAACATTTCCAAATTATATTTTCTTGTGTTCTAGAGCTTTATTCTCAACACAGATGTAATTACTCATGTGCTCCAAATCCTTTCGCTCAACACAAAACATCTCATCGATCATGTGCTTCAGGGTCCGCTCCCAACAAAAACATTTCATCAATCATGTGCTTCAAGGTCCACGCCCAACACAAAACATATATATACCTATATATCATCAACAATTGGCTTACGCCCAATATTCAAAACAAATCATCATGTTCATATGCAATGGGGTATTTGACCCAATATAAAATAAAACATCAATATAATCATCATGGTCAATAGGCTCATGCCTATAAATGGCAGGTCCAAAATTTGGGATATTACATCCCTCCCCGCTTAGTACAACACTGTCCCTAGTGTTCTTGGGACTCTGAATGATATCATGAAACAAGGCGGGGTAAGCCTTTCTCATTGTGGCCTCATTATCCCA
This sequence comes from Pseudotsuga menziesii, assembly GCA_001517045.1. NCBI lineage: Eukaryota > Viridiplantae > Streptophyta > Pinopsida > Pinales > Pinaceae > Pseudotsuga > Pseudotsuga menziesii. Next base: position 118,812 of record LPNX011231500.1, read on the forward strand.
GGTAGCCTCATCTACCTCAAAGTGCTTCCACTGCACTTTCAGTTGGACCACAGTGCACTTCCGAAGCTGCACTTCTCTCTTGTCCAATATATGCAAAGGCTCAAAGGAAAATTCCCCTCAAGTTACACCTGTAATAATGACCAATCAATGACATTCTTAGTGTCATAAACATATTTCTTTAATAAAGATGCATGGAAAACATTATGAACTCTTATGTGTGCAAGCAATGCTAGTTCATAAGCCACTGGTCCTTTCTTGGCCAGAATTTCAAAAGACCCACAAAATCTAGGTGCTAACTTACCACACCTACCCAAGCTCAACGAGCTTCATTTTTCTTTCACTTTCAAGTAGACATGCTCACCTAATTGGTAGTCTTTATCTTTTCTTTTCCTATCCGCATAACTCTTTTGACGGTCTTGTGCCTCTTTAAGATTTCCCTGGACCTTGGTAACTAACTATTCCAAGTCCAATAACACGTCAGGCCCTAACATGAGCCGATCCACCAGACTGTCCCAAGTAATTGGGGTCCTACACTTCCGTCCATAGAGTACCTCGAAAGGACTCATCTTGGTGGAATCCTGATACTCGTTGTTATATGGAAAATCTGCAAGGTGCAGATAATCCTCCCACTTGGTGGGGTTGTTCATGACATACATTCGAAGAATGTCTTCAACAATTTGGTTTACTCTTTCAGTTTGCTCGTCCGTCTGCGGGTGATAAGCAGTGCTAAAGTTCAGCTGTGTCTCTAATCCAAAGAATAAAGATCTCCAAAAGTTTCCTGTAAACTTAACATCTCAATCTGAGATAATCACCTTGGGTATCCCATGCATTCTAAATATCTCTTTCAGGAATATATCGACAATGTTCATGGCCTTGTAGGTCGATTTCATGGGGATAAAGTGTGCTGCCTTTGACATCTTGTCAATGACTACAAAGATGGAATCATTTTGCTTCTTGCTTTTTGGTAATCTAGTAATAAAATCCATACTGATAACCTCCCATTTCCATTCTGGAATGGGCAATGGTTGTAGCAATCCTGAAGGATGTTGGTGCTCATCTTTAACTAGCTGGCATTCCTGACATTTCGTAATAAACATTGCAATGTCGGCCTTTAACTTAGGCTAGAAAAAGTGTCTCTTAACGGTATATATCATCTTTTGATATCCTGGGTGCCCCGAGTAGGGTTCCCTATGAAATTCTATGAGGATGCTGGACCAAATGTGCCCTCCATCTGGAACATACAATCTATCCTTGGACCATAGTAGTCCAGAGTCATCCACCTTGTATTCCTTTTGTTGTTGAAATAACCGATCCTCTTGGACCTTCTTGAGGATTTCCATACAGAACGGATCAACGTTGTTGACCGTTCTAATCTTCTCATGAAAATATGCATCAGTTTGACTCAGGTTCACCTCATATATCATATGAGTTCATCGACTCAAAGCATTGAAAAATTTGTTCTCTTTGCCCTTGATATGCTTTAGCTCAAATTGATACTCACTCAGGAAATCCAACCATCTGGCTTGCCTCACATTCAGATCGGGTTGATCAAATAAATACTTTAGACTCATATTGTCAGTCTTTAGAAGGAACTTTCTTCCCATGAGGTAGTGCCTCCACATCTTCAGAGCGTGGATAATGGTTGCTAGCTCAAGATCGTGCATGGGATAATTCTGCTCATACTCTTTTAATTTCCGCGATTCATAACAGATCGCATGATCATTTTGCAAGAGGACTCCTCCAAGTCCTTCCTTGCTTGCATCTATGCATACAACAAAATCTCCATCAGGATCTGTAATCCGCAACACTGGTGCGGTCATCAAAAGTTGTTTAAGCTTTTGAAAACTTTCTTCACACTTGTCAGTCCATAATAACTTGTTCGCTTTCTTCTACAAAGCCATCATGGGGAAAGAGATTCTCTAGAAGTTCTCAATGAACTTTCGATAATACCTGGCTAAACCCAAAAAAGGACCTGATGTCAGTGACACTAGTTGGGGTAGGCCAATCCTTTATAGCTCAATTTTTTTTTAGGTCCACAGCTATTCCTGCCTCGGATATGATGTGACATAGGTATTGTATTTGTGGTTGGTAAAAATCACATTCACTAAACTTAGCATAGAGCTGGTGTTCTCTCAACACCTGAAGTACTATGCGAAGGTGTTCTTTGTGTTCCTCTTTATTCTTGGAATAAACCAGAATGTCGTCAATAAAGACTAGTACAAACTTATCCTGATATTTACTGAATATGTTGTTCATCAAACACATAAAGTTTGTGGGTGCATTGGTCAACCCGAATGGCATCACTACAAACTCGTAGTGCCCATACCTTGTACGAAAAGCGGTCTTGGGAATATCTTCATCTCGAATCCGTACCTGATGGTACCCAGCTCGGAGGTCAATCTTCAAAAATATTTTGGCTCCTCCCACCTGGTCGAACAAATCATCGATCCTAGGGAGCGGGTAATGGTTCTTTATAGTCATTTTGTTCAACTGACGGTAATCAATGCACATCTATTGTATCGTCCTCCTTCTTTACGAACAAAATTAGTGCTCCCCAAGGGGACACACTGGGTTGGATATACCCATTCTCTATTAACTCCTGCAACTGCAGTTTGAGTTCCACCATTTCTGGTGCACTCATGCGGTAAGGGGCTTTGGAGGCTGGAATTGATCCCGGGGTCAGTTCGATGGAAAATTCTAGGTCTCATTTCAGAGGTAATCCGAGGATTTCCTCATGAAACACATCCTTGAATTCTTCAAGAACGAGCAAGTATTCTATGCATTGTTCTCTATCAGACTCTACGTCTCGGATGTTCACCGCAAACAACTTGCAGCCCTTCCTAACACACTTCTTCGCTTGTAAGGTAGAGATTTGTCTTACATAAACTTTCTTTGGGCTGCCTTGAACCTTCACTTGGTTCCCTTGGCCATCAGTACACAATATAGACTTGTGTAGACAATTGAGCATGACATGGTGTTGTTCCAACCAGTCCATACCGATAAGAATATCATATGATCCTAAAGGTAGGATGTTCAGGTTTACCTTACTAGGGAAACCATTCAGGTTTACTTCACATTCTTTAACAATCTTTGAAACCTTTTGTTTCATACCGGTGGCTAACTGTACCAGCCACGGTTTATCATGCTTTACCTTGCCTAACTTGCATAAATCAACAATATTAGGTGCAACATAGCTCTGGAAAGCACCGAGATCAATAAGTATTGAAACAGAGGTGTTCAATATCTTACCTTCAATCTCAACCATTGTAGCTTGATGGTCCGCCTATCGGCCATCTAATGCTGCATAGGTTCATGGGGTTCCCTCTATATCCTCAACGGTAGGTTCTTCTTGCAGGTTATGTAAGACTCCATCGTTCTTGTTCTTACAATCTCAGGCATAATGCGGCCCGTTGCACTTCCAGCACTTGATCACTAAAGGGGTAACATTGGCTCCACTTGCCAGTTTCTTATTACCATTAGGAGCTGGTACATAAGGCTTCGTACCAGTTTTGTTGAAGTTCTTGTTAGCTTGAAAGTTGTTATTTTTCTTTCTATAAGGCTGCGGGTTTGATCTAGGCTTGTGGTTATCAAAAAAATTTCTATACTTTTCTTGGTTTTGGTTCTAGTTTTCTTGTCGTAACTGTCCATGCTCATAATAGAGTCGGGGCTTGTGTAGTGTAGTATCCAGAGTCTTTGGCATTCCGAATTCAATCCTGTCCCAAAAACTGGGAGGAAGACATCCTAGGAATTGTTGGATCTTCACCTTATCTTCTTTGATATACAGTACATAATGCAACAAATCTAGAAATCTGTTTATAAATGCATCCATAGTCATGGACCCCATGCGTAGTTCATAGAACTCCTTTACGTAGTTCTTGGAAAATCTTTCGGAAGTTTTCCTAGCTTATTTCTCACAACTCATCTTTCTTGGTGTGCTTTAAATTTCGCCACCATCTTGCTTCCTTACCATTCAAGTTGTAGATGGCAAGCCTAGCCTACATCACACTGGAATAGTTATGAACCTAGAAATACTTACTCATTCCTAGCAACCATTCTTCTACCTTTTCTCCCATATTTACTTCACCTTCATAGGTTGGGGCTCTTATTTTTTGAAACTCCCCCTGAAGTCTGTCATCACTTCTTTGCCTCTTTCTCCATGGAGAAAGTGAGTCATCACTAGCAGGACTGTGATGATCTCCTTTAGTTGCTTCAGGTGTACATTTTTTTTCTGCTTCTCTTGGGCTGTTGGCCCGCTCATGGTACAGTTCTCTTTTGGATCTGTTGGTGGACTGGGCAGGTTTACCTTGTGGGCTCCCTCCCATCATGTTACGCAATATTGCTTCATTTATAGCTTGATGTTCCTTTATTTCATTTAGACTGTCTTCTCTCAAACTCTTCAGTTCAGCTTGAAGACTGTGCAAATTTTTCAGCACATCAGAGTTTAGCTCGACCACCAAGTTCACTTCCGGAGTGGGGGTGGTCATTTCTTCCTGCCAGCTGTTTTCTTCCTCAGTGTTCATAAACTGAACAGCGCTGTGAAAATTTTCCTGAAACACAAAAATTTTTAAGAGCAACACAAATTTCTGTTAGTAACAAAAATTACTTATCATACTTTATTTTCTCTGCATGAATTCCTGGTGCGCCCATAAGTCTTTCAGTATTGAAACTGGGCTCTAATACCACTTGTAATGTCCCCAAAAATTGAAAAAAAATAAATTTATAGGTCAGTGAAAACTACCCAAAAGGGATCATTAGTACTCGTGCGGAAACATAGATGCTCCTTAAACTTTCAACCTCTTCAGATTCTTCCCACTGTCTTGTTAATATCTTATCCATTCAGTGACTATTAGTTCGTTTACTTCTTATGTCTTAATTTTGTTATTTAAACTGTCGATATATCTTAGTTATTACTGTTAGTGATTTAATGAGTTATATAGATCATTGTTTTGCTCCTGCACATGTATACTTTGTTTATTTAATAAAAACTAACTTAACTTTATTGATGGGAACAAAGTGATGGAGTGGCGGGACTCGTTCTCCCATGACAATCTGAGAGGTAAGGTTATTCTTCGTTATGCGGACTTAATTGGTTCATTCTAACTAAGGCACCTTATTCATTGATTCACAGGTTACTCTTGTGACGTCAGGATTATTGGTTACTTGACACAATTCAGTTATTAGTTATACTTCCTGTTCTGTCTGCACTTTTGTTACTGATCCGTTTTACGACTCAGGAACTCCCTATGTTTGCTAAAAATATTTATTCATTAATTTACTAGATTCTTATGAATTATCTTACTATCCCTATCATTATTATTATCTATCTCCTATTTTAGTTACTTACTCATCTCTTGTTTCTATTTTGCAGGTTTACCTTGGTTACGAGCTTGTAAACTTACGCTTGTTCTTCTTAGCAAGGGCATCATGGCATACTACATTTTCCATGATTCTTAAATGCTACAAACCTAGAATACGGCTTAAGCACATATACTACCTATAAGAGTTATCATAAAGGGAAAGTTATAATACTATAAGCTTGTTGCTAAGGGGAAGACATTGTGACACTATATGATAGTGTTAAAGGGCTGCACATATCATAAGGTTGGGAGTATGCTATACATACCATGTCATTAGTTATTAAGCCTGCGTTGACTTTTAAAGGGTGGCGAAACCATAGTATAGAGGATTTAACATATGACTTGGTTGATATAATGTTGATCCACAAACTTATGGTTGGGTTTTATGGAGGCGTTAATGGCCACCAGCTAGTGCCATTAATGCCATCAGGGTTGGTGAAAACCCTTGGCAAAGGACTTGGAATTTTTTGTTTGTGCATTATGGTTTTGGCATTGTGGTTTAGTGTGGCCTCTGCGCATTTGGAGAATGGAGACAACCCCATCGATTCGTAGGTAATCTTAAACCATCTCTGTGTAAAATGCATTTCTTCGTTTGTTTTTCTCCAAGGCATGGTCATGATTCTCATGCCATCGTGGTTAGTCTGTAGGTGAATGTGAAGGAACTCTAGGGTTTGCATAGGATGTGCTTGTCGATTTGGGATTTCTTCTTCATGGCCATGGTAAGCCTGCTAGCAAGATTACTTGCCTCCTCTCATTTTGGGCAATTCTTGAGTTGGAAATATTTACTGGGTTGGGGTTTCAATGGTTCTTGTTGACTCTGCCTTCGGGGTTTAATATGTAGCTTGCTCTGGTTTTAAATGGACCCTTGTTGAGATATTTGGCATTTTTTTGGGCCATGGCTGCACTGTTACTTGTATTGGTTCCATAGCTCACAGCTTGCCATTAACGTTTTAATACTTTGACTTTCTGTAAAGAGGATTCGTGCCTTGCTGTGTAATTATATTGTGCATTGGATTTTAATATGAATACTGTAATGAATTGGGTATGAAATGCCTACAATTTCATTCAATGTTTAAATACTGTGTAAACTTGGGATTTGTATGGTTATTTAAATGCTGTGTTTTATGTGGTGTGTAATGGAATCGATCGTGGCCTTACAGCCTGTAGAATATTTACTCTGCGTATAATATTGTTTTGGGTTAAGGCCTATGCACAACACTCTATTTACTTGGTTTGTATGTTGAGTCGAGAGCTTCTAGAGCTTGGGCGTTATGCCATGGGCTGCACCATTGTAGCAATGGTGTTGTTATCTCCCAAAATAATTTGTTTCAATAGTATGAAGAATTTAATTCACGCAATGAGGGATATGAATATCACTAACAGTTTGAAAGCCTTTATTTTTTATGAAAATTTCACAAAGTTGTAGCTTCGGTGTCTTGGGTGAGGATAAAAAAATATCATTTTCCACCGACAGACATACAGACTGTGGCTTCCGTGATCAATAGAAAATCATCGGCGATCGAAAGAATTAAGGACTACGTGTCGGCGAAGTAAAGCTGAAAGTTTCCGCAGTTTCGGTGGTATAAAGAACTAAAATGCCTCCAAAGTCATGTATCGGAAATCGGAACCACTACTTAATAAGGCGTCGGGGCTTGAAAACATAAACCGTCAGCAAGATAGTTCACTAAGGAGCCGCAACGACGGGAAAAAAAATGACTACAAGTTCCACCACAACATAAAATCATTGGCAATCAGACGAACTAAGGACTACATGTCGAAACTTGAAAACACTAACCGTTGGTACAATAGTTCACTAAGGAGCCACAACGGTGGAAGACAGACTGACTACGGGTTCCCCCACAATAGAAAATCATCGGCGATTGGAAGAACTAAGGACTATGCGTCGGAACTTGAAAACAATAACCGTCGACACAATAGTTCACTAAGGAGCCACAACGAAGAAAGATAGACTGACTACGGGTTTCACCACAATAGAAAATCATCGGCGATTGGAAGAACTAAGGACTACATGTCGAAACTTGAAAACACTAATCGTCGGAACAATAGTCCACTAAGGAGCCGCAACGGTGGGAGACAGACTGACTACAGGTTCCGATCAATCAATAGAAAATCATCGACGATTAGAAGAACTAAGGGCTACGGAATCGGTGAGTTTAGAACCTAGCAGCTCCGGAGTGTTGGTAAGGCAATGGGAAAGGCTTTCGATTAATCAATAGAAAATCATCGACCATTGGAAGAACTAAGGACTACAGATCGACGAGGTAAAGCTAAGCAGCTCCACAGTGTCAGTAAGGCAACGGACAAGGCTTCCGATGAATCACAAAAATAATTTCGATAGCGATAAAACTAGTTCGTTACACCTCTGAAACAGTGGCGGCATAACAGTTACGCGCATCAGCGAATAACAAGACTTTCCATCGGCGGCGTAGAGGACTAATGCCCCGATTCCTTTGACAAACGACTTCCGATAGCGATAAAACTAGTTCATTTCACCTCCAAAACAGTGGCAACGTTCCGGTCTAGGGCGCCGATGTGCTAGAAGACAGAGCTTCCGATCAGTGACCACGGTGGCAAGGTAGAAAAATCTGGCGGATTAAATAAGAAAGGTCACTTCACTTAAATAAGATGTCATCGATAAACACGACAACAAATTTATCTAAGTATTTATGCATTATATTATTCATTAAGCACATAAAGACAGCTGGGGCATTGGTAAGCCCAAATGGCATTACGACAAATTCGTAATGTCCATACCTTGTTCTGAAGGCTGTCTTGAAGATGTCCTCGTCTTTAATTCTTACCTGATGATATCCTGATCTTAGGTCTATCTTGGAGAACACCGTAGCTCCATGTAGCTGATCAAACAGATCATCTATGCGGGGCAACGTATATCTATTTTTAATTATCATCTTATTTAGTTGACGGTAATCTATGCATAGTCGCATAGTTTCGTCTTTCTTTTTGACAAAGATGACCGGTGCTCCCCAAGGGGACATACTAGGTCAAATGTACTTCTTATCTATTAACTCTTTTAACTATGATTTTAATTCATTGAGTTCTAAAATATTCATACGATACGGAGCTTTCGAGCTAGGTACAGCACCTGGTACCAGCTCATTAGTGAAATCCAGTTCCCTCCTAGGAGGTAATCCTGGAATTTCCTCCGGAAAAACATCAGAAAATTCGTTTAAAACAGGAATATCCTCTATTTTTAACTTATCTTTTTCAGATTTACTTGCCTCATCTGTAATAGTTACAGCATAGGATTTGCACCCTTTTCTAACTGCTCTTTTAAGTTGTAAGGCAGAAATCTGCCTGATTACAGTTTTCCTAGGAATACCCTTAACTGTTACTGGTTGTTCATTATTATTTACGCACGTAAAGGTTTTATCAAAACAGTTTAAAACTACTTTGTGCTGCTCTAGCCAATCCATACCAATCAGTAAATCATACGAGCCAAGTGGCAAAACATTAAGCTTAACTGTAGTTTTAAAATCATTCATAACTAAGGCACATTCTTTCACATAACAGGTTACTTTCCTTTTTGCCCCAGTGGCTAATTGAACTAACCAGGAACTATCAAACTTTTCAACAGTCAATTTACACTTTTCCACTATCTGAGGTGAAATGTAACTAAGACTAGCCCCTGGATCAATTAAAATGGTTACAGGGGTTTGGTTAACCATACCTTCTACTTCCACCATGGAAGTCTGATAATCAGCTTGGCGGTTCTCCAATGCTGCATTTATTCTGGGCATAGTCCTTGCAAGTTCTCCAACAGTCATTTCATCCTACACAGTGTGAATATTGTTGTTTGACTTTTTCCGATTTGGGCAGACCGAGGCATAGTGTGGGCCATTACATTCCCAGCACTTAACAGGATCCTTTCTTTCAAAATTCTTAGTGAAATTCCCATGATTGTTGGCAGCTTCCTTGCCTTTAAAGTTACTAGAATTATTAGAAGCACCATTTCTATTTCCCTGGAAGTTCTTACCGTTAGAATGATTTCTGTTCTTTTTATTCTTGAAATTCTTCTGGGGTACAAATTCTTTCTTTTTAAACTCAGGCTGATTACTGTTCTTTTTAGCCTTCTAGCTGGCTATACCTTCTTTCTTCTTGTTCTGTTCAAAACAGAAATTAGCCTTCCACATGGATTCTTCCAGAGTCTTCGGGTTATCATACTCGATTCTGTCCTTGATATGATATGGCAGACAGCTGACTCAAACCGCTGCACTTTAGGTTTCTCATCGACTAAATAAGGTACATACCTCAACAAGCTTAAGAATTTACTGTTTAAATCCTTCATAGTCATGGATCCTAACTTTAAATCGTAAAATTCTTTAGCTCTTTCTTCATAATATTGTTCAAACATAAATTTCTTCTTGAAGTACCTTTTAAAGGTACTCCAATTAACTTCTTTTTCCTTGATCCCCTTGACTCTTTTCAGATCTTGCCACCATATGTCTGCTTTTCCAGAGAGATTATAGATGGCCATTCTTGCCTTCAGCTGATTTGAATAATTGTATATCTGAAAATACTTCCTCATCCTGGATAACCAGGACTCTGCTTCTTCCCCTTTTTCGGTCTCTCCGTTAAAAGTTGGGGGCTTTATTTTTTTAAACTCCCCGGAAATCTCTTCATATGGCCTATACTTCTTCTTTCTGTCATACAACTCAGCCTCACTACTGTCACTACTAGTGTAATATCTTTGTTGTTCCCTGAACCCTTCATATGATGAACTGCTTTCAGGTTTAGCCAGCTTCATCTTTTTAGATCCTTTCTAATGGCTAGCTTCCTCAGATTCGGATCTTTTGTTCCTTCCTTCAGTCTGAAAATTTTCCATCAAAATTTGATTCAACTCTTCTTGAGTCTTCAGAATCCTTTCATTGTCCTTCTTGACTGATCCCATTTCAGTCTTCAAATCCTTTATAGTCTGCATCAGCTCTGAAGAGTGAGCAGTTACCTCTTCTAACATATGTTCTTTGGACATTTGTCTTGTCTCGGTGTTGGGAGACTCCTCCTGAGCATATTCTCCTATTTTCTCCATACCTGCCTGTTAGATTCAGAAAAAGAAATTTTATGTTCTTTACATAAAACAAAATACATGTTAGTACATTATTTTATTGTTCTATGGAAACTAGTTGGGCCGCATCAAGACCTAGTATTTGAACTTGGATCTGATACCACATGTCAAAACCCCAAAATTTCTGAAAAATTTAATTTTTTTTTAAAATAGCATATATTCTTAATAACTGCAGCCATTAACTGTTTGATTAGTTTTATGTTACTAGAATTATAACTGAATGGTCTTTTGATTATACTTATCTTTAAAGAATAGTTTCTTTTCAGTTACTGATTTGTTTTTTGTTTGCGACCACAAGGTGAGATTGTCATGAAAGACTGGGCTTACTTAGCTTCCGAGCTAACGCATCAGTTTTCCTTCTCTTACAGATATACAGGTAAGATGTTCGGGTCGCTGCTAACAAATCTCTAAAGTATTCAATAACGATTCGCTGTACAAAATTTATTCAGTAAAAGTATATACATGCTAGTCATATTTATCAGGCTTCTAAAGGTAAAGCTTTAACTATGGTTTCTTTTAAGATCTTACTGATAGAGAATTGAATTCTACTAGTAAATATGGCAGCTATTTTTCCATCAAGAAAATAGGATTTAACATTTCTACGGAGTACGAAACCGTTGGATGTTCATACTGAATGCAAGTGTAAAATGCAATAGATATTTCTTTACTAGCAGCAAGCATGGTAGAATTACAACATCATAGATCCAATTTTACTTATTCATAATTACTGCATCATGCCAAGATTGAATTTGTAACTGTAACTATAAAAGGATAAGGAGTTTTAGTATCAAACCTATACTTTTCTTACTTCAAGCATTTACAAGGTTTATTACTTGATACAAGTCTTCCTTTATTACTTTAAGGATCTGCATTGTTTTGGAATACTACTTCTATTCCAAGGTCAATATTTGGATTAAAAAAATCACTTTTAAATCAATCCTAGATTTATTATACTCAAACACTGCTTTATGAGTTTCAGGGCTATACTATCAAACAAAGAAGGCTAACTTACTCAAGATACCTATCATATAAAGACTCTTATAATATCTTCTATAACCCTTGGGCTTGAATTTGATAAAATTCTAATTGTCACAACGAAAATGGTTCTATGAATATTAGTAGGATTGTTATTTTACAAACAAAGAAAGTTCATAATGTTAAGAGTAAAACCATCATCATGTTCAATTGATCACTTCATATGAATTATTACAATTCTAAAAACTTTATATTATTATTATTCCCTTCACTTCATTTGTGAACTAGGGCAATAGATAATATAGAAAATAGGTTTATAGATAAACTACACCATGGTAACTAGCCTTACTTCTTTACTCTTATATCTCATTATAAACAAATACAACTCTCCATACCTAATTGTATGAGACCAACGATGAACCAATTCTATATTACAATGTTTTATAAACATTATTCTAATGTTTATATGGTTGATTTTATAACGTAGGTGATAGCTATGGTATAACGAACCTTGTGGAATCCCTGCGATATGATTTGGTTTAAATAATCATTGGTGATCTTGTCGTGGAACTATAGTGTTCCTACCCACTGCATGCCAATTATTAAAAGGATACGTGGGCTCTTCCCAGCCATGCACTGTCATTTATAAAGGTTTGACCCAAACCCCAGTTGTCATTCCTTCACTGCCTTAGGGCCTCCGGCCGCTCTGCAAAACCTCCTGGTCCGTTCCACTGCTTGCATTATCTGCTAGCAGTCCCTATGCTGGTTCAATTTCTTGTGGACTCACCTATTGAGTCACGAGGAAGATTACTGTGTTGAAAATCTTGCTTTTGAATGCTGAATATTGTTGATTTACTTAGGGTTTCTCCCTTGGCATCCATTTCCCGAACTCGCCACTATGTAGGTGGTCGCCTTGACTTGATGCTATAAAATGTCCTCCATTGTGACAAGTTACCTTTTTCTCCAGCGAGCTCCTTCTTCTCTGCGGTAAAATGAGGGGTTTACCTTTCTTCCTGCTAGTGGTTGTCTTGCTGTTCTTCAGTGACCGTATTGCTATCAGACTCTAAGGTATGTACAGAGTTTCCCTTCGCCTTCTTTTTAAAGTATTAGCTTTAACAATTAACGTTTTTGTAAGGTTTTAATATTAAGTTTATCCTTCGTTGCAGGGTTTGACCTCTTCTCTTGGCGTGGGAGGCGCAAGACTTCAACAGCTGGCTTCTCCTGGTAAGCCTAGTTTTACCCATGGCGTTCTCCTCCTTGCTGGTCCTTTAGGGAAGTTATGAGTTTGGCTTCATGGTGTGTAACCCTTGCGGTTACTTTGGTTCAGTTAGTGAACCTGAACGCTGTAAAAATAGTTTTTATCTCTTCATTTATCAAGGGATCTTTGGCTGTAGCCGATACTGAAGTTTTGGTTCTTCACTTGCTTACTGTGTGATGTGTACATGTATATTATTGTTTATACAGGCTGTAAAAGCCTTATTTTGGATAAGATGTTTATCGCCGTGAAGTATAAGGGAGATAAAACTCCTTCCTTTTGATGAACCTCACTGCTTATTTTAAATTTTGTCAGGGTTTACCCTGAACTTGGAATATAAGTTGTCTATACAGTTTTTTCGTAATTTTTAAATTTTGTTTACTGTACAGTTTTTGAAACAATTAACTTTTACTTGCATTTTGAATGGAAAATATATAGAATAATTAAGCTCGGCCTTATGAGCCTTTCTGAGTTTGGATACCTCCTGATTCCTGTAATTTGATATATGCCTTATCTACTAACTGTAAATTATTTATGGCATTAGTAGGTAGGGTTGTTCCTGTACTTTAATAGTATATATATTGTTATACTTTTCGAATTATAAGTCTTAATGTTTAAAGACATTCTTTATGTAACTGTCGGTCTAACCTTGAGTATAGGTTTTATATTCAAACAAATTTGTTAATGATAATATGATAAGTCATTACTTTGAATTCCAAATAATATTAATTTTTATACAGTAATTAATTATCACTGATTATAATAACAGTGTTATTCTTCCTGTAATACTTATTACTTTTGTTACTAGTTCTGCTTAGGTTCTTTTATAAGTTTATAAAGTAATAGTAGTTTATTCTCAGTTTATAAAATAATCTGTTGTTTAAGTATTCTCAAAGCTTACTGTTAAATACACTACACTTCTGAAATTAAGGGTTTCTGGTTATGTTTAAAACAATATAATTAAGCTCGAAACTGAGCATTCTGTCACTTTATTAATTGCTTACTATAGATTAAGCACTTAAATTTTTACTTTTAATATTTCATTTCATAAAATCACTGTCAAGGATTCTGTACTCAGTTTTAACCTTGACTTACTAGTTATAAAGAAATTTATAAGTGTTAATCTATAGTTTATACCCTTCAGCTTACACAGGGTCTTTATATTCTTATTTTATAGTATTAATTTTCTTAAGTACTGTTTTATTTACCTCGCAGTACAGAAAGTATAAAGGTTTCAGTTTGTAATTACAGTAATAAATACATTACCTGAAGTTCCATAATGATAATACTCCTATAAATTATGTAATAAAATTTTATGGTTGTTAATAAAAAAAAGACATTAACTCTCCTGAGATTACAAATGTTTCCATTATTAATATTTAGTTTATTTTATAACACTCTGTTAATTATTAAGTTATCTGTTTGGTTATGATATCTGCATAAATATATATAATAATCAATAATACTATTTATATATATAGTAACCTTCATTTACCATCTAAGAAAAAATGGAATAACAGCTCTGTAAACTTATTTGAGCTCAGTCAAATAAAAGGAAGATTAAGTGATGAAATGACTACATTACTAACCATACATACAGACTTACACAACTAGGTTTTAACTGTAGAGTTTAAATACTAATTGATTACTCCTACTAACAGTGTTGTCTTTCGAGCATATAGAAGTTAAATTCTTTAAAAATAGGAAGAAAAAGCATTGTAAGGTTTTAAAACCGCTGGTATACCTAGTCTGACTTTTCTTTAGTACAACTATTATATTCTTCTATCTGTTCTTTACAAATAACAGAATTACTGAGAATGATATAATGTACGAGGGAATAGTTTTATCTATGAGCATAAACAGCTGTCAGTAAAACAAATACTTTCTTCTGATGATAAGTAAAGAAACAATCTACTATTCTATAATCTCATCATGCTATCTTTTTATAATTCTACCCCTGTGCTGGAGTACGGTCTGGTAAACCCAGATGTGGAAAAACACAGTGGATCTTTACTTTTTATCAACAGATTCTATTACTGATAAACTAAAACACTCTCATCATTAAACCATTTAAATAACTACTAACATAACATCCAATCATTCACAGTTACTAAAACAAAGACAGTTAGGTGACAGAACATGCTTAAGCTTTGGACAACAACAGCAATGGGAGGCCGTTCCTCCCTACCAACTCCTGGAGAGCGCTCAAACAGCGACTCCTCAGGACCCCCGAGCTTGCTCTAGTCTCCCTAGCTGGAACTAGGTGCAGCAATAGTCAAATACTAGTCTTCAAGACTCATTATCAAATCTGAACTTATCAGTAAGTTCTCCCAGCTAACAAGCTGTAATACACCAAGTTACTGTAGCATTCCTCTCAAACAACTTCCTTACTATTTTTCCCTTTCTTCCCCAATGAAATTCCTGAATATCATTCACCTGAATGAATCCTCTCTAGAAATTATCTGAGCAGCTTCAGCTCTATTCATTGGGTACTTTTAAAAGATTGCCTAGGTCTTTTTTGGGTTAGTTGTCATTTAATGAGCCACCTGCTCTGATCCCACTTTCTTGGGGGATCATGACCCCAAATATAGGGAAGTTGCCACCTGCAACTTAGGAAGTGTTTGAGGATGCTGCCACTTATCTTTTTCCCTCCACCTAGTTCCATCCACCAGTTTGACCAGTAACCTCTTTTTAACAGCTCTCCCATGCTGTTGTCTCCTCAATTTATTTATTAATAATAAAATATTCTGAATTACATTCCACTCTGTTGACTCTACTGAGTCATCAGTTCCTACTTAGCATTAAATTTAACATAATGTCTCAGGAATATAATTAAAACAATTAACATTATTTTACAAAATTGGGGTATGTGACAACAACCCTTTCCATACCCATTTCCAACATGGCTTCCCCTCAATTGACCAAGATGGAAAGGATCCTGGTAGCTAGGTATGCGCCCTTAATTCTTCCAAATCCTCTCCCAGCCATGCCTACTGGGGATTATCTCAAGTATATGCCTAAGTTTACAGGGGAAGGGGATTTCACTACTGAAGAACATCTAGAGGCTTTTTACAGCTATGCTGAAAATATTAACATAGAACAAGAAGATGTGTGGACTGGGGTGTTTGTGCAAAGCCTAGATGGCCAGGCTAGGAAGTGGTTTAAGGAATTTCCTGCCAGATCAGTGGCAGGCATAGATTCCCTAGATGACATTTTCCTAAATCATTGGGGAGAAAGGAGGGACCACCTCTACTATATCACGGAATTCAGAAACCTGAAAAGAGAAAATGGGGAGTCTGTCTCCAACTTTACCAAGATATTCAACAATATGTACAGCAAGATCCCTACTGAAATTAAGCCCACTGATACCTCAGCTAGGATAACTTATGCAAATGCCTCTGACTCTGACTTCTGCTTACTTCTCAGAGAAAGGAGGTCTGTTTCCTTATCAATCATGCAGGATGCTTCCCTAGAAGTAGAGTCAAACATTCTGGCATCTTAGAAGGTCAAAGGGAAGATAGACAGGAAAAAGTAGCCAACAGACTATAGTGGGGCTTCGGCATTAGAGAACAAGATTTACAAAATGACCAAACTGTTAGATAATCTGACTGCTGCAATGTCTAAATTGAAGGACCAAGGACATCTACCAGTGAGGGGTAAAGGGCCAAGTGACTTTGCTCCTCGAAACCCAAATTTTATTCCTTATAAAAGAGGAAACCCCCCAGTTCAGATTCTCAGAAGGGAGAGAAATCAAGGGGAAGATCAGAGGATAAGAGCTCCATTTCAAAATTTTGTATTAGAAGAAGATCTAGAATTCATCGAAGAGGAAGGAGAAGTCAAAGACAATATCCACTGTATGGAGGATGAGGTGGACTATTATTTTCTGACACAGGAAGAATATGAGGAAGCCCTGATTGATGAGAAAATCATTGAGGAGGATTTCTATCAGGCTGATGGTCAGGTAGGTTACAAACTGAGGTCTAGGCTAGTTGCTCCCTTCAAGAATAATGTTGTACCTGTCAAGCAGCCTGCTGCACCAGCTAGAAAGGTTGTTGTTTTACCAAAGAAAGTGGTTGTCCCATCCAAATCATTGCATAAACTAGCACCTTCAGCCACATCTGATCAAGTCCAACTCAAACCTACAGCTCCTGAGGTAAGGTTTCGAGATAGGCTACATTATTCCTTCAACCTCGAGTCTGAAATTCAGAAATTGAAAATCCCTTTCCCTTTAATTGAGCTAATGAAGAATGATGCATTCAAAACCTCCATTCTGAATTCCCTTCATCCCAAGGTGCACATTGACACTGACTTTGTGAACCTGTAAGATGACAAGCATGTTGTAACCTTGGGCCCCATGATTGAAGACCTAAAGGACTCCTTCCCACCATTCTATATATCCTTGAACATCCATGATAAAATCCTCCATAACTGTCTGTTGGATTCAAGAGCCTCTCATAACCTAATGCCAAAGGCTGTGATGGATGAGATTGGCCTCAGCATCACCAAGCCCTACCGTGATTTATTCTCCTTTGACTCCAGGAAGGTCAAGTGCTTGGGCCTCAACAAAGACCTGGCTGTAAACTTAATGCAACTACCTTCGAAAAGCGTAATGATGGACATTGTAGTGGCTGATATTCCTCCAAAATTTCTCCTCTTGCTGTCTCGGTCATGGAGCAAAAGACTAGGCGACACCCTTTAGATGGATCTCACATATTCCACCATTCCCATGTTTGGAGGGGAGACTAAGAGGTTGTACAGGGAAAATCAACTAGCACACATTGTCAGTAAGGAGAGCCACTCAGTGAATCACACCATCTATGCATTAGACACCGATTTCAAGTCTTGCATTTTGCAAATAGATGATAATCAGCAGACATCAGTTCAGCTCACTGAGCCCACCGGTCAGCAGCCCGAAGAAGTCACGACAGTGATCTGGACCATGTATTTTGATGGGGCTAGCGCGTAAAGCTCAGTAGGCACGAGTGTAGTATTGATCTCCCCATCTAAGGAAAACATTCACTTATCTTATAAGCTTGATTTCAAAACCACTAACAACGGAGCAGAATATGAAGCCTTGCTACTAGGATTTAAAGCTGCCAAGGAGATGGGGATCATGTGCATGAAGATTTTTGGAGACACGGATCTCATCATATAGCTGGTCAACAACACTTTTCAGACAAAAAATATCAGATTGAAGGCCTACAGGGACGAGGTATGGAAACTCAGAGACTCCTTTATGTTTTTTGAACTGTCATATATTCCTAGGGATTTGAATCACCTGGTTGTTTCCCTGGCCGTATCTGCAAGTCTATTTGTTCCTCCTTTACCCCCTAAGCTCAGCTATGATGTTCAGGTCAAGTACAGACCCTCTCTGCCAGACAATGTAAAATTTTGGAGGGTGTTTGAAAATGATGAGGAGCTTATTAAATTCCGTCAGTTAGTAGATGGATTCTCTGACATATACATAGACCAGGAAAACCTTAACATGGAGGAATCCAAATAGCTCAAGTTAAAAGATAAACTGACTAAGAAGAATATTGTCCAATTTCCCAACAGCTACATACCTCGAGGTCTAGTACCATTGGAAGAACTGTTTGATCACAATGACATCCCTTTCAATCCTGCTAAAAGGGAGCTAGATCCTACTATCCAAGAGCAAAACATAGGCAGCCAAAGCCATCCAAAACTGATAAATCTATCCACTGGGCTGACTGCTGGATAGAATTCTAAAATTTGCGGCTTGATAAAAGATTTTGCTGATGTCTTTGCATGGGGATATAGTGACCTAAAAACATATGACACCAACATCATCCAGCACAGGATTCCTTTGGAGAAGGACACCATTCCTTTCAAACAGAAGCTGAGACCCATAAGCCCTCTTCTATTACCAGTGATTGAGAAAGAGATCCACAAAATCCTCAAAGCCAAGATCATAATCCCCTCAGGTATTCCAAGTGGATTGCAAATATAGTAGTGGTAAGGAAGAAAAATGGAGAAATCAAGTTGTGTGTGGATTTTAGAAACCTGAAAAAGTGTTCCAAAAAAGACAACTATCCACTACCCAAGATGGAACATATGTTGCAGAAAGTCTCAGGGGCCAGGGTCATGTCCTTCCTTGATGGCTTCTCTGGATACAACCAAGTTGCTGTGCACTTAGATGACCAAGAGAAGACTACCTTTACCACCCCCTAGAGCACCTTCATATATGCTAAAATTCCATTTGGGCTAATGAATGTTGGGGCTGCTTTTCAGAGATCTATGGACCTAGCTTTTGTAGGGCTAAAAGATAAATTTGTGCTGATATATTTGGATGACTTAACAGTTTACTCTCACAGCCATCATGACCACTTGCAGCATTTAAGGAAGGTATTTCTGAAGTGCAAAAGGTATGGAATATCACTGAACCCCAAGAATTCCCAGTTTGCACTCAATGAAGGAAAGCTCCTAGGCCACATAGTCTCAGCTGAAGGTGTAAAGATTGATTTGATGAGGGTGGAAGCAATCCAAAAACTGTCAATACCAAGGTCAAAAAGAGACATTCAGACCTTTCTAGGCAAGATAAACTTTGTCAGAAGGTTTATTCCAAATTTCTCCGAGTTGGTAAAGCATATAATAGTCATGCTAAAAAAGGATGCAAAAATAAAGTGGACTAACCAAGCAAGAAACTCTTTTGAATACATTAAGAAAGCCATCATGGAGGCCCCAACCCTGATTAGTCCCGACTACACCGAGGGTTTTTACATTTTCTCTTTTGCATCTTATGACATAGTGGCAGCTATACTATTACAAAAGAATGATGAAGGTCTTGATCATCCAATTGCTTTTTTCAGCAGAACCCTGAGAGATGCTGAGCTGAAGTATGACCCAATTGAGAAGCAGGCTTATGCTCTCATAAAATCTTTGAATACTTTTAGAATCTACATTCTCCATGCAAAGGTCATTTCATATGTCCCTTCAGCTGCTGTGAAGGATGTTTTGACTCAGCCTGACATTGATGGAAAGAGAGCTAAGTGGATTGCCAAACTCATTAAGTTTGATGTAGAGGTGAAACCGACCAAGCTAGTAAGGGGATTAGGTCTGGCCAAACTCATGGCCAAAGAAAAATGTGAACTGTTGGGAATAAATTTCACATGTGTCAGATCAGAAGAGGTGCAGACTGTGGTAGCAATGCAAACGTAAGTAAATCAAGATCAGAATAACAATCCATCAGTAGCTGAGAACATATCTTCATGTGAGTGGTATTCAGGTATCATTTAATTTTTGCAAAAATTAGAAGTTTCTCCTGATCTCACTCATAACCAAGCACGCGCTCTTAAGTTGAAATCTATTAATTTTTGCATAATTGACAAACTATTATACTGGAGGGATCAGTCTGGAATTTTGTTAAGGTGTCTAGGTAAAGAGGAAGCAGAACAGGTCATGCATCACTTTCATTCTAGTACATGTGGAGGCCACCACTACTGGAAAACCACAGCCCACAAGATATTAAGAGTAGGATACTATTGTCCAGTCCTCTTTGCTGATGTATGCACTTTTGTAAGGGCGTGTGACCAATGTGAAATATCTATAGGGAAGCGGCAGCTCAAATCCTTGCCCCTTAGCCCTGTTACAGTGAATGGGCCTTTACAGCAATGGGGTCTGGATTTCATAGGTGAAATAAATCCATCTTCCAGTGGACAACATAAATGGATCCTAGTAGCCATTTACTACTTTACCAAATGGATAGAAGCAGTGCCCACCAAAAATGCCACTCATCAAGTCATCATGAGATTTTTATATGAGAACATCTTCAACAGGTTTGGTTGCCTAGTAAGGTTAGTAACTGATAATGCACCAACTTTTAAGGCTGGGGCATTAGTTAAAATGTGTGAATCAATGGGTATTCAACCGGTTCACTCCACATCCTATTACCCACAAGGCAATGGCCTGGCTGAGTCATCCAACAAAAGCTTAGTCAGAATCATCAGGAAACTTCTAGAGACAAATCAGAAAAGTTGGGATTCAAAGCTTAAGTTTTCTTTATAGGAACTTCTCCATTCAAACTAGTTTATGGCATTGAGGCCATCTTTCCTATACAACTCATCCTTCCAGTGGAAAATTTCTTTCAGGAAGAGGAGGATGAACCAAATGATATGGTAAGAAGGATGATGGATTTGGTAGAATTACAGCAAATAAGGGAGCAAGTTGTAGGAAAATAAGAAGCTCATCAATAGAGGATAAAGGGCATGTTTGACAAAAGAGCAAAGGCAGACAACTTCCAAGTCGGAGATTGGGTCCTCAAGTGGGATGCTGTCAGACAGGACAAGGGGAAACATGGAAAGTTCAAATCTTTGTGGATTTTCCCTTTTGTGATAGCCCAGGTACATAAAAATAACACCTTCAAATTGTAGAGTCTGGAAGGTGAAGAGGTATTTGATGGCCCAGTAAATGGGCATTTCTTGAAGCTCTATTTTATTTAAGGCTCTGAGGCCTTATGATTGTAAAGTAGTAGATAGTAGGTTGCTTTGGTTTTAGAATAAAATACATGCCCAATGGAAAAATAAATGATAGTGTTAAGTTACTTAGTTGCTTTTAGGGAAAGGAATTTTGGTCTGGGGTTCTTGGAACCTCACTGGGAGGTTCCCATCCCCAAGTAGGAGCCAGGTGTTATCTCCCAAAATAATTTGTTTCGATAGTATGAAGAATTTAATTCACGCAATGAGGGATATGAATATCGCTAACAGTTTGAAAGCCTCTGTTTTTTATGAAAATTTCACAAAGTTGTAGCTTCAGTGGCTTGGGCGAGGATCAGAACATCTCATTAGCCACTGATAGACATACAAACTACAGCTTCCACGATTAATAGAAAACCATTGGTGATCAGAAGAACTAAGGACTACGCATCGACGAAGTAAAGCTGAAAGTTTCCGCAGTGTTGACGGTATAAAGCACTAAAATGCAGCCGAAGTCACATGTCAGAAATTAGAACCACTACTTAATAAGGCGTCGGGGCTTGGAAACATAAACCGTCGGCAAGATAGTTCACTAAGGAGCCGCAATGACGGGAAACAAACTGACTACGGGTTCTGCCACAATAGAAAATCATCGATGATCGAAAGAACTAAGGACTATGTGCCAGAACTTGAAAACACTAACCGTCGGCACAATAGTTCACTAAGGATTCGCAATGGCTACAGGTTCTGCCACAATATAAAATCATCGGAGATCGAAAGAACTAAGGACTACATGTCGGAACTTGAAAACACTAACCATCAGCACAATAGTTCACTAAGGAGCCGCAACGGTGGAAGACATACTGACTATGGGTTCCGCCACAATAGAAAATCATCGACGATCGGAAGAACTAAGGACTATGCGTCGAAACTTGAAAACACTAATCGCCGGCACAATAGTCCACTAAGGAGCCACAACGACGAGAGACAAACTGACTATGGGTTTCGATCAATCAATAGAAAATCATTGGTGATCGGAAGAACTAAGGGCTACAAATCGGCGATTTATAACCAAGCAGCTCTACAGTGTCGGTACGGAAACGAACAAGGCTTCCGATAAATCAATAGAAAATCATCAGTGATCGAAAGAACTAAGGACTACAGATCGATGAGGTAAAGCTAAGCAGCTCCGCAGTGTCGGTAAGGCAATGGACAAGGCTTCCGATCAATCACAAAAATCTTTTCGATAGTGATAAAACTAGTTTGTTTCACCTCTGAAACAACGGCGACATAATAGTTACGCGCATCGGCAAATAACAAGACTTTCCATCAGCGGCGTAGAGGACTAATGCCTCGATTCCTTTGACAAATGACTTCGGACAACGATAAAACTAGTTCATTTCACCTCTGAAACAGCGGCAGCATTTTGGTCTAGGGTGTCGATGTGCTAGAAGACAGAGCTTCCGATCAGCGATCGCGGTGGCAAGGTAGAAAAATCTAGTGGATTAAACAAGAAAGGTCACTTTAGTTAAACACCGAGACACTGGCTGTTGGCGGCAATGTCACACTGAACCAGCAGTGGTGATTATCAGCGCCCACTTCAGTTATTAAAATTTTGCTCAGTGAACTAGATCTTCACAATAGATAGACAAATAGTTAGCAAGGGTTTGAAGCCCTAATCTAAGAAAACTATCACTTTCAAGTATTTTTTGTGTAAACAGATCGGATTTTTAGGATCTGTCATTTTTGTAGAAGGCTATAAAGCCCATGATTGATTTTATAATAAGGGTTCGACTTCAGGGATTTGTAATCCTATTCTATTGTCAAGCGTCTTATCTTTATTGTACTTATGCTTGAATGTGCATTTAGGTGATTTTCAAGTTGATTAATAGCTAATAGTTGTCATCCTATTGGTGAGTTAATGTGATTTTATTTATAAGTACCATCCTTCTCAGGATTTAGCCATTTATATGCATCTATTTTGTATGTAAGTCTGCCAACTTGATGAGTTCTCCATCCCTGCACCTTATTGTCAAACTACTGAACAAGTTGTAACTAAAAGCCTTGTGATTGAGTGAGCTTCATGCATGTCTTGAGATTGGGAGGTTATATAGGTCATCCGACTTGATCCATATCAGAAAACCCTAAAAAAACATTTTAAGTTACCAGGCATCCTCGAGATACAACCTAGAGGAGTTTCTTGGAGTGATAACAGGTGTCGTATCCCATTGGCTTGCCACCACATGCTCTACGTTAGCGTATACATGGGTCTGTGTTTTTAACAGATTATTGTATTCTTAGTTTTTTACTTTTGACCTAGCGTGGGTGTAGGCCATGCCACGAATGGCATGTGCCTCTCCCAATGATTGTGATAGCTTTTAGTTGGCATTTAAAATGTAAATTGTTTACTTGGAAAGAATCGGGTTGTAATAGCCAGGGTTATGACAACCCATGATATCGATTTGGTTTATTAGCGTGACTATGTGTTTAGAATGGAACTTGGCCGAGGCCGTAACTAGGGTCTTTACGACCTCACTATTACTGTAAGCGTTGTTTGGTTAAAGGATTGTGACGTAGATTACAAACGTAGCCTACATAATCTAGATGTAAAGCATGGACTGTTTAGAGAATGGTTATGCGATTGATTACTTCCTGGATATGGAAATGCTTATGGTTTTATTAATGTTATTGTATTGAGTCTGGACATCTATAGGATTCGATGTCGCGACCTCTTGTTGGAAAAATGGTTTTAGTCGTTTAAATGTTTAACAGGATACATTTGGTTATGTGTAGATTTTAAATGAGACCTTTAACACCCTTTATATTTTTATAATGGATGACTATAATAATAGGACTGTGAATTAAACATTTGAGTTATGTTGATGGATGCGATTTGGACTGTAGATTTTATATAACAAGACAGAGGTTTGATCTTGGACCACATGGATAGTCACGATGCCTTCTCTATTTGGTTAATTACGATTATGTTTATAAAAATGGAATGTTATGATATTTAATTTGTTTTTAAAAGATTGTGTGGGGCAGACCTCAGAAGGTATTTAATGAGTGATTATCTTGGATTTAGTCTTCTTTGTCTGTACTTAGTTGATTTAGTTTATAATATTTAAGTTTTATACTTTAGTTTATAAATAAATTGAATAGTACATTAATTATAAAACTATTTGAATACTAATATATATATTTAACCTATACTTTTGAACAAATTTTGAATTAAAAACAACCCTCTGCTAACAAATGAAATATGTCAGTAGAGTAATGCAACCTATATAATAGGATAACCGGTAACAAAAACTAGGTATGGTGCACATAAACTAAACATGGAGATATTTACAGAATTCCACTCAAAGTACAAACCCTAGTAATGTACAACATATAATAAAATTTCTTGAGCCTATGATTAGTAAATTGCATATACAACCCTAGCAGATTGATAACCATAAAACATAGCCATTAGGGTTAGAAATTTCATTGCAGACATTACTTAATATAAACAGTAATGAAACTTTGGAAAGAAATAGAATAGGCCTTCAAGGATTTCATACCTGAAATTGAAGCTTTGTCAATGGCTGCACTTGCACACTTAAATAACAACAATTCAATGCAGATGTGACCTCTATTTGATGACCAAATCACTTGGGAACTACCATGTTCCTCCCAACCATGACCTGGAACCATTCCTGATTCTAATCTGGATCCCCACGAGCTGGAATCCAACATGCAAGTAGCTTAGAGTTTATAAGGTCGGGTTTCCTAATTGGTATTTAGTTCTGAATCAGTCCTCTTTTCCTTGCAGGAAAATTTCTCCAAGAAAACACTTGAGAGCAAAAACAGGCAGAATAATAATTTGCCTAGATAAAAATCAGAACCCCCAAGCTTTTTCTTGGCTTGAGTCTTTATAGGAAGACGTTTAAATCAAAGGGGTAGTTAAATCAAGAAATGCTTGATTTCTTGATTTAACCCTTTTAAATTTACTGGGGTAATTTTCAATTCTTAACCTACGAACTTTTAACTAGTTCCAAGTAAAACTTTCATAGATATTTCACTATTTATAAATCCTTTTAATAATAAATAGTAATTGGTGGAGCTTCTCTTCTTTCTTGATTAAATTATATAATCAATTATAATTAATTCTTTATACATACTATGTATAAAGTACATAGTATTAAAATACTTGTTAGCATTTGTCTTCGAGCATCATGCATCATGATCCCTAGACTTAACGACACTTATTTATGAAGGTCAAGTAGATATATGGCTCAGTTCTACTAGGCTAGGCAACTCTAAACATCCTTGCATGTTGGATTTCCCTCATATAACATGGTACCTATTCAGTACTTTGATGAGAATACAGAATTCGAAAATTTCATTTAAGCACCTATAAATAAGTATGATGATGATAAATATTTTTCTCGAGCCATTTTCGCTCAGAAGTTATTAAATTCTTTTCAGTAACCCCTAGCGCTTACCAGAGCCCATACTCAATGCCTATAGCAGGGAGTTACAAACATAATGCAATTCCAGATCTTTCGCTCAACACTAAATGCTAGGATGTACTTGTACGATACACCTAGGGATACAATGGCCAAAGATCCAATGCTCCAGAGCTTATGCTCAACACCAACATGGAATGCTCCAGAGCTTATGCCCAACATTTACAAATTATATTTTCATGTGTTCCAGAACTTTATGCTCAACACAAATGTAGTTACTCATGTGCTCCAGAGTCTTTCACTCAACAGAAAACATCTCATCGATCATGTGATTCAGGGTCCACACCCAACACAAACATTTCATCAATCATGTGCTTCAGGGTCCACGCCCAACACAGAACATATATATACCTATATATCATCAGCAATTGGCTTACGCCCAATATACAAAACATATCATTATGTTCATATGCAGTGGGGTCTTTGACCCAATATAAAATAAAACATCAATATAATCATCATGGTTAATAGGCTCATGCCTATAAATGGTAGGTCCAAAATTAGGGATATTACAATATGTCTCTAAGAGTAAAAAAATATTCGTGAGATTAGAATAATTAATTTTGATTGAGTTTTGTGACCATTGAGTCAAGGTAGTATATGATTTATATGGGAAGTTTGAGCACACTAGGTTGTTCAACAATGGATCCAGCTAGATTGCCACTATTCATAAACCTAATTTGGAACCATTACACTCCTCTACCTTCAATGTCGTGCTCAATCTCCTAGTATTTGTTATTACGGGGGAGGTGATGAAATATACCAAGTACTTAATCAATAGTGCACACGCACATACCATTTGGATAGACAAGGCATACCTTATTCATGTTTAAGACAATTATGCATTTGTCGACTTATCTATGAAGGGGGAATATGTATCTCATGCACTTAATGATGCATAAAATAATGGAAGGAAAAAATGGGGAACCTAGCTTATATGACCACTACGTCATGAATAGAGGGGGTAATGGCACCATGATCTCTTTAATTAACAAACCCCATGTCCTTTTTTGATGCCGATTGATTGAGGGACACAATATGTGCAAATGTACTAGGTTTAAGTGCACCTTGTATGCATTCTCTGTGTTTGAATTATATGTACAAGGTGTTAAAATTAATTGGTGCAAATTCTTGATGGATGAACTACCTCAATATTGTGCCAATACATCAGCCTCATGTTTCATTTTCTAAGTGGAAATGGAAACCCCTGTTAGGTTTGAGAACTTTACCCAATGCTAGACATGACCATTATTTCCTTATAGTATAACTCATGGAAGTGCCAATAGGATTGAAGAAAAATGACATTAAATGATGTTTCCTTTCTCAATGGTATGATCACATGATTAAAACCATCAATTATATTTTATTGATACCATATACATTGTTGAATACATGTGGGAAAAAATTGGTTTGATATGGATCGAGATGACAATTTTCTATGGGTGAGGGTCGATGACCCCAACAATTTTCGATGACAACACTACCCTACTATTTGATTGAATCCACCTTTGATAAGGAGGTTTCTTCATGGATAGGGGATAAGAAGTCAAAAAATTCAATGAGAATGAACTACATCTTTCTTGGAAAGGAAAAAAAAGTGTATCACACTAAAATATGCTAAAGAAAATAAAGGGATTTGTGGTTCACTCAAGTTTCAAATTCAACAGAGACACAATCAACCATGTCCCTGAAGCAAATTTATTTATTTTGTTGTTGTGTTGATGCAACCCATTTTAGATACTCCTCACTACTTTGAGAAAGGAATTATAAAATTCTTGGTCTAGGTCATTGGATTTTTGCAAGGAGGGACACCCAATAGATAATGAATGGTTAATCCATCGATCCACCTACCCCTAAAGGTATCAAACCTACCTCACTAGTTGGATTCTAAAACTACACCAATCGAAGTACCTACTGATACCTCCCAACCCAAGTAGATGGAAGACTCCTTTTTGCACTATATTCTATTTTTTTGGGCTAAGAATGGATGGGGATTGAGTGAGGAGATGCTAAAGGAATATTAAGTGTTGGAAAAGTCCACTATCCAAATTCTAGTTATCACCATTAAGAACAACCCACTAGAGTCCATTTTGGCTACTTGGGGTTTTTAATGAAGACCAAAGTAGCAAGAAAGGGACCTTCTGATGCTGATGGTTGAATGAAACATGCCATGAAAAATCCCACAATTCTTGATGTCACAAAAATTACATAGGTGGGGTCACTCACAAAGGAAGAAGTTATAGAGTTTCAAGGAAGCATTTCAGGTGTAAGGGTAAGTGGATATGAACTATTTCATTAGCCCTGTCAATATAAAGAGTGTGTGTAGGATGTAGGAGATCAAAAGTATGAATTAATCGAGGAATAAGAAGGCAAGGATACATAAGAAAAAATTTGCAGTATCCATCCTCCTCCATTTTCATCATTGGATAGCCTCTCTATCATAATGCCATTTAAGAAAATTGCATAAAACCATACACATTGTTGGATGATGTTACTCATCTATCGAGACCACATACAACCCACCCTTGCCAAAAAAAAATTTTAATTATACAGAAACCTGTCGGTTATTCGACGCGTTGTGGCCCTCGTTTGATGAGGTTTCCATAAATCCAACAAGCGCGATCCGTCAGACATCAGACTAAGACTATTAGAAAACTAACTAGCACCCGTCACAAATTCGACGACATAAGCCCCAAATTTTACAAAGGAACTGTCGCAACTTCAGATAGCACCCATTGCAAATTCGAATAGCACCCGTCGCAACTTCGACTAGCACCCGTCGCAAATTTGACCAGCACTCGTCGCAAATTCAACGACATATGCCCCAAATTTTACAAAGGAATTGTCTCACATTCAACAAAGAGAAGTCGGATTTTTGACAACCTGGGAGTTGGAAATTCGACAAAGTTGTGGTGAACAACTTCGGCATAGTACGTTGAAAAGTCGACGGGTTTTGGTATGTGGTCGAATATCCGACCAGCGACAAAACAAATTGTTATTGTCGAATTACCGACAGGCGTCTGTCGAATTTCAGACATGGCAGCCGTCGGATTTTGGGATCAAATTCTTTTGTGCTTTGTCATAGTGACACTATTGCCTAACTCAGGGTGGCCCATGATCGAAATAATATATGTTAGATGAGTTCCCATGGGTGGGTGGATTGTGGAACTTACACATCCAGTTTCCTTAATAAGTCAAGTACTCTTATGCGTGTTCTTGAGATGTGGTAAATGTCTCGTTGAGTTGTAGTTCATGTGATTGAGATTGTTGGTCTTGCCAAGCTGGAAGTTGCAAGATGAAATATGTTTGTTTTGATTAGATCAATGATATGTTATCATAGCCTTTGGTTGACCTTATTCTACTGTGGTATACCTTTAGTCAACCTTCCTTTGGGTTTACATGTTCCCGTGACCTTGATTTAGGGGCCAGGGACATAGGAAGATGAACAGATGGAGAGGGTAAATAAGGTAATTAAGGATATGTTAAGAATGTACGTAATGGATTAACCAAATCAATGGGAAAATTATATACACCTAGTGGAATTTTCTTAAAATAATGGGTATCATTCTTCCTTGAAAGTAAGTCTTTTTGAAGCAATGTATAGAATAAAGTGCAACACTCCTATCAGTTTGGGCAATCCGATAGACAAAGTTATTTTTGAGCCAGAACAATTAAAGGATATGGAATATTAGATGATTATTATTAAGCAAAATCTGAAAGAAACACATGATATACATAAAAGTTATGCAGATAAGAACATGATTGATAGACAGTTTCAGGTTGGGGAACATGTCTTTCGGAAGGATAAACCAAAGAAGAGTACTTTAAACTTGGGAAATTGTTCTAAACTTGCAACTAGATATTGTGGACCATTTGAAATATTGGCAAAGATAGGACAGTTGCTTATGAAGTTGCTTTGCCTCATAACATAAAAGTGCATAATGTGTTTCATGTGTCTTTGTTGAAAATTTATGTGCATGATGCTAGGTAATTAATTGACTGGAATATGATACATGTAATTGTGATATAGATGGTTTTATTTTGCATTAGATGATGTATATGATATGATTACTAGTTATCTAGCATATTTTGTTACTAATCACATGGTATCTTTTTAGCATATATATGTGTGTGTGTGTGTTGGCAGGTATGCATGCTGTTGATTATTTTTTATTTTTATTTTGGATTAGGTGGAAACAAAAGGAAATTTTCTGGTGGAGCCTTTTTCCATCATAGCCAGGAAAGTCAAGTTGCTCAAGAACAGAGAAATACATAAAGTTAAGGTCCAATGGACCCATTATAAACCCTAAGATGTAATTTGGGAAATGGAAGATGTGGTGAGGGAGGCATACCCTCATCTATTTTGAAAAGTTTTGAAATTTTGTGGCATGTATAAATAAATATGCATCTAACACAATGCATGGTTAAGGGAAGGGAGATGCAATATCCTCTAGTTTATCCCCTGGACATGTTATTTTTATTTTGATGTTGTGACATTATGGCACGAGGTGCCGAGATTATGGTTTACACATTTTATTATTAATTGATAAAATAAAACAACTAATATCAACTGATGCCACATAAAAGAGTATGAGGAACCATGATGTTACGAGCAAGGGGAAGTGGGAAAGTGTGATCCTAAGTGTTTGTGTCTATGTTGGTGGACCCTCTTGACTTATGCACCCTCTTATGTTGTGTTGCTCATTTATTTTATTATTCCAGGATGGTTTTTATTAAAATTGGAGTCACTCTCTCTCCTAGTGCGCCCCCTTGAGTGCCACTTGGTGTTGCCCCTCATGAAAGTTGTAATGAGACTATGATCCAGTGGTCTTTTTTTATGGTTGGGATGCCCTTGCTAAGCCTGTTCCCAAGAAGAGAGTCTCAGTTGTTGCTGATCTATCTATCCAGGACATGCTTGTCCTAGATTGGAAGTGACGTGGAATCCAATTGCCATTGGATGTAGTTGGATCGATGCTAGATTAGTGTTTTGTTGAGTTTATTTGTCCTGTAGCTATATGTCTTGGATTGGAAATAGTGGGATCTATTTTCCATTGGAATACAGTTGGACTGACAGTAGACTTGTGACTGTTTTTCCTGAAGATAATGTCATGAATTGGAAGTGATGTGGAATCCACTTTCCATTGGATTTGTGGTTGGAGCGATGATAGTTGGGGTTTATGGTTGAGTGCAAAATTTCTTGTGGCATCATGTTTTTGAATCAGGGGTGTCCCATGGAAAGAAATATTTGGCTTGTACAATGTCTACGACTGAGTGAAACGTGGGACGATGCATTTCAGTCGTGGGAATTGAAAGATAAGTGGATGTATCTTATTTATAGTGGTTATTTGTTCTGATATATATGTATATGCATATGACATATTTGATGGAATGTGTGAATAAAATGTAAGAAATCATTTTCTATGATTCTGGTAGTTTTTCCATTACTAGTTCTTTTGGAAAAAATGCGAAAGCTAGTTTTGGAACTTTACAAGAGAAACGTTTGTTAAAATGTTTATAAGAATCCTATGACAGATCTGATTTTTATGTTTATTATAATCTTGGTATAATGTGTTATTCGAATGCGGAAGAGTTTTAGAAAGTTTCATGTAATCCATTTGCAATAAATCTAGTTGTTTTTAATTACTAGTTTTCTGGAAAAATAGTTTTAGCTAGATTCAAGACTTTGCGAGAGAAGTGTTTACTAAAATCTATATATGAGTTTATTTGATTATTATTTTAGATTTGCATGTGATATTTTGACTAAGAGTGTGAAATATATTGAAATATAGTCTATAAAATTTGTTACCATCGACCTAGTCCATTTCTCAAACTGCTAGTCTTTTCGAAGAGGTTGCCATAGCTAGATTCATGATTTGAAATGTGGATTGTATATGAGTATGAAGCTATATACATATGAATGTATATGACCTCTAATATACTCTTCCTAACCTCCAATAATCATTCCCTTCTTGTTGAATTTCTTTTAAAAACTAGAATTCGAAACTAGCTTTGAAATGGTGAAATTGGTAACTAGTTTTTGGATTTGAATCTATGTTTTTGGTAACAGATGAATGTACATCCATATGCTCTATTTTTGGTACTTTATTTGTGCTATATAATTATATTTTACATATATTTACCTTCACCTCTATGTGCCTCAAAACTCAGCACGATTGGTTTGATTGAATTCCTAGTACTGTTTATTAACTAGTTGTACTAATTGAACTTGAAAGATTCTTTGTTTATGTACTTGGATCAAATATGAAAAAGTAATTTTATCTAGATGTACATGCATGCTTATTTATGCACATAATGGATGTAGGTTCACTTTTTGGATAGTTGGTATGGTTGTGCATCGAAAATAAACAAGACTAGTTGTTTGCATAATGAAACTAGTTGACTAGTCTTGGTATCTCATTTTCGTGTTTATTTTGTTTAATTATTTAAATATTGTTATTTGGCCATATTTACTAGTGTGTAGGTGTTAATTAGCCATTGGGATTGATAAATTGCGTTAATTAGTTGAACACATTATTTTAGTCTAAGTGTCGCCATTTGTAAGTTTGAGTGTCATAATTAGTGCATTAATTACCTTAATTAACTAGTTAATGCCGTATCGTTAGAAATGACCTTTTTGGGTGCAAGTTGTCACGTCCCCACCCTTCTAATGGCGAGAGGAAGCGACTATAATTCCAACAATCTGGGCAATCTATCCCTATGAACATAAAATAAAATGCATTGAACTTAAACATACACAGATGCATAAATGATTATCAATCAACGGAAGCAATTTCATTCATTCATAGCATTTGACATGTTCATATGGATTTATAAAATAACACAGTTGCAAGGAATTAAACATAAGAATAATTATCTTAGAAGAAGCTTGTCCCGCAACCAGCTACGTTGCTGCAACGTTCCACCCAACGATAGG
Source organism: Pseudotsuga menziesii (assembly GCA_001517045.1). Lineage (NCBI taxonomy): Eukaryota > Viridiplantae > Streptophyta > Pinopsida > Pinales > Pinaceae > Pseudotsuga > Pseudotsuga menziesii. Next base: position 151,380 of record LPNX011231500.1, read on the forward strand.
CCGGTGTTTTCATCAATCGCTCAGCAACACTGTCACCCTTGAGCTGGGCATGATTCCACAAGGAATAAGGGGAAACTAGCAGGCTCACACGTAGTCAAGGATACACAAAAATCATCCCAGCCAACACAGTTGAGTTTATCAGGCTAACAAGGAGCTGGAAAGGTTGGTTGCTAAGCTAGTGAGCTCAATCCAAGAGCTATGGACACCTACACCGGAACTAGCCTAGATTCTAAAACATCCACTCACACCCAATACAAGGAAGAATCCCCTTATATGCTACACAGTCCCTTGGGCCATGCCTTCCCTTCTAGTGCTATTCAGGGGGTGTAAAGAAGAAATCCAAGGCCTATAGCACTGTCTGTGAGTCTCCTGAACACACTAGGTTTGTGAAGCAAGCTCAAACCCCATTTCCACACCCAAAGAAAGTTCAAAGGCAAAAAAACGGTGTGCACACAGCAGCAACAGTTATGGACTGAAGGAAAAACACCATAAAGGCCAAAATCAGGTATGGCAACTAGGTAGAAACAACTCAGGCTGAGGAACTTGAATTTCAGAGTCGTTTATGGCCCTAACATGGCCAAAACGACTTCAACAACACCCAAAATTTGTGGCTTGGTTCTCCAACTCGTTGGGAAACACTAAACAAAAAAATTCCCCACCGTGGGCATGTGGAAACAACACCAAAATGCCCAACAGAGATCCCAACCACTAGAAGCTAACAAGAACACTTCACATCCATGTTAAAAACACATGAAACTACAAAATCGTGAGTGGAAAATGCACTAGAAGCTCCAAAAACGCAAGGAAAACCAACCCAATCCCTAGCATTACAAAAACAACCTCCCATCCATGGGAAAATGAAGCCAACAACCAAAAACGTGGGATGAAAACACACACAAGAAGTTTTGGATGCCTAAGAGAGCTCACGTGAAGGAAAAATGGTGAGGAAAACATGCGAACATGAAAGCATGGTAGAATGGCCTACATTTTTGGGTTTTTTCTTTCCCAAGGAACCAAAACACGTTTCCAAAAAACTGATGGCTTCTCCAATTCAAATTTGGGCTGTCATACCTTGCCCATCCCATGCAATAACCAACCCAACCAATTTTTGGCAGTAATAAATGATTGGGTGAATGAGACAAGAAAGGTAGTTGATAGTTTGATGGGTTCTCCCTCTGACATTTGGATTTTCCCCATTGGCCCAAAGGTTTGAATATCCCCCCCACCCTATCCTTATGAAATCATGCCCCTTCTCATTATTGTTGCATTGAAATAGCCAGTTGTGGGTATTTTTAATTAAAATGCATATTTCCAATTTATAATGTGCCTGACTAGCACCAAATACCATCGGCATCGATTTTAATCGCCGAAAATATAACGTTAAATCGATGGTGGGGATTTTTCCTATAGCTCCACACCATGATTAATTACAATATATACATCATATACATTTAATGCAAACAAGGTCAAAACCAGGGTGTTACATTCCCCTCCCCCTTCAATAGCATTGTCCTCATTGCTTTACAAAATTGAACAAAAATGCTACACTGGAATTGCCTCAGTGCTCCATAGAGTTGAACAAAAATGGATGTGCCAATCGCATGGCATCCTCTAGCTCCCACATAGCCTCTCCAGGATCGTAGTGGTTCCATAGTGCTCCCATTGCACCTTTACCTTCCCTATGGCTCGGTTCCGGAGCATTGTGACTTTCCTGTCGAGGATGTGCATTGGTTCGATTTGGAACTCTCCCTCGAGTTCCACCTGAATCACATCCCAATATATCACATGGTTAGGATCATGTACATATTTCTTAAGAAAAGAAACATGAAAAACATTATGAGCTCTAGTGCTAGCAGGAAATGCAAGTTTATATGCAACTGGCCCTATTCTTTCAAGCACTTCAAACAGCCCACAATATCTAGGTGACAGCTTGGCACAACTTCCAAGCTTCAAGGAAATCTTCTTGGCCCTCACTATGAGGTAAACATGATCCCAAACACTGAACTCTCTTTTCACCCTATGCTTATCCGCATAGCTTTTTTGTATGTCCTGAGCTGCTTTCAGATTCTGCCTGATCTTTACAACCTCTTGCTCCACTTCCTTGAGCAATTCTGTCCCAAGAACAACCCTGTTCACTAGATTATCCCATGTCACTAGTGTCCTACACCTTTTTCCATACAAAGCTTCATACGAACTCATCCCCAATGATGCTTGTTGTCCATTGTTATATGCAAACTCTACCAAGTGTAAGTAAACTTCCCACTTGGTTGGTTTTTCCATCACATACATGCAAAGCATGTCTTCAAGCACTTGATTTAATCTCTCTATCTGCCCATCAGTCTGAGGATGGTAGGCAGTGTTGAAGTTCAACTTTGTACCCAAATCTACAAATAACCCCTTCCAAAAATTGGAAGTGAACTTGACATCTCTGTCAGAGACTATTTCCTTAGGCAACCCATGCAATTTGAAAATCTCCTTCATGAAGATTTTTGCAATGTCATCAGTCTTATGCATAGACTTAATTGGTATAAAATGTGTTGCATTTGTCAACTTGTCCACCACAACCATGATGAAATCATCTTGTCTCCAAGTCATTGGAAATCCTGTAATAAAATCCATGGAAGTAACTTCCCGTTTCCATTCTGGAACTAGCAAAGGATGCAACAAACTTGTTGGGTGTTGATGCTCAACATTTACCTGCTGACATTTCATGCACCTTGAAATATATTCATCCATGTCCTTTTTCATTTCTGGCCAAAAGTACTGCTTTCTGGCTGTAACAATTGTCTTCTGATATCCTGGGTGACCAGAATATGGAGCTTGATAGATCTCATCCATAATAACTCTCCTCAAATCTGCTACATTTGGAATATAAATTTTGCCTTTATAAGTAAGAGAAGTCCATCTCCTTCCAATTTGTATCCCTCATAACTATTCTCAATACTTTGCTGCTGCAATTTGTCTTTTACCTGCTCGTACAGTTCATCTCCAGCAGTATGACTAACAATCTGCTGCCTTAAATCTGATTGGCAAATACTAAGAGATGCCACATGCATTTCCTGCACCTTTCTGCTCAGTGCATCAGCTACCTTATTCTCTTTTCCTTTTATGTGCTTGATTTTAAAATCAAACTCACATAAAAAATCCATCCATCTCGCTTGCCTAGCATTTAACGTTGGCTGATCAAACAAGTACTTCACACCACAATGGTTTGTCCTTAGTTCAAATATTCTTCCCATTAAGTAATGCCTCCACATCTTGAGCCCATGTACTATGGCTTCAAGTTCTAAGTCATGAGTAGCATAGTTCTTCTCATGCTCCTGCAGCTTTCTTGACTCATAAAATATCACGTGGTTGTCTTGCATAAGGACTCCTCCAAGCCCTTGTCTGCATGCATCAGTAGACACGAAAAAATCCTTTTCTGGGTCTACAATCTTCAAGACTGGCACACTTGTGAGAAGATTCTTCAATTGCTGGAAGATTTCTTCACACCTCGATGTCCATTCGAACTTTATTCCCTTCTTTTGCAAAGAAGTAACTAGATGTGAAACCTTGGAGAATCCTTCAATGAATCTCCTATAGTATCCTGCAAGTCCCATAAAATATCTTACATCTGTCATATTTCTTGGAGTAGGCCAATTCATAATGGCCTCAATCTTCTCAGGGTCTACAGATATACCCTTATTTGAGATAATGTGACCCAAATAATGAATCCTATTTGTATAGAAGTCACACTTTCTAAACTTTGCATACAACTGATGCTCCCAGAGAAATTGTAATGTCAATCTCAGATGCTCGTTGTTGGAGCAGGATCCCGCAGCTATAGAAGAAGCTGCTAATTTTGGTGGAAAGAGAGAAGTTTTGGAGGAAAAAGGACAGGGCAGAGCTACGACGGCGTAGCACGTTTCCAGCTGGAGAGCAGAGCTAGAAACCATGACTTTTGGATAGAAAAGTCAAGAAGGCAACGGTACCTGAGCGGCCGAGAGAAGAAAGCTCAACCACTGCATTGGAGGCAGCGGCGGAAGACAGGAGGGATCAGTGACCCTCATAAAGAAGAAGGAGCAACGAGGCTCAAGCATTGAAGGTGAAGGACAGAAAGAGAAGCGGTGCATAGTACCCATGGTCAGTGCCGGGAAGCATGGAAGACTGCAGAGAGCTGTAGTGTGACGGGAAGCGGCTACCTCAAGGACAGAGAGGACCGACTGTCACTATTTAGGGTATGGGTTTACTGTTGGGACAGGCCCACAGTGTTGTAATGGCACGACCTGCGGGCTGCCTATAAAAGCTTGCATTTTTGTATTGTAAAGGGTTAGATAATCAGTCAATAGATAGTCGTCCAGTTGATAGTTTGTAGGTTAAGGAATCAGTCAGACAGACTGCGTTGTAACGATCCAGACAACTAGTTGTCTGTGAGTCATTTGAGTCTGTATGTAACCATTCATAGAGAGAACAGAGAGGGAAGGATATATGGAAAGAAACGCAGCATAAGAGGAAGACCAGAGGTCTAGAAGAGACCTCGCGCTACATATGCAGTGCAACAGACTGTGCTAACTTCCCTCAAGAGATATAATAGAAGCACAGTTTGGTGGACGTAGCTCCCATCCCGGGGGTGAACCACGTTAAATCTTCGTGTTATGTGTTGTATGAATGTGATTGTATTTGCTTATTGTTCCTGATTATGATGCATGTAATGGTAGTAACAGTAGATGAATGTATGTATTGTTCCGCTCATGATAAGACCAGAGGATAAAGATAGTCCGAAGCACTTCAGTAGGCTGTTTAAAGACCCCTTTACGTCTGTCTCTAATGACCAGTACTCACAATATCCTTCTGAGAAGTAGAGTTTCGCACATCGACACAGTCAACGTTAAGAGCGCAAGGTCGTAGTGGTAAGATATCGCAGGAAGGCGGTATTGCATCGGTAGAGGAGCTACGGTGCGCGAGACTGCGAGCTGAGGGCTTAGCGTTGACTAGAGGATGGGCATTCCGCGGTGCGCAGGGACGCGGTAAGGTTGGGAATATTGTGAGTAGTGGAAGTTGCGCGACGCGAGAGGAAATCGTACGACTGGTGCGGGGTTGAGCATCGCACGGGTGAAAGTGCTGCGAGTAGAAGGGGACGTGCGATGCGCAGAACTAGTCGACCTAGTGGCGCGCAGGAGTAGGGAACAAGAGGTAGGATGCGCAGAACCTGGTCCAAGACACTTGAGTCTTGGCCTACCCATTAGATTCACTTCGGGTGAGACTTCAGATCGCTTTGCGGTCTGTCGCCGAAAGGGCCAGTGAGTTTGGGGTGTTATTGATTAATTATAGTAAACCCGGGTCTGCCCAGGCAATCAACAAATGGTTCCGTTGCCGAGATAAACGACTGGGAGTCAATGTTCTGTTGGCATCCTACGAGAGAAGAGTTTCACTAGTGGCTGGATTCAGAATTAAGGGAGTTCGCCAAGCAAGAGAATAGGAGTCCGAGACTAAGCACAGAGGCCTGGCTAGAGAAGCATATCGCTTCAGACATACACGCTATATTTTTTGTAACCTACGGAAATGAGCTTTTCTATTGGTTATCCAAGTTGACAGATAGCAACACATTCAAGAAGAAACGAAACATCGTCTGGACACCGGAGCTGATTCAGATCGTACAGAAACTTGACAATCCGATTACGAGAGCAGTGGACTTCTGGCTCACTAGTGTGCTAGAAGGCTACGTTACAAAGTTTGCAGTCGACCAGAGAAAGAGCTTCAGCGCAGCCGAATGATACTTCTTCAAAGGATATCGCGGTAAGTACCTAAGATCTCTAAACTTGTCCCTTAAGATGCTGTTATATGAAAAAGGAACAATGGATCTAGTCTCAGATGAATAAGTAAAGCTAGTAATGTCACAAGAGTTTGAAAGTGATTTTGATGACATTGGACGGACACGAAGTGGAAAGAAGTATAAATTAGCATTTAGTTCTGATATATTTGAAGACAGTTCAAACAGTACTAGACAGTAGAGCCCTAGCACCACTGAGGAACCAGAGGGGGGTATCCCTTACCACCCCTATACTCCACAAAAGCAGATAGGGACTCAGAATAATCCCATAGGCACTCCATCTAGTAG
>LPNX011231500.1:157597-231789 GCA_001517045.1 Pseudotsuga menziesii
ATTTGCGCCAGAGCAGCATAAAGAATGGTTTATTGCAGCGCTGCTCCCTCATATCAGAATGCCACTAATGCAACAGAAACTCACTACTCAAGATGAGGCGCTGGAGATGGCAATGAAACTAGAGGCTTCACCTTTAGCAGAAACCAGTACAGGGATGACAACTCTACAGACCCAGTTGGCCAACCTCACCTTACAGATACACGAACTTAAAAAAGGGAAAGATGCTATGCAAGACATATGGTGCATAAAGTGCAGAGAACAAGGCCACAGTAAAGACAACTGTCCAGTCTTTGCAGAGTATTTAGCGTCAGGGGCTCCTAACCCCTTACCACGAACACAAGGGCCATGGTGTGAAATATGTAGGACTCAAGGACATCCACCTCAGCAATGCCCTTTGCTCCAAAAGTATGTACAGACACCTAAGAATCTCTATTGCATCTTCTGTAAATCCGTCGGGCACGATCCACAAGATTGCCGAGCTTACGATCTCCTGTCAGAAAGAACACAGGATGTCTACAGAGTCCAAGTAGACACACAGGGTCCAGCAACAGGAACACAGCCGGCTCAGCCGTATGGAGGTCGAGGAGGAGGATTCAGAGGACGAGGCCGTGGAGGAGGCTTCGCAAGAGAAGGAGCTTTTGGTCAAGGTCGTGGACCAATCACTTGTTATAATTGTGGAATTGTCGGACACTATGCTAGGGACTGCCAGAACGCCACTACTACTTGTAATTACTGCAAATCTTACAATCATACCATAGAAGAGTGTCCCATCTTGATAGCTAAGATCAGAGATCCTAAGCCAGCTGCACACCAGAACATCCAGCTTATTGCTGCTGAACCTAAGGAACCAGGACCAGCAATTAACATAGTGACTCGGAGCGGTGCTTCCACCAGTGGCACATCGCAGGAGACCAGACAGAACACAAGTCAGGGGTGGGTGCGCAGGGCTCCTACTAAAGCAGCTGCACTCAACCTACAGAAGAATAAGGAGACCTTTCACGAAGCTAAGGCTTCCTTTGATGAACCTACACTAGCAGGACCGCAGGTACCGCCGTCTAGGGGCGTACCGCACCAAGCAGCTTGTAGCAATAACTCTGAGCAGGCACAGCAGGCTACCACATCTGGGAGATGTGACGAAGATGAATCGACAGGAAGTATACAAGCCTTCCTGCACAGCTGCTTGAAACTCCTGAGAAATGATAAAGCTGTCGGTGAGCTACAGCATATGATAGATCAGTGTCAGCAACCCTCTCTCTCGGACAGTGCACACCGCGCTGTCCATAATATCACAAGACACGCAAGGACAGGAAGAGAGATGAAATTCACAGCCCAGATCGGTGAATTTGAAATGGATGAGGTTGTCTTATACCTGGGATCAGAGGTAAACGTTCTAACCAAGTAGACATGGGAACAGATGGGTAGTCCTCAGTTAGCCCTATCACCTATCCACCTGAGATTAGCTAATCAGCAGCGAGTATCACCATTGGGTCGATTATCGCAGGTGCCAGTTGATATTGATGGAGTTTGTACTTTTGTGGAATTCGAGGTTATAGAAATCATTGGGGACAGTCGACCATATCTAGCACTATTGAGTATTGATTGGGAAATTGGAAGCAAAGCTGTCATTGACCTAAAGAAAAGACAAATGACCTTTGAGGATGCGCGGATCCGGGTCATCGCACCGCTGGATCCTTACCAAGGACCTAGATATATTGAACCTATCCGAGCAGAGGAAGAGGCGCATAATATGGAGAGTCTCTACCAGATGACAGCAAACCAAAATGACTATATCAATCCCACTACAGAAGGGCATATTAGTTGGCAATGCGACAGCTCATGCGCATCGGATTCGGATGTTGGTCTAGAAAACTGGCAGAACAGACTTTACGAAGTATCATCACGCAAATGTGCGTTCATAAGTAAGTCACTGCGATGGATTGGTGTCGAGATCGCTGAGACTCCATCATATCATGGTCTGACAGACATCCAAGATTTTCTCGAACAATTTGAACAACAAACCCCCCCTGAAAAGAGAATCGCAGCTATGGACCTTGCAGTTAGAGCAACACCTGCAAGATGGTGGTATGTGCATAAAGAAAATATCGCATCATGGGATAACATCAAAAGACTGATGGCGATCAGATTTTCTGACGACAGAAGGTATGCTCAGCACAAGTACACAGGAGAAACTGACCCCAGGGTACACATTCAGATATGTGAACAGAACTGGTCGAATATTCCAGAGGATGAATGGGTTCACAGATTCATTCACACATTGGACACAACTCCAAGGAATTGGTACACAAAGACCGAGCTGCGCAAGGGAACAACCACATGGCCGCTGATGACAGACAGCTTCCTACTCACCTTTGCATTTGAATCAGAACATCCAAGTGTTGCCTAGGCCCTAGATATCATCAAGACTAAGCTTTTTGAAGATCACACTATCTCAGTACCAGTCCAACCTGAGTGGATTATCCAGCTAGAAGAGGCATTGGAATGCTATAACTTCACATCAGAATCAGAGGAAGCGGACGAGGATCCTCGCAATACCAACATTCCAGAATCGGAAGGCACTCGTGAAGTGGAGGGACCACAGCTAGAGATTCCAGCGATCACCGAGCCCATCAAGATCAAAAAGATCAATATTGGCACAAACGAAGAACCTAAGTTTGCCTCTATTGGAGACTACTGGAATGATGAAACAGTTGGACATATTGCAGATCTGCTACATGATTATCAAGACCTATTTCCCACCAAGTTCACAGAGATGAAAGGAATAGTTGGAAACTTGGGAGTCATGAGGATACCATTAAAAGAGGATGCTAGACCAGTTAAGCAGCGTCCATACAGATTGAACCCGCGATACAAAGAAAAGGTAAAGGATGAAATTGATAAAATGCTAACAGCAGGCATCATTGAACCAGTAGAGGAAAGCGAATGGGTCAGCCCTATGGTAGTGCAAGAGAAGAAAACAAAAGGGGACATAAGGATCTGTGTTGATCTGCGAAAACTCAACGATGCATCACTTCATGATCCATTTCCGACACCATTCACTGATGAAGTATTAGACAACGTGGGAGGACAAGAGGTCTACTCCTTCACTGACGGGTTTTCAGGCTACCACCAGATCAGAATACACCCAGAAGATCGATCCAAGACCACATTTGCAACAGAGTGGGGCTCGTTCCAGTATACGGTAATTCCCTTTGGTCTTAAGAATGCACCAGCTATATTTTCTAGAGTGGTAGTTGCTGTATTTAAAGAATACATTCATAAATTCTTGGAAGTATATTTTGATGATTGGACTGTATTTGGGTTAATCAATAAGCACATAGGCGATCTAAGACTGATGTTAGAAAAATGTAGGCAGTACCAGATCTCTCTAAACTTGAAAAAATGTATATTCTGTGCACCATTTGGTATCTTGTTGGGTCACATTGTTTGCAGACAAGGCTTGATGGTAGACCCCGCCAAGATAGTTATCATTGTAAACCTTCCAGCGCCTAATTCAGTCAAGCAACTAAGGACAGTACTTGGTCATACCGGGTACTACAGAAAGTTCATCAAGGGCTATGCAAAGATTACAGCACCAATGGAAAAATTGCTAAAAAAAGATGTAAAATTCCTATGGAATGAGGAATGCCAGCAGAGCCTAGACATACTTAAGGAGAAGATGGTTACAGCACCTATCCTAGTATTTCTAGATTGGACTAAGCCTTTCCATGTCCATGTGGATGCCTCCGGCATCGCGTTAGGAGTCGTCTTAACCCAGCCAGGAGAAGGGGATCTTGACCATCCCATCGCATATTCCAGCAGAAAGTTATCAACAGCAGAAAAGAACTACACCACAACAGAAAGGGAGGGTTTAGCTATGGTATATGCGTTGCAGAAGTTCAGGCACTATCTACTGGGCGCCTCGTTTAAAATGTTTACTGATCATTCCGCATTGAAGTACCTAGTCAATAAACCAGTGTTAGGGGGGAGAATCTGCAGATGGTTACTCCTCTTCCAGGAGTATGCTTTTGAGATCATTGTGAAACCAGGCAGACTGAATGCAAAACCAGATCATCTATCGCGGCTAGACTCAGGAGAAGAGCCTAGTAACCTAGAAGACAATCTGCCAGATGCGCCGTTGTTTTCCATACAAATTGCAGACGAATACTATGCCGACATTTTTCAATTCCTCACTACAGGAGTAGCACCTGACGACCTTACTAAACAACAAAAGAAACAATTGGTTGTAAAGGTAGCAGACTTCACCCTAATTGCAGGATGTCTATACAAGTTAGGCCCGGATGAAGTTCTGCGCAGATGCGTGATGCCACACGAGAAAGACACCATTATCAAAGAGGCTCATTCAGGAACCGCAGGAGGACATTTCGCAGGAAAACCGACCGCACAGAAAATTCTAGACGCATGCTTGTGGTGTCCTACACTGCACAAAGACACAAAGGACTTCTGCAGATGCTGCGATATCTGCCAAAGGGTGGGAAAACCCTCGCGCCGCGATGAAATGCCGCTGCGACCGCAGGTCACGCTGCGCGCATTCGACAAATGGGCTATCGATTTTGTGGGTCCAATCAACCCACCCGGGAAGCGCACTGGTGCGAGATACATCATCACTGGAACAGAGTACCTCACCAGATGGGCAGAGGCAAAGGCAGTAATAAATTGTGATGCTGCTACAGCTGCACAGTTCCTTTTTGAAAACATTATCAGTAGGTTTGGATGTCTAGTAATTTTGATGAGTGATCAAGGCACACACTTCTTGAACAGCACTATTGAGGCATTGACAGAAGAATTCCAGATTCAGCATTATAAGAGCACTCCCTACCACCCACAAGCTAATGGTACGGTCGAAGCCTTCAATAAAATTTTAGAAACTGCTCTCACCAATATCTGTAATAGCCAGAGGAACGATTGGGACCTTCGAGTTAACGCTGTCTTATGGGCATACAGAACCACATGTAAGAAACTTACGGGACATACGCCTTTCAGCTTGGTATATGGACAGGAGGCTGTTATGCCTATGGAGTATATTCTTCCTAGCTTAAGAGTCACTCAGATTACGGGGATGACTGATATAGCCACGGTAGAGGAACAGTTAGCATAGCTGCTTACCTTGGAAGAAGACAGATTCATCGCGGGATTCCATCAGAAAGTGTAGAAAGCACGAGAAAAATCCTGGCATGATAGACACATTAAGAATAAGACTTTCCAGATCGGAGACTTAGTGCTCCTGTATGACAGCAAATTCCTGAAGTTTCCAGGGAAGTTCAAAACACATTGGCTGGGGCCATATCAGATACAGCAAGTCACAGAAGGAGGTGCTGTTAAACTCAGTCAGTTGAATGGGGAGCTTCTTCCCACATGGATTAATGGCAGTAGGCTTAAGCTCTACAGTGACACCCCCCCCACCTCCCCGTCCTAGCATGAACAATATATAGAGGTGCAGATGCCCAGTGTAGTTGAAAGGAGGCATCGCACCGGGAACTAGTCCACACCGACAGATAGCCTAGTCAGGAGGAATCGCACCAGCGCGATTCAAAAAAAAAAAAAATAAATAAATAAATTTTGCGCAGGTGACAAGGAGGTTACATCGCAGCAATGCCACGTGTCACCGTACCACGTGTCCAGTTTGGCAACTCATAGTGGACCGTCAAGTCACGGTCTGATAGGCAGTTAATGAGGAAATGACCGGTATCCCTTACCGTAGATTTGGCGGCAGGTCTCATTAAGTTCCTAGATTTGGCAAAATCTTTGACAAGACCGACACCTGAGCACGCACAATTCGAGTAGCACGTGAGCAGATTTCCGCATTAATTGAGGATCAGAATGGCGGGCATGGCATCATCCAGGCAATAATTAAGTCCGACGGGTTTTACCGGGATAACCGCTCCATCCGGGAGCATTGAATCATCATAAATATAGGAACTACCCAGGTACGAAAGTCACATTTGTAAACATTCGAGAGCCATATAAAGCAGTCCTGAGTATCCCCTGTGCAGTATTAGCCAATCTAGTTACAGAGTATAGTGACTTCCAGAGTTCGAAGCCACTGCACGCCCAGAATATTGAGCCAAGCGGATCCTGACTAAAAGCTAACCTCCAGAAGGCATGTTGAGACGTTTTGACCCTGGTCCTGGTGACCGTAGATCCGCCATGACGACGTCGCCCAGGGTTGTGAAACTAAGTACAGCACAAGTTAGACAGTCGCTAGGGACGAAGAGTCAAGTGCCAGAAGTAGAAGTTGTCACTAAAGGCTCCGCTAAGGAGAAGAAGAACGTCGAGCCAACCACTGAAGATAAGAAAGCAGAGCAGAAGACTGATGAGAAGAAATCTCCCACTACAAGGAAGGTAAAAATCAGAAAAAGAAAGCAACGGGAGAAGGTCGCCGACCCATCTGATCAGCTAACCAAAGAACAAAAGATTCCTAAGGTAAAGATACAACATATGGTTGTCATAGATCAGAGGCAGCGTGCATGCTTGGAGAGGGTTGCTGAGCAAGAAAAGGCAAAACAGCACCCTGAGGATCCAAGGCAGCCTATGGACCTGGACCACTTCGAAGAGAAGAGAAGTGGAAGAAGACTGCAAACCCAGTGGAGGGGAGACTTCCAGAACGAGGACAAAGGCTTGTCCTCGGAGCGGAGTTCATGGGTTGTTTCTTCTCTGTCCACGAGGCTCTATATGGAAGGAAAGGTTTGAGGAGGCTGGAAGATACAGATTTTCCTTGTGATAAAAGTTCTAACCCAGATAAGAAGGAAAGGATATCTGTGGAACACTTCTCAAACACTAGAGCGCTCATAAATACGAAAGAGCGAAGAGAACGACACCGTGACTAAGGGCAGAAACCATCAGAAAGCCCACCGAGCTAAGTTACCGTAACTCCAGAAAGAGCGTGCCGAGGTAATGAAGAATGAAGTTGCAGAACTTCGGGGTAAGTTGCAGAAAACTTCGCAGGAGGCGAAGGAGAAGCTACAACAGGAGACACCTGCTGGTAGTGGCTCGGGGCGAGCCACAAGTAAGTGTTAGGGGACTGTTGGAGCAGGATCCCGCAGCTACAGAAGAAGCTGCTAATTTTGGCGGAAAGAGAGAAGTTTTGGAGGAAAAAGGACAGGGCAGAGCTACGACGACGTAGCACGTTTCCAGCTGGAGAGCAGAGCCGGAAACCATGACTTTTGGATAGAAAAGTCAAGAAGGCAACGGTACCTGAGCGGCCGAGAGAAGAAAGCTCAACCACTGCATTGAAGGCAGCGGCGGAAGACAGGAGTGCTCAGCGACCCTCATAAAGAAGAAGGAGCAACGAGGCTCAAGCATTGAAGGCGAAGGACAGAAAGAGAAGCAGTGCATAGTACCCATGGTCAGTGCCGGGAAGCATGGAAGACTGCAGAGAGCTGTAGTGTGACGGGAAGCGGCTACCTCAAGGACAGAGAGGACCGACTGTCACTATTTAGGGTATGGGTTTACTGTTGGGACAAGCCCACAGTGTTGTAATGGCACGACCCTCGGATTGCCTATAAAAGCTTGCATTTTTGTATTGTAAAGGGTTAGATAATCAGTCAATAGATAGTCGTCCAGTTGATAGTTTGTAGGTTAAAAAAAAACAGTCAGACAGACTGCGTTGTAACGATCCAGACAACTAGTTGTCTGTGAGTCATTTGAGTCTGTATGTAACCATTCATAGAGAGAACAGAGAGGGAAGGATATATGGAAAGAAACGCAGCATAAGAGGAAGACCAGAGGTCTAGAAGAGACCTCGCGCTGCATATGCAGTGCAACAGACTGTGCTAACTTCCCTCAAGAGATATAATAGAAGCACAGTTTGGTGGACGTAGCTCCCATCCCGGGGGTGAACCACGTTAAATATTCGTGTTATGTGTTGTATGAATGTGATTGTATTTGCTTATTGTTCCTGATTATGATGCATGTAATGGTAGTAACAGTAGATGAATGTATGTATTGTTCCGCTCATGATAAGACCAGAGGATAAAGATAGTCCGAAGCACTTCAGTAGGCTGTTTAAAGACCCCTTTACGTCTGTCTCTAATGACCAATACTCACAATATCCTTCTGAGAAGTAGAGTTTCGCACATCGACACAGTCAACGTTAAGAGCGCAAGGTCGTAGTGGTAAGATATCGCAGGAAGGCGGTATCGCATCAGTAGAGGAGCTACGGTGCGCGAGACTGCGAGCTGAGGGCTTAGTGTTGACTAGAGGATGGGCGTTCCACGGTGCGCAGGGACGCGGTAAGGTTGGGAATATTGTGAGTAGTGGAAGTTGCGCGACGCAAGAGGAAATCGTACGACTGGCGCGGGGTTGAGCATCGCACGGGTGAAAGTGCTGCGAGTAGAAGGGGACGTGTGATGCGCAGAACTAGTCGACCTAGTGGCGTGTAGGAGTAGGGAACAAGAGGTAGGATGCACAGAACCTGGTCCAAGACACTTGAGTCTTGGCCTACCCATTAGATTCACTTCGGGTGAGACTTCAGATCGCTTTGCGGTCTGTCGCCGAAAGGGCCAGTGAGTTTGGGGTGTTTTTGATTAATTATAGTAAACCCGGGTCTGCCCAGGCAATCAACACTCGTCATGCTCTTCCTCATTCTTAGAATAAATAAGAATGTCATCAAGGAAAACAAGAACAAACTTGTCCAAATACCTACTGAAGACACTATTCATAAGGCAAATAAATGTAGTTGGTGCATTTGTGAGACCAAATGGTACCACTACAAACTCATAATTCCCATACCTTGTCCTGAAGGTTGTCTTATGAATGTCTTCATCATTGATTCTTACCTGATGGTATCCAGACCTCAAGTCAATCTTGGAAAATACCCTTGCTCCTCTCATTTGATCAAAGAGGTCATCAATCCTATGCAAATGGTATTTATTCTTCACCGTGACTTTGTTCAATTATCTGTAATCAATACACAACCTAATTGTACCAAATTTCTTCTTCACAAATAGAACTGGTGCTCTCCAAGGAGACACACTCGGCCTGGTATACTTCTTCTCCAACAACTCTTGCAATTGCATCTTCAGCTCTAGCATTTCTGGTGTACTCATTCTGTAGGGTGTCTTGGACACTGGTACTGCACCTGGCACAAGTTCAATTATAAAATCAATGTCCCTCTTTAGAGGAAGCCCTTGAATCTCATCGGGAAACACATCCCTGAATTCCTGCAACACATGAAATTCCTCCAACCTAGGAGTCTCATCCTCTGTTGCCTCAAAAATATGAGTTGCATACAACTGGAAACCTTTCCTACAAAACTTCTTCAACTGCATTGCTGAAACCCACCTTACTGAAATCACCTTTGGAATGCCTTTCACAACTCTTGGGTTCCCTTCTTCATCCATGCATTCAAAAGTTTTATTATAACAGTCAAGCTTTACCCTGTGAGATTCTGACCAATCCATCCCAATTAGAACATCATAGGAACCAAGCGGTAGAACATTCAAATATACACAAGTGATCAATCCATTCATAACCAATGGAAATTTCTCTACCACTTCACTAACCTTTCTCTTAGTTCTAGTGGCTAGTTGAAATAACCAAGATTTTCTATGCTTTACTTTCTTGAAAGAACAAGTCTCCACTACTCTAGGAGCGATGTAACTGTGAGTAGAACTAGGGTCAATCAAAATAGAAATATATTTCTCAACAATATTACCTGCAACTTCAACCATAGTTGACTGGTGATCTTCTTGGAGGTCCTCTAGTGCTGCGTAAATCCTAGGTACGGATCTTGCTACTTAACCCATTGTTTCTGCCTCTTGAATGTTGTAAGTTGGCCTTGCATTCTCATTCTCAAGTGGACAATTCCTATGCATGTGGGGTCCTCCACATTTCCAACATTGGAGTGGTCCTCTGTTCTGTTGTGGCTCTTTAGGATTTTCTCCCATCACTTTGGCTGGATGCTTCTCAGCTTGTGATGGTTGTTTCTGTTGATTCCTGAAGTTAGAATGTTTGAAACCTTTCTTCCTTTGGTCAGACTTCTCATTCCTTTTGTCCTTCCATGTCTTCTGGTAATTAGGTTTTCCTTTGCTTTGCTCAAAGAAGTACTTATCCTTCCTTGTTGCTTCTTCCAGAGTTCTAGGTTCATAAAACTCAATTCTGTCTTTGTAAGACTGAGGCAATCCACTCAGAAAACACTGGATCTTCACCTTTTCATCTTTGATGTACCTGACATACATGTTGGGTGTTGATTCTCAACATTTACCTACTGACATTTCATGCACCTTGAAATATATTCAGCCATGTCCTTTTTCATTCCTTGCCAAAAGTACTGCTTTTTGGCTGTAGCAATTGTCTTCTGATATCCTGGGTGACCAGAATATGGATCTTGATGGATCTCATCCATAATAACTCACCTCAAATTTGCTACATTTGGAATATAAATTATGCCTTTATAAGTAAGAAGTCCATCTCCTTCCAATTTGTATCCCTCATACCTATTCTCAATACTTTTCTGCTGCAATTTGTCTTTTACCTGCTCGTACAGTTCATCTCCATCAGTATGACTAACAATCTGCTACCTCAAATCTGACTGGAAAATACTAAGAGATGCCACATGCATTTCCTGCACCTTTCTGCTCAGTGCATCAGCTACCTTATTTTCTTTTCCTTTTATGTGCTTGATTTTAAAATCAAACTCACATAAAAAGTCCAGCCATCTAGCTTGCCTAGAATTTAACGTTGGCTGATCAAACAAGTACTTCAGACCACAATGGTTTGTCCTTAGTTCAAATATTCTTCCCATTAAGTAATTCCTCCACATCTTGAGCCCATGTACTATGGATGCAAGTTCTAGGTCATGAGTAGCATAGTTCTTCTCATGCTCCTACAGCTTTCTTGACTCATAAAATATTATGTGGTTTTCTTGCATAAGGACTCCTCCAAGCCCTTGTCTGCATGCATCAGTAGACACCAAAAAATCCTTTTCTGGGTCTACAATCTTCAATACTGGCACACTTGTGAGAATATTCTTCAATTGCTGGAAGATTTCTTCACACCTCGATGTCCATTCGAACTTTATTCCCTTCTTTTGCAAAGAAGTAACTGGATGTGCAACCTTGGAGAATCCTTTAATGAATATCCTGTAGTATCATGCAAGTACCATAAAATATCTTACATCTGTCATATTTCTTGGAGTAGGCCAATTCATAATGGCCTCAATCTTCTCAGGGTCTACAGATATTCCCTCATTTGAGATAATGTGACCCAAATAATGAATCCTATCTCTATAGAAGTCACACTTACTAAACTTTGCATACAACTGATGCTCCCAGAGCAATTTTAATGCCAATATCAGATGCTCGTCATGCTCTTCCTCATTCTTAGAATAAATAAGAATGTCATAAAGGAAAACAAGAACAAAATTGTCCAAATACCTGCTGAAGACACTATTCATAAGGAAAATAAATGTAGTTGGTGCATTTGTGAGACCAAATGGTACCACTACAAACTCATAATTCCCATACCTTGTCCTAAAGGTTGTCTTTTGAATGTCTTCATCCTTGATTCTTACCTGATGGTATCCAGACCTCAAATCAATCTTGGAAAATACCCTTGCTCCTCTCATTTGATCAAAGAGGTCATCAATCCTAGGCAAATGGTATTTATTCTTCACCATGACTTTGTTCAACTATCTGTAATCAATACACAAACTAATTATACCATCTTTCTTCTTCACAAATAGAACTGGTGCTCTCCAAGGAGACACACTTGGCCTGGTATATTTCTTCTCCAACAACTCTTGCAGTTGCATCTTCAGCTCTAGCATTTCTGGTGTACTCATTCTGTAGGGTGTCTTGGACACCGGTACTGCTCCTGGCACAAGTTCAATTATAAAATAAATGTCCCTCTTTGGAGGAAGCCCTTGAATCTCATCAGGAAACACATCCCTGAATTCCTACAACACATGAAATTCCTCCAACCTAGGAGTCTCATCCTCTGTTGCCTCAAAAATATGAGCTGCATACAACTGGAAACCTTTCCTACAGAACTTATTCAACTGCATTGCTGAAACCTGCCTTACTGAAATCACCTTTGGAATGCCTTTCACAACTCTTGGGTTCCCTTCTTCATCCATGCATTCAAAAGTCTTATTATAACAGTCAAGCTTTACCCTGTGAGCTTCTGACCAACCCATCCCAATTAGAACATCATAGGAACCAAGTGGTAGAACATTCAGATATACATAAGTGATCAATCCATTCATAACCAATGGAAATTTCTCTACCATTTCACTAACCTTTCTCTTAGTTCTAGTGGCTAGTTGAAATAACCAATATTTTCTATGCTTTACTTTCTTGAAAGCACAAGTCTCCACTACTCTAAGAGCGATGTAACTGTGAGTACAACCAGGGTCAGTCAAAATAGAAATATATTTCTCAACAATCTTACCTTCAACTTCAACCATAGTTGACTGGTGATCTTCCTAGAGGTCCTCTAGTGCTGCGTAAATCCTAGGTACGGCTCTTGCTACTTAACCCACTGTTTCTGCCTCTTGAATGTTGTAAGCTGGCCTTGCATTCTCATTCTCAAGTGGATAATTCCTATGCATGTGGGGTCCTCCACATTTCCAACATTGGAGTGGTCCTCTGTTCTGCTGTGGCTCTTTAGGATTTTCTCCCATCACTTTGGCTAGATGCTTCTCAGCTTGTGATGGTTGTTTCTGTTGATTCCTGAAGTTAGAAGGTTTGAAACCTTTCTTCCTTTGGTCAGACTTCTCATTCCTTTTGTCCTTCCATGTATTCTGATTATCAGGTTTTCCTTTGCTTTGCTCATAGCAGTACTTATCCTTCCTTATTGCTTCTTCCAGAGTTCTAGGTTCATAAAACTCAATTCTGTATTTGTAAGACTGAGGCAATCCACTTAGAAAAAACTGGATCTTCACCTTTTCATCTTTGATGTACCTGACATACCTTAACAATTCCAAGAATTTATTTGCATACTCTTCCATGGTCCATTGTCCCAATCTCAGCTCATGGAACTCCTTAATTTTGTCATAATAATACCTGTCAGAGAGGTATTTCTGCTTGAAATACTTCTTGAACTGTTTCCACTTAAGTCTCCTTTCACTGATCATCTTTACTTGCTTGAAGTGCTCCCAACAAATGGATGCCCTTCCATTCAGATTGAATATGGAAACCCTTGCCTTCATGTTTCCCGAATAATCTTGAACTTGTAAGTACTTATTTATCCCAAGAAGCCAAGCTTCAGCCTCTTGTCTAGTCTTTACCTCACCATCAAAGGTAGGAGGTTTAGCCTTATTGAATTCATCTCGAAAGTGATCCCTATGGCGCCTCTTTCTCTTGCTCTTGTGAGAAGAAGAGATTGAATCCCCACTGGATTCTTCTGAGTTAGATGATCTACTAGAATTCCTTCTTCTTCTTCTGGTACTACTCTTAATTCCTTCTGGTTTTGTTGTACCATGCCCAGATTCCATCTTTCTTTGCAAGTTGGTCAAACTTTGCAACATAGCAGCATTCAACTGATGTTGTTATTCCTGGGATTTAATCAAGCTTCTCATGGTAGCTACAATATCTGGTGAATTTTCTCGAAATATCCTTCCATTAGACTCTATATCATCATTTCCAACTTGGACATTTTCCCCCATGGCATCTCGCGCACGTTCGTAGGAATCCTGTGCATCATATCTGTCATGGGTTCTCATGGTTGAACCAAGACTCACTTTACCCAAATGCACTATCCAGAATGATTCCTTTGAAGGTAACTATAATTCTGCAAAATGTGTTAGTAACACAACTGTTAGCTGCATAACATTTATACAAATCATAATTACTTACCTTCTCTTGGAAAAATCATACAATGACAACTTTGCCCAAAACATAGAATTTTCTTTCTCAAAGAACAATTGTCTCAGGGGGACAACGGGGGTCAAGGGGGTTCGCTCCCTTGAAAATACTTCGATTTCACGCAATATGGTGCATAAACAGGCTGCCATTTTTCATCTTTCTAGCCTTGCAGATCTCACTGAAAAACCCTGCTGAATTTCTCTATTTCGGCAAAATTTTCACTCACTGTATCGGAATTTTTTTTACTTTCACCCGTTGTAGCAGAATTTTTTTTGAATTTCACCCACTGTGGCGGCTCCTTCCTCTTTTTCGACCCATCGTTGTAGCGGCTTCAACTTCTTTTTCCTTCCACCGCCATAACGGCTCGATTCTGGTTTCTAGTCGTCGTTGCGGCTCGGTCCTATTTTTCCATCCACCACGCATCAACTCGACCCGACCGATATTCATCGGCTCCTTTCCAAGTTCTTATCTACTATAGAGGCTCATTCTTACAATTACACCCACCGCCATACCAGAAATAAACCACCAAAGTTTCTGTTGTAGCAAAACGATCTTTAGTTTTCGCCTGCTGTTGCGGCTCCCTTCAAAAAATGTGGCCATCAGCGCATTCCTGGAAACCCAGTCGTTGTTGTCTCTTTCCTTCAACCTTTCTCAACTGTCGTTGCGGCTCATCAGCTCATCGGCAAAAATATCCTTTTTCCTCCGCTGATGTATCGACTTCGATTCTTCTAACTGGGCCGATAGGTAATTTCTCATACTTAGAGAAATTTTTGGAAAATTTCTCTATCTATGCTTCTTTTTCCTACTGACCACAGAGGTAATTATACCCTCTGTCAGCTGCTCTCCTTGTCCCATTAAGGCCCAATGCTGCAACCAAGTAGCTCTGATACCAATCTGTCACGTCCCCACTATTGATGTATTTGTAACTTCGGAATGTATTCATCTATGTATCTTATGTATTGTAACCTGATGTTTATTCCAGGATGTATCTATAATGTAATTGAGTCATGTTGTCATGCCCCGATGTTCCGATCGGGAAGATCAATCATGTAAACAAGTCATGTCAAGTCATAGTGGGTAACCCTCCGATTGTCTAAGGGTTAAAGTCCCCGCAGTTTCGGGGCACTAGGGTTATTAGACTCTCCTAGTAGAGGTCGGCCTTGGTAGGGTTTTAGTCATGTCGGGATTAGTATAAATAGAGAACTTGAGTCTCTATTTATCATACAACTCATCCACACTCAATTGTAGCGCATAGTTGAGGAAGGAGAAGACACTGGGGCTAGATAAGAAGAAGATTACTGCTGTCGGGAGATCACTTACTGTTTTGGGCTTTTACTGTTTGGGTGCTAATTCTATCTCTGAGGAAGTTGCGGGGTTTTCTCCATTTATGGTTTCCCCAAGGAAAAACACTGTGTTCATTGTCTCTTGTGTTTGATTGCTGTACTTGTTGTTCTCTTAGTTAAAGATCCTAATAATGCTAGCTTAATGTTAAAAAACTAACATGGTAGCAGAGCTAACCTGAGAAGAAGACATTGTGCAGCTGTGGGAACTAGGGCTTCCTAGTTTGTGGATCTTCCTCCATATATTTTCAGCAAAAGTAAGGTGGAATAACTCTCCTCCTTAGGGCG
This sequence comes from Pseudotsuga menziesii, assembly GCA_001517045.1. Taxonomy (NCBI): domain Eukaryota; kingdom Viridiplantae; phylum Streptophyta; class Pinopsida; order Pinales; family Pinaceae; genus Pseudotsuga; species Pseudotsuga menziesii. The sequence goes on from LPNX011231500.1 coordinate 173,049, forward strand.
CATCTTTCTATCGAAGCAGAATCCAATTCCGAGGTTTTTCAGTTTTGGACCTGTCACTACTGCCGAAAATTAGGGCTTTTCACAGAAGAGGAATTTTTCAGTGAGCCCAGGCCTAGATTGATCTCCTCCCCAAAATCAAAGTTAGGGATAAATTTCAAGGCATTTGGTTGGACAAAACTCCAGAAAATCAAAACCCTAATTTGGTCCTAAACCAGCTTTGCAGGATTTCAACTCACGTTTCAGATCCGACATCTTGACCTGGTAAGATCTAATATCTTTTGTATTTCCATTTGAGATTCTCAGTTTGAGATGTCTCACCATACCAAGCTTGAGGGAGCTGACAACTTCCGAGCCTGGAAGTATAGGATCTCCCTGGTCCTGGAAGAGAATGAGTTAGTCTCCTACATCCATGAGGAGGTTCTAGTTCCAGAGGGAGATGAGGCAAAGGCCTTACATAAGAAGAAGATGGTTATGGCAAAGAGGATCATTGTTGATTCTATCAAGAATCACCTTATCCCACAGGTGTCCTCTCTCAAGACACCTAAAGCTATGTTTGATGCCCTAACCAATTTGTTTGAAGGGAAGAACATAAACCAGATGATGAATCTGAGGAATCAACTAAAGAATGTAAAGATTCAGAATGTAGAGACCATCCAGTCCTACTTCACAAGGGTTTCTCATATCAAGGAACAATTAGAAGTTGTAGATGAAGAAGTGGAGAATGCTGATATTGTGATGACAACAATGAATGGACTTCCTAGGTCATGGGATTCATTCATCCAAGGAATCTGTGCAAGAAAAAAGTTAGTCAAGTTCAGTAGACTATGGGAAGAATGCTCTCAATAAGAAGCTCATATAGCAGCCTGAGAAGAGAAGATGGGAAGTGAAGATCAAGCCCTCACAGTTCACTCCAAGAAGGGAAGAAGAAATCCTCATTACTCCAAAGGTAAGAACTCTTATTCTAAGGATCACAATAGAAAGGACCTATCTAGATTCAGATGTTATACATGTGATGAAAAAGGACACTTTGCAAAATACTGTCCTAAGAACAAGGTCCACTCTAATAAGAAGAAGGGGAACAAAAGAAGACATCATGCTCATGCTGCAAAGGATGATGAACCATCCAAGAAGAGATCTAGATATGAAAGTGAAGATTCTTCAAGTGAGGATGAATATGTTTTGATTTTCGCTCTCACAGGTAACATTACTCATGGTAGTGATGATTGGCTTATAGACGGTGGGGCTTCCAAACATATGACTGGATTCAAGGAATCCTTTGTGAGACTATCAGAACATGAATCACCTCACAAGGTGAAGCTAGAATATGACTCCAATATCCAATAAAAGGTAGTGGGGAATATTCATATAAACTAGACTCTGGTAAGTCTATAACAATGAAAGAAGTATTGTTTGTGCCAGGACTCAAGAAGAACCTTCTCTCCATATCAGCATTGGATGCAAAAGGAATGAGGGTTGTATTCATAGATGGCCAAGTCATCATGTGGCCAAGAGGAAAGACTATCGATGATGCAGTGGTGATTGGAGAACAAGAAAGAGGTTTGTACAAGCTGAAGGGCCATACAAAACAAGCCTTGGTACATGACACAGTAGATCCAAATGAGCTTTGGCATAGAAGGCTTGCACATGTGCATTACAGAGCACTACCTATTGCAAGCAAAGCTATTGAAGGTCTTCCAGAAATCCAAGCAAAACATGATGGGGTCTACAAAGGATGTGTGAAAGGGAAAAATACAAAGAAGACATTTTCAAGTAGTGAAAGCAAATCAAAAGGAATCTTGGAAATCATCCACTCCGATGTATGCGGTCCTATGTCATCAAACTCACTAAGCGAGTATGCATATTATGTTTCTTTTATTGATGATTTTTCTAGGAAGACATGGGTTTAATTCATGAAGAACAAAGATGAAGTATTCAGAAAATTCAAGGAATTCAAAGCCTTGATCGAGAACCATACTGAAAAGAAGATCAATACTTTTCGATTAGACAATGGTGGAGAATTCACTTCAAATGAATTCAAGAGGCTATACAAAGACTCAGGGATTAAGAGGGAGTTGTCCACTCCTTATAATCCACAATAGAATGGGGTTGCAGAAAGGAAGAATAGAACTATCATGGAAGCTGCAAGAGCAATGCTTCATAATCAAGATCTTCCTATGCATCTTTGGGCTGAAGCTGCCAGAACAACGGTGTATGTACAGAACCGTACTACACATAGAGTACTCAAGAACAAGACTCCTGAAGAAGTCTTCTCCGGCAAGAAACCAGAACTCAGCCATCTCAAAATATTCGGTTGTCCTATGTACATACACATCCCAAAGGAGAAAAGGAAAAAATTAGATCCTTAAGGAAAGAAGGGTATATTTGCGGGATACTTTGAAAGCTTGAAGGCTTACATAATCTATTTCCCAGGATACAAGAAGATTGACATTAGCAAGGACGTGACATTTGATGAAGACATAGCTTACAACAAATCCAGAAAGATATCTTCTGAAGAACCTGAAGAAGCAGAAGCACCCAGAATTCATGATACAACCATGAACGAAGAAGCTCAAGAAGAATATCGAGAATTTGAAGAATCACAAAGACCTATAGATCCACCTATGGAGAAGAATCCTCATAAGAGGAAACCTGCTTGGGTACAAGAACTTATCCAAGGTGAGAAAAGATATGGGGCTCCAGAAGAGAATCACAGAGAAAGAAAGAGGACCAGATCTTGTTCCGGGTATGTAGCTCTATTATGTGATTTCATTGACAAAGAACCTTCCAGTTATGAAGAAGCGACAGAACGGAAAGAATGGAAGGATGCTATGATCGAAGAATATCAGTCGATCATGAAGAATGATGTTTGCGATGTTGTCCCAAGACCAGAAGGGAAGTCAGTTGTAACTTCCAAATGGATCTATAAGATCAAGCATGCTGCAAATGGTAGCATTGAAAAGTATAAGGCAAGATTTGTGGCTCAGTGTTTCTCTCAGAAAGAAGGAATAGACTATGAAGAAACATTTTCACCTATAGCCATATACACTTCCATCAGATCAGTACTTGCTTTGGCTGCAATGTTGAAATGGAAGATACACCAGATGGATGTCAAGACTACCTTCTTGAATGGTGTAGTAGAAGAGGAAGTATATGTAGAACAACCACTCGGTTTTGAGACACATGACAGAGAGTCTCATGTATGCAGATTGAAGAAAGCCTTGTACGGTTTAAAATAGGCACCCAGGACCTGGTACGGTAGAATTGAAAGCTTTCTATTCAGTTTGGGCTTTACCAAGAGTAAAGCAGATTCCAACCTTTACTACAAGGTTGAAGATGGCAACCCAGTGATGCTTCTACTATATGTAGATGATCTATTTGTGACAGGTACGTATAGGTTGATTGTTGATACGTAGAGAAAGCTTGCTGTTGAGTTCGAGATGAAGGACTTGGGTATGATGCATTACTTTCTAGGTATGGAAGTGTGGCAGAGTAGAGATGGAATCTTCCTTGGACAAGGGAAGTATGCAGTAGAGATCCTGAAGAGGTTTGGGAGGATGGACTGCAAGGCTATGGCCACACCTATGGCATCGAACCCGAAGCTATTGAGTGATGCTTCATCAGAGTCGGTTGATTCTACAATGTATCATTAGATGATTGGGTCATTGATGTACCTGATGAACATGAGACCAGACATTTGCTTTGCTGTGAACACCTTGAGCCAGTTCTTGACAGATATGAGAAATGTTCACTTGATTGCTGCAAAGCATATTCTAAGGTATCTGAAGGGTACAGTTTATTATGGGCTCAAGTACGATGTGAATCAGAAGATTAACATGGAGGGTTATGTTGATTCAGATTGGGCAGGCAGTGCCATCGATAGGGAGAGCACTTCAGGATGTTGCTTCAGTATGGGATCATGTGTGATCTCTTGGTTTAGTAGGAAGCAATCCTGTGTGGCATTGAGTACAGCTAAAGCAGAGTATATCACAGCTTGTTCAGCTAGTTGTGAGGCAGTATGGTTGCGGAAGCTACTGTCTAATTTATTTGATCTCTAGTTGGATGCTACTTGTATACATTGTGACAACCAAAGTTGCATGAAGTTGTCAGAGAATCCAGTGTTCCATGACAATTCGAAGCATATCGAGATCAAGTATCACTATATCAGGGATATGGTGCAGAAGGGAGCAATGAAGCTCCAGTATGTTGCGATGGAGGAACAGATAGCTGATGTGTTGATGAAGCCATTGGCTAGGGTGAAGTTTGAGTACTTCAGGGAGAAGCTTGGTGTTCTCCAGATTGAGGTTTCCTCCAAGGGAAAGTGATGATTCCCATAGCCATTCTGACATGGTGAGAGGATTGGTTCCATCCATGGTCAGATGCAAGGGCTGAGCCATTCTTTCATGGTGAGAGGATTGGTTCCTTCCATGTCAGATATGAGTGTTGAGATCCATAGCCATTCTGATGAGTAGGTTAGATATAAGGGCTGAGCCATTCTATCACGGTGAGAGGATTGGTTCCTTCCATGTTAGATATGAGTGTTGAGCCATTCTGATATGACTGTAGGATTGGTTCCTACATGATCAGATATAAGGGCTATTGCCATTCTTTGAATGGAGCTTCTTGGTGAGGTGCCATAAAAACTCAGTTTAGGACTGAGGGTCATTCTGATATGATCATGAGATGTTCTCTCACATGATCATATATGAGTGCATGGCCATTCTGATGTGATAGAGGGATGTGTTCCCACTTCATCAGATGTAAGGGCTGAGCCATTCTGTCATGGCTAAAGGATTAGGTTCCTCCTATGTAAGATATGAGTGCTAGCCATTCTGACTTACTATCAGATATAAGGGATACCACCATTCTTTGAATGGAGCTACCTGGTGAGGTACCAGGAATCCTCAGTCTAGGACTAAGAGCCATTCTGATGTGACTGACGGATGTGTTCCCACATGATTAGATGTAAGTGCAGCGGCCTTTCCATAGATGATAATGGTTTGGGTTCCTATCATGCTGGTGGTTGTAAGTGCTGAGCCTTTTCACAAATGATAGTAGTTTGATTTCCTATCATGCTGGTGATTGTAAGTGTTGTGCCTTTTCACAGATGGTAGTAGTTTGATTTCCTACCATGATGGCGATTGTAAGTGCTGTGCCTTTCCATAGATGGTAGTAGTTTGAGTTCCTACCATGCTGGTGATTGTAAGTGTTGTGCCTTTCCATAGATGGTAGTAGTTTGAGTTCCTACCATGCTGGTGGATGTGAGTGTTGTGCCTTTCCACAGATGATAGTAGTTTGGGTTCCTATCATGCTAGAGGTTGTAAGTGCTGAGCCATTTCATAGATGATAGTAGTTTGAGTTCCTATCATGCTAGTGAATGTGAGTGCTGGGCCTTTCTGATATGATTATAGGATTGGTTCCTACATGATCAGATGTGAGTGTTGGGCATGCCTTTCTGATGAGTAGGTCAGATGTAAGTGCTGGGAAGGCCATTTTAACTTAGTGTCAAATATAATCACTGAAGAAGACCTGCATGGAGGCTCAGCCTACAACCAACATGAAAAAGGGATGGCTCTGTAGAACTTCCTGTGACGAGAAGAATCATGAGATAGCACCTGTGATGATCCATATCGAGTGATGATCGAGATCCAGTGATGATAGCCAGTGATGATCCAGATCCAGTGATGATCGAGATATAGTGATAATGATCCAGCAGTGATGATCCAGATCGAGTGATGATCTAGATCTAGTGATGATGCCCAGCGATGATCCAGATCTAGTGATGATGTCCCGTGATGATCCAGATCGAGAGATGATCCAGATTCGAAGAATGAAGATGACTTGAAGATGAAGATGACTTGAAGACGAAGATGACTTGAAGACTCATAAGACTTGAGATGCAGATGACGATATGATCCAGTTGATACAGAGAAGAAGCCCAGTGTTGAAAATTGTGTCTAAAGAATACCTTCCTAGTTAAGAGGGAGTGTTGATGTATTTGTAACTTTGGAATGTATTAATCTATGTATCTTATGTATTGTAACCCGATGTTTATTCTGGGATGTATCTATAATGTAATTGAGTCATGTTGTCATGCCCTGATGTTCTGATCGGGAGGATCAATAATGTAAACAAGTCATGTCAAGTCATAGTGGGTAACCCTCTGATTGTCTAAGGGTTAAAGTCCCCGTAGTTCCAGGGCACTAGGGTTATTAGACTCTCCTAGTAGAGGTCGGCCCTGGTAGGGTTTTAGTCATGTCAAGATTAGTATAAATAGAGAACTGGAGTCTCTATTTATCATACAACTCATCCACACTCAATTGTAGCATATAGTTGAGGAAGGAGAAGACACTGGGGCTAGACAAGAAGAAGATTACTACTGTCAGGAGATCACTTACTGTTTTGGGATTTTACTGTTTTGGTGCTAATTCTATCTCTGAGGAAGTTGCAGGATTTTCTCCATTTATGGTTTCCCCGAGGAAAAACACTGTTTTCATTGTCTCTTGTGTTTGATTGTTGTACTTGTTGTTCTCTCAGTTAAATATCCTAATAATGCTAGCTTAATGTTGAAAAACTAACACCCACCCTTCTACCGGCAAGAGGACGCGACTATAATGCCAACAATCTAGGAAATCTATCCCTATGAACGTAAAATAAAATGCATTGAACTTAAACATACACAGATGCATAAATTATTATCAATCAGTGGAAGAAATTTCATTCATTCACAACATTTGACATGTTCATATGGATTTATAAAACAACACAGTTGTAAGGAATTAATCACACGAATACTTATCTTAGAAGAAGCTTGTCCTGCAACCAGATACGTCGCTACAACATTCCACCCAACCATAGGCTAGTGTGCTCATTAATCGCTCAGCAACACTGCCACCCCCGAGCTGGGAATGATTCCACAAGGAATAAGGGGAAACTAGCAAGCTCACATGTAGTCAAGGATGCACAAAACTCATCCAATCCAACACAGATGGGTTTATCAGGATAACAAGGAGCTGGAAAGGTTGGCTGTTAAGCTAGTGAGATCAATCCAAGAGATATGGACACCTAAACCAGAACTAGCCTGACTTCTAAAACATCCACACACACCCAACACAAAGAAGCATCCCCTTCTCTGCTACACAGTCCCTCGGGCGATGCCTTCCCTTCCAGTGCTGTTCAGGGGGTGTAAAGAAGAAAGCCATCCCTATAGCTCTATTTGTGAGGCTCCTGCACACACTAGGTTTTTCAAGCAAGCTCAGACCCCATTTCCACACCCAAAGACAGTTCAAAGGCCAACAAACGGTGTGCACACAACAACAACAGTTCTGGATTGAAGGAAAAACACCACAGAGACCAAAATCGGGTATGGAAACTGGGTAGAAACAACTCAGGCTGAGAAACTCGAATTCCATAGTCGTTTATGGCCCTAACATGGCCAAAATGACTTCAACAACACCCAAAATTCGTGGCTTGGTTCTCCACTCATTGGGCAATGCTAAACAATGAGATTCCCCATCGTGGGCATGTGGAAACAACACCAAAACGCCTAGCAGAGATCCCAGCCACTAGAATCTAACAAGAACACTTCACAACCATGGTAAAAACACATGAAACTACAAAATCGTGAGTGAAAAATGCACTGGCAGCTCCAAAAACGTGAGGAAAACCAACCCAATCCCTGGCATTACAAAAACAACCTCCCATCCATGGGAAAATGAAGCCAACAACCAAAAACGTGGGATGAAAACACACACATGAAGTTTTGGATGCCTGAGAGAGCTCATGTGAAGGAAAAATGGTGAGGAAAACATGTCGCTATAGCGGCTTCACTTCTTTTTCCTTCCACCACTGTAGCAGCTCGATTCCGGTTTCCAGTCGCCATTGCGGCTCGATCCTATTTTTCCATCCACCGTGCATCAGCTCGACCTGACCGATATTCATCAGCTCCTTCCCGAGTTCTTATATGCTGTAGCGGCTCATTCTTACAATTACACCTGCTGCCATATCAGAAAGAAACCACCAAAGTTTCCGCTGTAGCGGAATGATCTTTAGTTTTCACCCGCTGTTGTGGCTCCCTTCGAAAAATGTGGCCATCGATGCATTCCTGGAAACCCAGCTGCTGCTGTCGCTTTCCTTCAACCTTTCTTAGCCGTCATTGTGGCTCGTCAGCTCATCGGTGAAAATATCCTTTTTCCTTCACTGACGTATCGACTTCGATTCTTTTAACTGGGTCGATAGGCAATTTCTCATACTTAGAGAAATTTTTGGAAAATTTCTCTGTCTATGCTTCTTTTCCTGCTGACCACAAAGGTAATTATACCCTCTATCAGGTACTCTCCTTGGCCCATTAAGGCCCAATGCTGCAACCAAGTAGCTCTGATACCAATCTGTCACGTCCCCACCCTTCTACCGGCAAGAGGACGCGACTATAATGCCAACAATCCAGAAAATCTAGCCCTATGAACGTAAAATAAAATGCATTGAACTTAAACATACACAGATGCATAAATTATTATCAATCGGTGGAAGAAATTTCATTTATTCACAACATTTGACATGTTCATATGGATTTATAAAACAACACAGTTGCAAGGAATTAAGCACAAGAATAATTATCTTAGAAGAAGCTTGGCCCACAACCAGCTACGTCACTACAACATTCCACCCAACCATAGGCCAGTGTGCTCATCAATCGCTGAGCAACACTGCCACCCTCGAGCTGGGAATGATTCCACAAGGAATAAGGGGAAACTAGAAAGCTCACATGTAGTCAAGGATACACAAAACTCAGCCAAGCCAACACAGTTAGGTTTATCAGGATAACAGGGAGCTGGAAAGGTTGGCTGCTAAGCTAGTGAGCTCAATCCAAGAGATATGGACACCTACACTAGAACTAGCCTGACTTCTAAAACATCCATGCACACCCAACGCAAAGAAGCATCCCCTTCTCTGCTACACAATCCCTCGGGTGATGCCTTCCCTTCTAGTGCTATTCAGGGGGTGTAAAGAAGAAAGCCATCCCTCTAGCTCTGTTTATGAGGCTCCTGCACACACTAGGGTTTTCAAGCAAGTTTAGACCCCATTTCCACACCCAAAGACAGCTCAAAGGCCAACAAACGGTGTGCACACAACAACAATAGTTCTGGACTGGAGGAAAAACACCACGGAGACCAAAATTGGGTATGGCAACTGGGTAGAAACAACTCAGGCTAAGAAACTCGAATTCCATAGTCGTTTATGGCCCTAACGTGGCTAAAACGACTTCAACAACACCCAAAATTCGTGGCTTGGTTCTCCCACTCATTGGGCAACGCTAAACAATGAAATTCCCCACCATGGGCATGTGGAAACAACACCAAAACGCCCAGCAGAGATCCTAGCCACTAGAATCTAACAAGAACACTTCACAACCATGGTAAAAACACATGAAACTGCAAAATCGTGAGTGAAAAATGCACTGACAGCTCCAAAAATGTGAGGAAAACCAACCCAATCCCTGGCATTACAAAAACGACCTCCCATCCATGGGAAAATTAAGCCAACAACCAAAAACATGGGATGAAAACACACACATGAAGTTTTGGATGCCTGAGAGAGCTCACGTGAAGGAAAAATGGTCAAGAAAACATGCCAATGTGAAAGCATGGTAGAATAGCCTACGTTTTTGGTTTTTTGCTTGCCCAAGGTGTCAAAATGCATTTCCCAAAAACTGATGGCTTCTCCAATTCGAATTTGGGTTGTCATACCTTGCCCATCCCATGCAATAACCAACCCAACCAATTTCTAGTAGTAATAAACGATTGGATGAATGAGACAAGAAAGGTAGTTGACAGTTTGATGGGTTCTCCCTCTGACATTTGGATTTTCCCCATTGGCCTAAAGGTTTGAATATTCCCCCCCCTTATCCTTAGGAAATTATGCCCCTTCTCATTATTGTTGCATTGACATAGCTAGTTGTGGGTATTTTTAATTAGAATGCATATTTACATGATGTCCAATTTATAATGTGCCTAGCTAGCACAAAATATCATCGGCATCAATTTTAATCGCCGAACATATAACGTTAAATCGATGGTGGGGATTTTTCCTATAGCTCCACACCATGATTAATTACAATATATACATCATATACATTTAATGCAAACAAGGTCAAAATCGGGGTGTTACACAAGTGACCTGTGTTATGGCTTGGTATGGATGTATAATGATGTTAAACAATGTTGGATAATATTTTCTAGCCTTGGTTCAATTGCTTTCTTAGATGTTAATTTTATTTTAATTAATTTGCAATTATCGTTATTTTGTCGTAATTAATTTGTGAGAAATAAAATTAAGTATTTATTATATTTCTCTGCTGTGATTAAACTTTGTAATTAGCCTCTTAGAGCTAATGATATGTTCCTAAGTCCATTTGATAGCCCTAAGGGACATTACAATTTTATCCTCAATTGTTGTATTCTTCTCTTAGTATCTTTTGGTATTCCTGAAAATTTCCTTTTTCTTCTGTAAGCAAGTCAAGGAAGAAAACCTGTCAACCTATGTCTCCATGTAACAAATTATTTCTTCCACCTTAGAAACAAGATCTATTTCTACCCTCTTATCCTTGTCGTCCTTTCTCTTCACCCATTCCCTTGAGTAACTTTTAGTGTTTCTAAGATTTTGCTCTAAAATGGCAATGGGGGAGCCATTAATCCAAGGTGACCAAACCTGCAAGACTGTGTCAAAAAAGGAGGGGTGTTGCACCCACTAAGGATTGAATTGGAAAGGGATAGGGCCCATACTTTCCAACTTCTTCATTTCTAATACAATGTGATTGTGATCCAAGCCTGCCCATGGCAGAATGTGAGAAGTCATAGTGATTTGTTCTTCAAGAGTGCTACTATTGATGAGGAATCTATCAAGTATGGAAGCGATGTGACCTTGTCCTAATCTTTTATTAGACCATGTATATTTACCAACTGTTGGTTTGACATCCATTATGTCCATCTCTAAAAGAAAGTCCTCCATTTGCTCTCCGCTATGCTCCCTTACAATATTTGCCCCTTCTTTTTTGTTGCATTAAAGTATGTGTTAAAGTCCCCCGCTACTAAGAGTGGGGAATTACTTGTTCCTTATTGGAGAGTCAAGGATACACAACATTCTCTTTTTTCTTGATAAATGGTTTGCATGTATAATAGAGAAAGACTTGGTATAAGGCAATTAATTGGTCAGATTTACTTGGAGCCAAATATTGGAGTGGTTCTAGCATACCAAGTTGAGCTGTCCTTTATTCCAAAAAGTACATATGCCCACGAACCCCCCTATAAAGATAGAAACTACTTCTAATATAATTCTTCATATGGATTTACTTTCTTTTAGGACTTCAGAGTCCCACATTTTGGTTTCTTGAAAAAGCAAAATATGAAAATTTTCTCTGTTGAGCAAATTCCTTATCAATGTTTTTATTAGCTCCACTCCCCATGCATCTGAATTATAGGAAAGTACCTTTATCATTTTGAAATAATTTTCAGAGACCCTCCTTGATCTAAAATTTGTGGATCTTTTTTTAACCATTAATAATTGCATGTGAACTTTTTTTGTTAAATACTCATAAACATGATTTAAAACTGAAATTTAAATGCTCAAACATCCACACATAAGAAAATAAATAGAAGGAAAACCATGAAAAAGATAGACAAGAGTTGATGACAGAGTTCACCCCTCCGGGGCTACGTCTCCGGGCCACTTCCAATGGGAAGGTTGATTTTATTCATTCTTCAAAGATTACAATAATTGGTTTCTGGAACCACTTCGGTTTTCTGTCAGTCACCAGCAAAAACATACAGCACCACTGTGATCCTCTTGAAATTTTAAGAAAAATGAGTATACACTCGACTAGGTTTGCTTGAGGCCTCCTATGACATGCAAATTGAGAAACTCTGCATGCATAAAAAGACAAAATAGTATGTATTCCACCTCAAGATATGTGCCCATTAATGACTGTACGAACCTCGATAACTATGCCAAAATGCCTCGGTATCTATGCAAAACCACCTTGGGATCCATGTCGAAACCACCTTGGGAACTGGGCAAAACCACCTCGATATCTGTGCCAAAACCACATTGAGAACTATGTAAAACCACCTCAGAATTTGTGCATAAGATGGACACCTAACCTATCAAAATCAGGCTCCAAAGCTATTTTTTATAATATTTTTTTGGCCTTGAAATGTTGGTCATGTGCCCATTTTCGGGCTTTAAAATCCAAACAAATTCTTAAAGTGATTATACAACATCCCTAAACAAGCAGATGCCTTGGTGTGTTGGTTAAAAACATTGGAATGCGGGGAGGAGGTCTTGGGTTCAAACCCACATACCTCTACCCATATCACAATTTTGGTTGCAATATATATATTACGTAATTCGTGGCATATGTATTAAGGTTCCGTTGGAATATAGCTTGGATTTGGTTTCGCCGTAGAAACTATACCATATATTCTCCTTCTTTGTTTTCTTCTTTTCCAAGCTCTCTTGATAATCTGCGAATAATTATTTTCCAAGCTCTCTTGATAATCTACTCATAATTTTTCGAAGCTATAGTTTTTCCAAACTCTCTTAATAATCTGCAAATCATTTTTCTACTCCGTCTTCTATCTGATAGAAAGCCTCGTGGAAGGCATTCTCATCTTCTCCTCAATAGTATTCATCTGCCATTTTCTCTATTCGATGTGCACGTCCAATTTCTAGATTTAAAGTATCAAGTACAACTTCACCTTGCTTTAGTCTAGATCTTGTTAACATAAACTCATAATGCAATGGTTATTAAGCTTTGATACCAAACTTGGTCTGAAATTTCAAGATCTTTTTTTAACCATTAATAATTGCATGTGAACTTTCTATGTTAAATACTCATAAACAGGCTTAAAACCGAAATTTAAATGCTCAAACATCCACACATAAGAAAATAAATAGAAGGAAAACCATGAAAATGATAGACAAGAGCTAATAACGGAGTTCACCCCTCCTGGGCTATGTATTTGGGCCACTTCCAGTGGGAAGGTCAATTTTATTCAGTCTTCAAATCTTACAATAATGGGTTTCTGGAACCATTTATGTTTTCTGTCAGTTACCAGCAAAAATAGACAACGACACTGTGATCGTCTTGAAATTTTGAGAAAATGAGTATAAACTCAACTAGGTTTACCTGAGGCCTCCTTTGGCATACAAATTGAGAAACTTTTCTTGCATAAAAAGACAAAACAATATGGATTCCACCTCGGGATCTGTTCCCATTAATGATTGTACTGACCTCAGGAACTGTGCCAAAACACCTATGGATCTGTCCAAAACCACCTTTAGATCTGTGTCGAAACCACCTTGGGATTTGTGCCAAAACCACCTTGGGAACTAGGAAAAGCCACCTCAATATCCATGAAAAAACCATCTTGGGAACTGTGCAAAACCACCTCAGAATTTGTGCATAAGATGGACATTGAACTTGTCAAAATTGGGCTCCAAAACTGGGAGAAATGTTGGCCACACTCCCATTTTCAGGCTTTAAAATCCAAAAAAATTCTTAAATTGATTACCACATCCCTAAACAAGTGGATACCTGGGCATGTTGGTTAAAAATGTTGGAATGTGGGGACGAGGTCACGGTTCCAAACCTGCAGACCTCTCCCCATATCACGGTTTTGGTTGCAATATGTATATACTAGAAATTGCCCTAAGGAGGTGCAATAATACGCCGATAAGGTGGTTGTTAGAGGGTAAAATAAGACATAAAATGTAACATTAAAATGAGGTAGTGCAAGAATGCAAATAATACCACAACAAAATGGAACACTTCAATTTATCAAAAGATAGAGAATATTCCAACTCAAAATAGATAACAAGTTTATTGAACTTAATATTTTTACACAATAGCAAATAGGGCTTTCCAATTAACATCACATTATACAATGAACATGCGATGGCATGGAAGAAATTTATCTCATGAAGAAAAGACTCCAATGTGTTGTTATAACTATAAAGAAGAAAAAACATGTTTGATAAGAACACATGTATTCAAACATGGTGTTCCAAACATATTGGGCCAGTTGCAATATTGGATGAATTGCAGCAACTTCTAATCCATCAACCTACCTTGAAGAAAAACAAACTTATCATTCAAATGGCCCTCTCCATCACAACCACTTTCCTCCCAACAAAGACACATTCCTCTGAGTAGATATTTTATGTGAAATGGGGATTCCATATGTACTCTAATACCTCAAAGATCCTAGAAAATAACTAATAGAATTTACAACCTCTTAAATCGGTACCTGACTTCTTGAGATAATTATAGACATGAATGATCAATTTATAATGAGACGAAAAGCATTTCAAAATGGATGCAATAGAGCTAGGCATTCACCTAGGATGTAATAGCAATATGATTTGAATCATTTTGAGATTCCTTGGCAACCAATGTAGTGGGGAATGTCTTGATTGGTGCCTGACTTCTTGAAATGATTATAGACATCAATGATCAATTTATAATGAGAACAAAATCATTTCAAGATGCTCGCTCTTGATATATATCCCCCATATACATGTTCATTCTATATTAGGGTATATATCATTTTCATCAACGCAATTTCATTCTTTAATATATATCAATGTAGTGAACAGTCCCTTCAACCTTGAACAACATCTAACTTCAAAACCAAGCCAAATATCTTACTTGGCTGAGGGTATCAATAACACCATATTTTCTTGAAAAATAATGCAGGGAATACGATAGAATTCAAACTTTTTAGGTTGAAAACAACCTCCTTAACTCGATTTCATATTTCAAAAACACAAGTCAAAGGATCCATGCACATCTGCTTCTAATATACAAGTAGCAGTTCAAGAAAACAACACACAATGAATACATAACATACATAATACATGTATTTCTACATGTTTCCCAATTGTTTATAATCTTTAGATCCAATATTTTTCCATGAAGAATCTTTAGTACAATATTTTGCCAATATTGTACTTAATTTAAGTTAATGCATAATTTTAAAATGGATACTTAAGCACAAAATTTAATGAAAAAATAAGAAAAAAACTTAACTACTTTAATTTAACTGTTTTTTCAAATGTACAATTAAATGTTAACATGTAATTATATTTGATTCAACAATAAGTCTTTCTTAAAGCACGATTAAATTAAATGTTTAAGAGACATCCAAATGCCCCACTTCTAAGAAAACAAAGATATGTAAGGAAATTAATTTTATGTGTCAAAGCTAGAAAAAAACCCCAAAAAGACTAAAACCAACCTTTATCAGTTCAAGATAAGTCCATGGCTCAGCAAGAAGCACAAAGTAGCATAGTTATGAGTGAGACAAGGAGTTTAATATTTTCTCTATCATAAATGTAAAAATAATTTGCATGTCTTTCAACTTTAACACTTTGCTTGTCACTGCGTTAAAGTTGGTGCTTGAGATGGATTTTCATTTCCAATATACATAGCATAAAAATAGAAAAAGTATAGTGAAACTAATACACAGTCATTTAAAAACAAATGCTAAATAGATCTTGTTTGGATCTGACTTATACTCAGACATGTTACGTCAGCTATTGTCACTAATAGGACAAGCTGTCATAAGGGTTACTTTGAGAGAGAGAAGGTTAACGTGGTATGGGTTTAGGTTAGATACAAACATCAACAAAACCCAATGGCCAAGTGGCAAGATCTCATAAGGGTAGCAGCAAGGATAGTTAGCCCAAATCATAGGTAGGCACCTTAAAAGGCATAGCTCCCTCTAGTAGACAAAAAACTACTATTGACCTACCTTACAGGGTTTAACACAGACATAGCTAAGGTGGGATAGGGCATCCCAATACATGGACAAGATAGGAGATATTATGTACAACCATGGGCCAGTAAGAATATAGACAACCTAGTAGAAGAAGGATAGAAAAAGTCACAACCTATTGGGAGAAGATAAGCACATTAATGGGCAATCCAAAAGGAATAAAAAAAACAAGAGTCTAGGCCTATACTATCCAAATAGGAAGAAGCCCCCAAACATAATACATCCATATTCTAATAGTTCAAGGAAAGGTCAGGAAATGTTGAAGGGAGCGATGCACAACGTATGACTGTTGTGACCTCCCTAGGATGAGAAGTGAATGTGTATTCCCTAAAGGGTTTGGCAATAACATGACCTAGCTCAACAAGGCTAGGCGTAAATTTCAAACATGCCAACAAGGCCACGTTTCAAAACTGAAAACCAACAAAAGCGAAAGGCTATGTATGGGCAGCTAAAGGAGGTCACATTCTCAGCCCATGACCAGGATAAGAAGGCACAACACCAATGAATCATCCCTTGGAGTGCTAATAAATGTCATGACCCATCCCTAAAGGCATACACAGTCACTTCCCAGTCACTAAAAGGCCACAAACAAAGTTTAGCAACTAGATAGGAAGGCATGTATAAGCAGCCTACAAAGGGATGTATGTTTTATGTTGGGAGAAGAAATACAACCGTTAGAGTTAGAGGAACCATTGAAGGAAGATAATATCTTAGAGGTACATGGATAGGAAGGTCCCCAATGGTTTCTTAAAAATTCCAAACACAATGCCATAAATCATTTGAAAGTCCATAAATGTTGCACAAGATAATTCGATTAATAGGAAATCCAAAAGGCATCCAAAAAAATAAGAGTCTAGGCTTGTACTATACAAATAGGAAGCATCCCCCAAATAGACTACATCCATCCTCTAACGGTTCAAGAAAAGGGTAGGAAATGTTGAAGGGAGTGATGCACAACTTATGGCTATTGTGAATATGTATGCCCTAAAGGGTTTGGTAGTGGAATGACCTAGTTCAACAACGCCATGTATCAATTTCAATCATGTTAACAAGCCCATGTTTCAAAACTGGAAACCAACAAAAGCAAAAGGCTATGTATGGGCAGGTAAAGGAGTTCACATTCTCAGGCCATGGCCAGCAGGAAAAGGCACATCACCCACGACCCATCCCTAATTGGAGGGCCAACACAGGACACAATGCATCCCTATAGGCATACACATTCACTTACTAGTTACTAAAAGGCCACAAACCAAGTTTAGTGGTTGCATAGAAACCAAAATAATTCAAACCAAATGCAAACCCTGCTCTGTACGAACACCAAATCCTATTCCTGCAAATCGGTTGAATGCAATTTGTTTGTGCGAACCCAAGTACTGCAAAGCGTGTGAGACTCTCTACCTACAAAATTTTTGGAAATTTGAGATCACCAAAATGAATGTCAATGCAAAACACAATGACTGCATGAGGGAGGGGCGATGGATTGACAAAATGTCAAGATACCCCCATGAATGGGTTATGTGAAAAAAGACAATTCCATCTTATATTCCCCTAGATTCCGTCTACCCAATCAAAGTATTGAAGGGCGATTAGATGGTTGAGGCATTAGTATTTGTTACAAAAACCCTTAGTGCGGTCAGCAGAAAAACTCAAAATAAGCTATCTATGACCTACAGTTTGGGGTTTAATAGGTTCAACTCTATTATGAATAGGACGAAAAGAAGCAGGAGAAGGAGAGTCCATTGAATTAAGAGAAGAACGATCCAAAGCGAGGGTAGATTACTGGAGAGGAAAAAGAAACCATGGTGCGAAAAGAGGCCATCGGAGAAGTGGAATAAACCATCGAGGTGTGGGGAAAAAGCTACCAGAGCAGCAAAAGAAACTGCGGGATTTTATAATTCCAAACGGAGTTGCCGAAGAGCCTAAAGGACACGAGTCAACAAAGAAAGAGGACACATGTGGAATTCAAGTTGGAGGAAGGGAGGACGAATTCTACAGTGGTCTCAACAAACACCCCAGGGTTAAAAACGCCTATCATGCCCCACTCCAAGATCATAAAGAAACCTAGGTGTCAAGGAAAAGAAGAAGTAACCCTAGGCATTAAGCAAAAGAAAGATCATAAAGCAAAAGAAAAGCAAACAAGTTTACAGTAGACATAGAAGTAGATATGATTTTCTCTCTTTCCCAGGTGCCACCTACAAATGGAGGAGTGAAAGATAAATGTAAAATATTTAAAACCCTTCTAGAAAAGTCACTTAGGTAATCTCTAAGTTGTAGGATAGTTACTAATAAAATAAAATAAAGATTAGGTTGATTTAGAATACGGTACTAAAGGTCATATGGCTACCTAACGCTACTTTTGATGCACGATCCAGGGTTTAAGACATATATGTATATACATGGGAAAGGCATAAGAAAGACAACCCAAAGGAAAAAGGATTCAAATAGTAAAATCCTGTCAGGAGAAGATAACCATACACATGTTCAACCCAAAAGGCAGACAAAAAAAGGCTAGTCTAGGTATGCAGTATCCATGAGGAAGCACCCCACAAATAGAATGCAACCAGTTTGTTTTACTTCAAGTTAAGGGCATCGACTAATAGAAGGAAGAAAAAAGAATAGTTATGGGTCAGCAAAGGCCCTTACTATGTTATCTCTTTCAAGGTATGTAGACATTTTTTTGTGTCATCATTGTATAACAAGAAAATTGAAATTGGAGATGTGATTTGTTGGTACTTGCATAACTAAAAGTTATTTCCAACATGTATATATTTATGCATTAACTGATCTACCATGATGTGATATGCATTACCATTCCTTGATGATTAACAAGCCATAAGGACTATGCATTTCATTGAAATACTCTCTTTTAAAGAGGTTTTTGCACTTTGGGTGACAGAAGTGCTATGAAAATGCTAATGTGTTCAGTTAGTTGCTAATTATTCCTACATTTAATATATGAGTGTATATTTGTGCTATCTTGGAAGGGATTTTTAAATTTGACCCTTCCTTTTCCTTCCTTGCAACACTAGTAGTTTATTTGTGATCATAGTAAGTGTATACGGCCAACTCTACACCATTGGAAAACTTTAGTCCATGCATTTTTTTGCGGTTTTTTCCCAAAATACCATTCGATTTTAGTTTCCCTTTTTCACCAATTTCACCCTCCAACAACAACCTATCAGCGTATTATTGCACCTTTTGGGGCAATTGCAAGGGTAAAAAACTCATTCTAGTGAAGAAAGAGGTGGAATCTAGTGCTGGTAGTAGTACTATGCAGTCCTATGATGAATTTATTCTTGCAATAAATAAGAAATATCATTTTAGATTGGCAAAAAAAAAGGTTATAGTCATGGAGGAAGAGGGAATAAAGGGTGATATAAGCATGCATTAGAGTGGAAACAAGGGACAACCTAGTAGGAAACCTTATGTTTCTCATGCAATAAAAAATAAATAAAGAGGTGTTATATAGGAAGCAATTAATATTCAGTGGGCAGGCTAAGAGAAGGAAACACCCACTATAAGGTTAAAAAAATGATTGTGCTCTTTTATAATACAAGGGGCTTGGGGAGTGCCCACAATTGAGCTCCTTGAAGAGCTTGGTGACAACTAAGAAGATAGAGGTGTTATTGATCCAAGAATCAATTCTAGATGTAAGCCATTTTTTTTTATGTCTACACTACTTAGGTGGAGTTTTAAAGCCTTAAGTTTAGTCGGGTAATTTCTAGATGTAGACATTTTTTTTTATGTCTACACTACTTAGGTTGGATGTTATAAGATATTGCAAGTAAGTAAAGTCTCTTTTATTTAATATACTATTTGTATGGAATTTTTCCACTCATAGATAAAGTATTTAATTTGATCAATGTCTATGGTACTTTCATATAAATACAGGTAATTTAGGATTCATTATTTGAGAGTTTGGAATTAAGGAAGGATATTGTGTTAGTGGGAGAGGTCATGAACTTTATGTTGAGACAAGAAGGGGCATGGGGGTTGTTGGTATTTAGAAGATTGGTTATGAGGGGCTTTGTGATATAGAACCTTTATTTTTAAAACTATATTTGAGGAACAATAGGGCTAGGGATAGATCCTAGTTCTAAAGAAAATAGTTTCCAATATGGGAAGCATTAAAAATCAATAGGTGAATGAGGAGCATTTAATCATGTTCCTATCTTTTTTCATGAGGAAGACTCTATCCCAATACCATGTATCTCTTTTAAATTCAATTTTCATTGGCTTAAGGTGCCCCAAGAAGGTGCAATAATACATTGATAATTGCTAGATGCTAGTAATTGTCCCAAAAGGTACAATAAAACTAGGAAGGAAAAATTGAATAGATACATAAATTGAATTGAACAACAATATCTTGTCTTAGAATAAGTACACAAGTGACAAACCTATCTAAGGAACACACTTATCCGTTGAAAAACAACATCTAAGTAAGCTGCAAAGCAACCTAGAAATGTTTTTACAATTGTGAGAAGAAAAAAGTGACATTAAAGTAAACAATTTTGCCATAAATTCACATTAAAAATTTATATATCTTTATATAAATGTCTTATAAGTTTGTTTTGTATGATAGAAATATAGTTTTATTTTTCATTTTCAATATATTTTTTATATTTTATGTGTTTTTCCTCTACGGTTTAGTTTACTTAACATTCTTACTTTTTTTTAAATAAAAAATGTTAAAACACAAAGACCCAATTAAATATTTATAAACAAATAATAAAAAACATTATAATTAATCTATAATTTTTTTTAAATAAGAAAACATATTCATTACCACATAACATCATTACTTAACAGTTCTTTATATAAATATATCCTTTTATAATACAACATCAATAATGTGTAAAAAATCTTTAAAAAAAATTAACTACCAAATATTTTAAAATATCCTAATATTTTGCAACAATACAGATAATTTGGAAGAAATAGTTTCTATTATGTGAAAAATATAATAACAATATAAATTATAGGAATAATAGTTTCTATAATGTCAAAAAGATAATAATAATATAAATCATGGGAATAATAGTTTTTATAATGTGAAAAAGATAATAATAATATAAATTATGATGTTAAATTGACATTATCGAATTGTAAGAAAAAATATATTTTTTTATTATCCTTAACCAATTAAAACATAACGTCAATTTTAAATAAATTGAGATTAGTTCATAAACTTCTCCTCAAATAAAATTTATGAAAAGTAAATATGATAGAATAAAAATTGAGTCCATGGAAATCATACATATAAGTAAAAGATATTTATGTTTTAATATTTATTTAAATGTGAGTTTAATTTTAAAACAAAGATTATTTGAATATATTTTGTATAGAAAAATTATTTAAAAAAATTTAATGGTAATACTTAAGCTTTTGTTAAGAGTATAAAAAATAATTTTTAAGAATAAACGTGAGACGGATGAACAATATAGTGACGAATGAGATGAATTTTAAACCAACCCTCCTTTTTTCACCAATTTGGGTTGAGTATTATGGTTAAGATGGTTCAACTCGATTACTCACAGGAAGCGAAGGAGAGATTCGAATACTAATACCTTCCCCTCATACTCCGTCATAGATTCTGCAGGGAGTTCTTCCTCATCATCGTATTAATTCTGTGTGATGGTGTGATGATCGAGATTAGCAATCGAATCCTTCCACCTCTATGCAATAGTTTTTTAATAAAATTGTATTGAAACACACCTGGAGCTTACTGGTATCGATCTTTAAATTAGAAACACACCACGTTTCAGATGTTACGGCTGGGATTCCCACGCTACTGTGATGATGATGCTGAGAGACCGCAGGGGTGGAAGAGGAACTGTTACCAGAGGCGGGTGCCGGTTTGTTCACGACATCGAGCGTAAGAGCAATGCCATAAACATGTTGCTCAATCGGGTAGAATAAAACGTAGTTGCGCTCCGATGTCGGGCCGGGTTTCTTGTTTTTATTAAAGAGAGGGAAAATGAAGGTATCAAGCAAGGCCAGGCCTTGGGTCTGAGCGGGGTTTCGGATTTGGAAAGAACATGCTTGACAAGGTTTCCACTGTAGGTCGCAGCGTTGACAACGCTGACACCGATTTCGTGTTTCCATTGTAGGTCGCAGCTTTGTCAACGCTAACCCCGATTTCGTCCTCGTTGCCCTTAGATGGCCTCCCTGTCTCAGACACAACAATGTCAAGGTCCTTATAGCCAAGCGTCGGCATTGCAAAGAACACTACATCAAGATGCGCATCGTAGAGGTTGGTATATAGGAGCCCAATGTTTCCATCCGAGACTCCAGCATTGGGGTGAAATACTGCGTAGGCCAGAGAAATATCATATCAATGATGGTCAAGGCTCTAGAGTTATTCTAATATGTGAAACAAATAGTTCATTCACATATTAATTTAAAAGCACTATGTTTCAGAAAAACAATCCAAAAAATAGAATCATGAACCTAGAATTACAGTATGAGCATTCACAGTAAAGACATGATTTGATAAAACTGTGTAGCATTCAGATTGAAAGGGAGCCAGAACTTGACCCAAAACATATAAAACATCATCTTCAGATTAAAACACTCCAAAAAGACAATAAACAGAGCATGTCTCAGACCTTCAAAACATTGTTCTTGGCTCTTTACAGTTTTCACAACTTTAGAACACCCATTACATTCAAAATGCTAACTCAAATAGTTAAGTGTCATAAACATACTCTTGATATCTCTTCGGAAACAATTACAACAATAAACTAAAAATAAAAACAATATGTGGTCTCTTGCAAGAAATCTGGGACAACTGAAATATTTCCTTTGAATGTGAATCTAGAAAATGGATCAACCTTTCTCAATTTTGATGTGATATTCACTTACTGCCATTAAATTAGGAAAATGAATTTGCTATAGATTGATTTTTTTGCATTAAAAATGCTCCATTGTTGCCTGGAAATCTAGGACAGATTGCTTGAAAATCCTCTTCCACCTGTACATGCACCCGTAGCTTAACCATAACCCTTGAGATCTTATTGCTACCAAGTATTCGATCTATGATCCAAAGTATAATTTATAATGAGGTACCCTGCTTGGGAATGATGAACTGCTTTTTAAAAATTGAACTCAAATGAATTTACTGGATGATCTGCCCTGTGGATACTTTGCCACCTTGCTTATCAATCCTCGCCAACTACTCTTTAAAGAGATGCCTTGCAATCTTGGAGACTTCCTTGAATGCATCAAATTTGAAGAAGAGTAACAATTAGAAGCGAATAACAAAATTAAAGGTGAAAACCACAATCTTAATAAACTGCAGTTTGCAATGAATAGATAAAAAAAAGAGAGGCAAGCCCCAGCCTTTTTAACATCTGCATGAATCTTTGTCATTTAGCTTGATCCCATTTTCATTCCATTGCATTATCCATTTTGGAAATATGATCTATGGCCATCGCTGAAGTGTTGAAATCATGGAATCTTTGTCATTTATCTTGATCCCATTTTCATTCCATTGCATGATCCATTTTGGAAATGTGAACTATGGCCATCGCTCTGAACTATTGAATGTTGGAAAAAGTAATTACTCGTAGATTCGTACCTAACTCTCAGCCGACTCTGTCAGAGTTTGTATAAGTCAAGATCTTGTCTGACAAGAGGGAAGAGTCCACGGCGAAGCTAAGTTGTTAGGTAGATAGTTATTACAGTCTTTAATGGTGAGTCAATCGACCCATGTAGAAGCAATTTTCAGGTTGCCTATAAATAGAAGAAGCAAATTGTAATTTAGGTTAGAGAGAGAGAGTCAAGAGAGACAAGAGACACAATAGAGAGACAGAGGAACTCAGGGTGAGAAAAGAGAAGTCGAAGCTCAAGCTTCTGTGTATGTGATTTAGTCGAAGAGCCGAAGCTCTGTAAAATGACAAGTTTGTAAATTTTGTTATTTCCGCATAGTTAAATATATGAAATGGTTTATGGTTGAATGCATGATTATTTGGCCGAACATATTTCTAGATTTACTTGGGTAAATGTCTTTTACAATTACTGTTAAGTGAAAGATCAAAGAACCCATAAATTTCTCACTACTTGAAAGTTCGAGGGTTTTACAGCACATTGGTGGACTCAAGTCTTCCTACATATTAGAGCATATGTTTTATAAGTTATTTGGATTTGTTAATGTGTCCATTTTTACTTCATCTTACTCACAGGTGAAAATCATTTGTAATTTCTTAAGTCTCTTAGACTAAGAAACATACTCTGTAGATTTCGACCAAAGTGAACGGACAAGGTCGGTTGAGTCAGCAGACTGAGGTCGCCAACTTGAGAAGTCAAAGAGGTCACCCGACTTGAGAAGTGGAAGAGGTCATCGACTTTTTTTTTTCAGGAAGAAAAAAGCATGTCCTTGTTATTCTTATTAGGAATCAAAGGGCATCAATAGCACCGTCCCTTATAGGGTTACATCATGGAGAGAATACAACTCATAAGGAGAAAATCACATCAAGTCGCAGCCAGGGGGAAATGCATGTAATAGAGAGTAGATTCTCATCAGTAATCTGTCTCATCATGAAGGGGATCAATCTCATCATAACCCATCTACCGTGAACCAAGGGGATCAGATCAACAATCTAAAAGATGCCACTCAATGAGCAGCAATACAAAAATCCATTAGAGGAGTAATCTCCCCATAGCATGACTCAAATGAGCTGAAAGGTATCATACGTGACCAAATGGTCATCCATAAACTCAGAAAAACAACCAAAACCCGGAGACAGTGAGAGAGCAGTTTTAGAGAGACGATCTGCAATCCTATTGTGTTCACGGTAGATGTGTCTGAAAGAGAGATCCTGAAAGCTAGAAATTAGCTTTTGTGATTCTCGGCACCAGTGTAAAAGATCTGGAGGGGAGAGTAAAGTGGATCCCTTAGCCCAGTTAATGATGACTTGTGAGTCACTGAATATGTGGGATAAGAAGATCCCCATCATCTGGGAAGAGAGCAAAAGAGCCCATAGGCCAAGTAATTCTGTTGTTGTATTGGAGCCATATCCAACCCCCAGCGCGAACTCCAAATGGTGAGACTCATTTAAGTACAAACTGTATCCAACACCCGCAACTATAGAGGTGGAAGCACCATCAAAAAAACCACATGGGAAAGTCAAGCTGGGAGGAAGCCCAATCCGTCTAACTTTTTTGTGACAGGCCTTTATGACAGGCTGAGAAGAGTTCAACTGAGCAGAGAACATGATCTGGTGAAAAATGCCGAGGACAATCTTCTTTTTTCCATAAAAAATAAAGTGGTTCCGAGCTTTCCAAATTACCCACATCATATATTAATTCTTGCACATGATCTAGGAACTAAGAATCAAAATCATCAAAGAATAATTAACAAATACTCATGAATTGGAAATAACTGGAATACCAATAGGTTTCCTCTCTGTATATTATATGAACAATAAATGATTACAATACCATGCATGAGCAATGGTTTAACTCAATGAAGAATTCGAATACCTAAGGGACAATTCGAATTCAATGAGTGAGTCTAGCTTAACTGACTCTTTGCCATGCAATCTCACTCAGTTAACCACTTGACCAAAACCCTAATTGGCTCACCAAACCCTAACTGAAGTTCGAGTGCAATAAATGACTGAATCTCAATTGAAGGAGATCAAACACATGTCATAGCAATCCAATCATCAAGTGCTAGTACTGCATGACTCCAATAAACCCTAATGAGGTTAACTGAAGCTGAACTGACCATCAGAAGTTGGTGAAGGCGCCTTGTTCACTCCAGTTCATTAAAATAATATTAAATAATCATTAAATAATTATTAAATAATATATTTAATGCATGGAGGCGCCTTAACTGACTGTAACTGATTGGTTGAACTGAAAGTAACCCCCAGTTAGCAATTAGGTGCATGAATGTCACACAGATCACCCCTGGAGTGCTCCAATTAGCCTCCTTGACTGTAGGAAAGGCTAAGTTAGCCTCCTTGACTGTAGGTAGGTGTGGTAATGACTGGGATGATGGTAATTAATGCTCCACTGATGTCAATTAAACTTAGGATAGTGGTTTAACTAGGCCAATTTGACCGAAGGAGTGAGTATGAAGGTAAATGTCTCCAACATCATATGGTGTGGGATATAGTAAAGAGCTGAGTGTCATGGGTAGATGGCAGCCCAGTTTTCTATAAATACAGCGATGGACTCTGTGCGAGGAGGTATAGGCAGTTGATACTGATCACAAATGAGATCGAGAACACTCTTCCAAACCATGCAGTGTGAGAATAAGTATATGACAGTCTCCTCATTCGAGAAGCACAGAGTACATATACTTAGGCCAGACCTCCCCCTTTTTTGCAAAGAATCCCAGGTAAGGACTTTGTTCCTTATTACCAACCACATAAAGCATCCAATTTTGCACAGAAGAGTACCTGACCATAATGTTGTGTGCACCCGGTTGCCCACAGCAGGGGAGAAAGATTTTACAATGCAATCATATACTTTATCAGTAGAGATGGTGCCATCTTTTTTGTTGTATTCCCATACAAGAGAATCGGGTTGTGTAGTAATACGAATGCCACTGAGAACCAGATTCCTCGTATAAGTGTTCCAAGCTTCTTTCCATTCCCCATCCAAATATAACTCCTCGATCGTGTACCAGTATTGCTGAGAGTCAGGTAAAGTATTGTGAACCTGAGCGAGAGTTTTAATGTCCAGGTCTTCTAAATAGGATCTCAGACCCTCCAGGAAGAGAAAAGAGGAGGAGACACCAATAACTGGGTCGATACCAATCCATATATCGACACCACTTCCCACCTGCCATGCAAGTTGGCAACCCGTCTAGGGGATAGACTGTAAAAAACCCCTCCAGATAGAAGAGATACCATGAGTATTGAAGTTCTTTCCTCTTAGCCATGATACCACAGAGTGTTGCTTCAAGTATTTAGTGGAGAGGACACAATGCCACAGACCATCGTTGAAGAGAACCCTCCAGAAATTTTTGAGGCGTAGGGCAATACTGAACCAGTGGAGATTTTTTATCCCCCATCCCTCATATTTCTTTGGCCAAGGGAGATCCAACCAGCAAGCCAAGTGAAATCTGCACTTATTTTCAGTGGATCCCCATAAGAAAGCAAAGGTGATGCTCCTAAGCTTGTGCAGGATAGATGCCGGAATAGGAGCAAGTCCCAGCCAGTATACTGGGATACTAGAAAGCATAGACTGGACAAGTATCAGTCGACCACCTAGAGAGAGCATCTTATGGGTCCAAAGACTGATCTTCTTTTCATATTTCTAAACCAGCCAGTTCCAATCACTGGTTCTGTAACAAAGGGGTTTAATGTAGAAACCAAGATACTTAAAACCAATAAGAATCGGTGACATCAGATACGGGAGGACCATGGTAATATCCATAAAATTTGTGGCTTCAATATTATTATACAGGAAACAAGAATTTTCTAGGATAATACACGTTCCAGAAGCTTTGCAAAAAGTTTCAAGAATGACATCAAAAGCTGCCCATTCCTGAAGAGTGCCTGTACCCATAAGAATCACGTCATCCACGAAAAGAAGATGGGTTAGAGCAAGTGAGGGAGAAATCTGGATGCCTCGTATAAGTCCATGATTTCGAGCATCAAAGATTAATAGGTTGAGACCTTCTATGACCAAGATGAAGAGCAAAGGAGATAGAGGGCATCCTTGACGAATGCCCCGAGAAGCCTAAAAAAACTTTGAGGGGGTCCCATTGATCAAAACAGCAAAGGTAGCTGAGGAGAGGCAGCCAATAATCCAATTTACGGTATGGATGGGAGCCCCTATTTGAATCAATATGAGTTGGATGAAGATCCAGTTTACATGGTCAAAGGCTTTAATCAGGTCCAGTTTGAGGATGAAAGCACATAGATTCTTGGTTTTAACAGAGTGGAGAGTTTCCTGAACAATACCAATAGGCTCGACGATCTGATGATTTTTAAGGAACCCAAATTGCTCCTGTGAGAGACCAGAGTCCAGAAAGGGTTTAATCCTGACCGCAATGACTTTAGAGATTAATTTGTATAGGAGATTGCACAGAGAGATGGGTCGAAAGTCAACAAAGGTCCTGGGTTTTTCTCTTTTGGGTATCAGAGCAAGGAAGGTCAAGTTCAGAGAGGAAGGGATAATACCAGAGACTCTAATAGAGTCAACATCTAACAGAAGTTCATGACTCATGAGTTCAAAAAAGTGCAGATAGAACTAGACAGGCTAACCATCCGGGCCCGGGCTTCTATCTTTTTTGAAAGATTTCAGAGCAGACTCAATTTACCCAAGAGATACATAACATGTAAGATCAGAAGCATTCACCTCTGGAATCATCCTAGGAAAAAGCATAACAACGTTGAGTTGTTGTATTAAACAGGTGCCTCCATCATCCTTAAAAATATTAGCAAAATGAGATAGACCCAGATCTTTGAGAGCAGCCTCATCCTCAAAATTGTTACCATCCTCATCTGACAGAGACCATATCGTGTTTTGATTCCGCCTACTAGAAGCCAGCATGTGGAAATATCTGGTGTTTGAATCTCCTTGAAGGGCCCACTTTGTTCTACTCTTCAATTGCCAAGTTAGAAGATAATGGTTCAAGATCTGTTTTCTTTCAGACCTAAGGAGAGCTAATTGAGCCAAATCCTCGATGGAGATGATACCGTTAGACAAGCTAGAGAGGAGAGAGGTAATGGCCTGATCAAGTTTGTAGTAATCATTATCCATCCGAGCCTATTTTTCCTTGATCCAAACTTTGGCTTCGTTTTTAAGGATACAGAGCTTGTGGTGGAGTGAATCAAGACCAAAAGCATGGTCACCCTAAGGGAGGAGGGGCCACCTCTCTGTCAACCAATCAGTGAAAGCTGGGTCATTAAGCCACGAGCGGTTAAACTTGAAAGGGTAGTTGCACGATGCTCTCTGCTTGTTCCATTCCAAGACAATAGAGTAGTGGTCAAAAATGTCAGCACACTGAGTCCATACCCTATGGATCCCCAGAGAAGGAATCAAGGAAGCCGAGATAAAAAATATGTCTAATCTCTTACTAATACCCTCATCTCCTACACGACCATTACGCCACGTTGGACCAGCAAATAGAGGAGCCAGGTCCACAAGACCTACCGATTCAAAAAGGGATAAGAAATGGCTGTTGAGGGGGTCTAGAGAAGCCTTTTGACCCCAAATCTCTGAAGATTTTAGTGTGAGGTTTAGGTCCCCTCCCATAACCAGATTTGGATAGCTGAGAAAACCACTATTGAGCGCCTTTTCCCATAATATTTCACGGTCTCTGTAGGGGCCATAAACATTAAGGGCAGCAATGGGATAGGAAAGCCCATGGAAGGTGGCCTGAACCAGAAGGCCTGCACAAGTCTGAAAGGCGTGGCATCTGACCTTATGAGGATTCTAGGCCATAAGGAGGCCACCTGAGAGGCCCGACGCACTGATAGCACAAAATATCCAAGAAGGGAAAAGTTTTGAGAAGGCTAGTAAAGCTGGGGATGAGCTACACATGGTTTCCTGAAGGAGAATCATATCCGGATTAAGTGACCAGAATAGAGAACGGAGGCTATGTGATTTGGCCTTACCTCCAAGACCCCTAACATTGAGGGATACAAGCTTCATTAAGGAACATTCTGGAGGGGAGACATTGCTCTAAGTCCCCGAGAAGGCAAGCCACAGGCCGCATCCTTAATGCGTACAAAGAGGGGAATGTAGGGAGGGGATGCAGAGGAAAGGTCCACCTGCAACTTGTCCTTCTTATATTTTTTTTCCGGACTGTCACATTGGCAAAATGAATGGAATTCAGGTGAAGAGTTGAAGGAGAATTCGGTGTAGTAGCTGTGAAAATGGAGAGTGATTTTTTTAGGGAGGGGTCAGTGAAAGATGGAGAGGAAGTGGGGCTGTTGGAGGAAGGAGGAAGCGACGGGGGCGTTCGAGGGTGTAGTAGAGGTGGGAAATCGACAAGCGAAGATAATGATGGCAAAGGCAAATCAGTTGTGTGCGAGGCCAAGGAAGGTAAAGAGTTATGCATCATAGCCATAGTTTTTTGGGGAGGTGGGCTATCCAAATCCAATGGAGACTCGCAAGCTAAGTGAGGGCTCAATACAGGTGGGATGGGGTCACCAGGTGAATCCCGTTTGGGGGACATCTCGTGAAAAAGAGACAGAGAATCCGATGAGGGAATGGGGGCCCGAGAGGGTTCAGGCCGGGTGCCTTTCGAATGGGATAGAATCAACTCATCGATGGCATCCAGATATGAGGCCGATACAACTTCAGTAGGAGAATGGGAATCAGAGAGAGTACTTAGAATATGTGCATGTTCACTGGGCTTGACCAAATTTGCAGCTATTAGGGAGACATCCAAGCCCGAGTTTGCATCTCCTGATCGAAGGGAGTGACATTGATGCCGATGATGACCTGTTTCATAGCATATGCTGCAACGGAACAGCACGTGGAGGTAGTTGAGCCTCTGGACCAAGAGGCGTTCGCCGCAGAGGATTTCAACTTCCACAGGTAAACCCCGTGATATGTCCATCTCAACAAGTACACATGCAATCCTCTTGTCAAAGGCGAGGTGAAAGTCAACCTCCACAGCAACGAACCGGCCAATGGAATCAGCAATGCCTTCCAGTACATGTCTGTTCCAAAGAAGGAACGGCAGGTGAGGAAGCAAAACCCATAGGTAGCGCTTTGTGATTCTTTCCCGGAGAGGGTCGAATCGAGAGTGCCAATGACCAAGGACCAGGGATCCTACCCCGATGCACCAGATACCTTCGAGGATGCGAGTGCAATGTTCCTCCTCCAAAAAAATGAAAACAATCCACCCCCTTGATAACAAGCTGATAGTGAGTATATAATCAATGAGGGGCTTCCAGTTCTCAGTAGCCCACTCCACCCATGTCGATTTTGCCATCTGACAATACTCCAGACGCCCGACCAAAGCACGGGAACAGAGAGAGGAGACTATGTCCATGAAAATGTCATGTCCGAGGACATAGCGAAAGCGCCCCTTCTGGGCTTTAATACACTTGGCATTCCTCTTACGACGGAAGTGGGTAAGTGCAACCAGCTCAGACATGAGGAAAGGATCCCAAAGTCAAACGACACAATGAGCAGGCCAACCCTATACCTCAATCACACAATCAAGCAGAAAAAAAACCCCTGGAAAGAATACAAAGCCTCGAAAATAGAGCCCCGCAATGGAGGAGGCCCTGATACAGTCGTGCCCGAAACGACCAATGATCACAAGCAGGGTAGTGGAAAAGCCCCGAGAGACCGACAGAGATACAGAAATACCCGGAGGGACATCAAATAAAACAAAGTGTAAAAACACCGTACACCAGGACAAAATGAAAGAGATCATAGGTTAACCCACTAACCCCCAGAACAAACAGAAAACTGAAAGTCAACCCATCATTCCCAGATCAACAAAATGATGAGACCCTAACCCTGATGGAGAAACCCTAACCAGACAGACAAACCACAGACCACCCCGCAAGAGATAGTGGAAGTTCGTTGGAAACCAACAGCATGTGTGGGAAATCCTATGGAGTGACCCTTAGTGTAAGCCATAAACCAGGCGAGGCGTCAGAAAAAAAAAAAAAAAAAAAACTGCTGGAAAAAAAACCTTAAAACCCCAAGATCATCTGTGGTTAATTGAGGTCAACCCAGAACGTGTCGTTGGGGCATATAACGGAGAACTCAATAAAAACGACGAGAAAGCCATGCAAAGGTGGTGAACCCAAAAAACATATTTTTGCGTAGGAAGCCAAAAGGCGATATCCTTCCCGCTTGTTTTTAATCTTGGTTGGTACTAGTCCCCTAGTGAAGGGGAGGGACTCCAAGAGGGTTTCCCACAGGAAAATACCACCCTGCAAACCATAAAACCATAGGAGACTAGACAAGAAAGGCAGAAGACAATGAAGACCAATACCCAAAATAGATGGAAGAAGGACAAGCCCAGGAGCGAAGGAGACCCGCAGCGACCGGCACAGGATTAGGTAAGGGGAATGCCATGAGAGGCCTGCACTGAAACTACAACCTTTCTTCATACGCAGTCGAGAATCGCCATTCCTCGAGAGCCGTTAAAGCATCACTGTTCCATGGAAGAGGTCACCGACTTGAGTGGTCGAAGAGTGAACCGACTAGTAAGTCAAAGTAAATCAGTCGGGTAGAAAGTCCGACCAAAGTTGATAGACTTGTCTAATCGCGAGATAAACAAGTTTCACCCGACAAGTGAAAAAGAAAAAGAGGTCGGCGTGAAAAGTGAAAATTAAATTTTAATATTAATTGAGCGGTAAACTCAAGTTTAGTCGGCTTGGTTTTGGCTAACTGGTATCAGAGCAAGGTTTATATTAGAGCAAGGTTTATAGCAGCCCAAGGCTTAGGAAAGAAATATTGTCTTAAAAGGTGGAAATTAATTTTCTAAGGAAAGTTAATTAAAAAATTAAAAATGGCTTCCACTTCTAGTTCATTGCAAACTCCAATTTTTACAGGAAATAATTATGAATATTGGTCTTTAACAATGAAGGCTTTATTTAGAGGTCAAGATGTCTAGGAGATAGTTCAGCATGGTTATGTAGAACCAACAGACATGACAACATATAACAATCTCACACAGACTGAGAAATATGTCTTGAGGGAACAGAGGAAGAAAGATAGAAAATCTCTATTCTACATACATCAAGCTATGCATGAGAGCATACTCCCAAGGGTAGCAGCAAAAACTAATGCTAAGCAAGCATGGGATACATTGGAGACTGCCTATCAAGGTTTGGATAAGATAAAGACATCCAAGCTGTAGATTATGAGAAGAGATTTTGAATCTCTGTCCATGAAAGATTCAGAGAATGTAGACACATTCTACACCAGAGTTGTTGGGTGATAAACCAACTGAAATGTCATGGAGAAGCCATAGAAGACCAAAGGGTTGTTGAAAAAATTCTCAGAAGTCTTCCCCCAAGATTTGAAAACTTGGTTGTGACCTTAGAGGAACACACAGACATGACGACATTTACCATTGATGAGTTGCAAGCTTCACTCATCAATCATGAACACAGACTCGGCAGAACACAAACATCATTGGAAGGTGCATTTGCAGCACAGTCATCCATAAGCCGTGGTAGAGGCAGGGGGAGAAACAACTTCATAGGCAGAGGAAGAAGTTATTCAAGAGGAGGACGAGGCAGAAGTCCTGCAAATGTCGGTGGCAGAGGAGATAATCAGAACCCAAGTCATCCAAGTGGCCAGAGGTTTGATAAATAAAAAATTCAATGTCATTACTATAATAAATTTGGCCATTATGCATATGAATGCAGAAAGAAGCAATATGACCAAGGAAGGCAAAGCCCAAATCAGTCGACCAGCACCAGCACTTCGACAAGTGCAATGTTAATGGCATCGACATCTCCACTTGAATGCAATGTTGTTCAAGAAATTCCACATGACATATGGTACTTAGATTCAGGATGCAGCAATCACATGACTAGTAATTTAAACTTGTTTTCTAGTCTAGACAATTCAGTTCAAACTAATGTTACACTTGGAAACAATGTCCAAGTTACTGTCTTAGGAAAAGGCACTGTTGACATTCTAACCAAACAGGGGGAGAGTAAGTATATCCCTGATGTCTATCATGTCGAAGGTCTTAAACATAATTTGTTAAGCATTGGATAGTTGTTACAAAAAAGCTACAGAGTCTACATGGAAGATGAACACTGTGTGATCAAAGACAAGCATCCAAGCGACCAACTGATAGCAAAAGTGCCAATGACAAGCAACCATTTGTTTCCATTGAGGATAGTTCCCGACATGAAAGGGAAGGCAAACATAGGAGCTGCATTCAAGGCAGAAAGTGAAGAAACAGTCAATCTCCTCGACAAGAAAGAAAATGGCAGCGCTAATTTGCAAGTTGCATTTCAGATAGAAGTTTAGGATGAATCCTGGTTGTGGCAATTCAGATTTGGACATCTAAATTTTGGTGGGCTGAAAATACTGCACACAAAGAATATGGCGAAGGGATTACCATTGATCGACAGACCAGAGAGGGTTTGTGAAGGCTGCATTTTTGGAAAACAGCACAAAGAGATTTTTCCAGTCGAAAAGTCCTATGGAGCGCGCACACCACTTGAAATTGTGCACTCTAATATTTGTGGTCCAATGCACACATCATCCATTGGTGGCTGCAAGTATTTTCTAAATTTTATTGATGACTACTCAAGAATGGGTATATTTTTTGAAACATAAATCTGATGCATTTAGTTATTTTCAGCAGTTCAAAGCACTCGTGGAGAACCAGAGTGGACACCGCATCAAGATCTTAAGGATCGACAAAGGAGGTGAATATGTTTCAAATGAATTTCTGAATTTTTGCAAGACCCGTGGCATACAAAAACAATTCACTGCACGGTATACACCTCAGCAAAACGGTATTGCCGAAAGAAAGAACAGAACCATCATGGAGATGGCACGCAGCATGTTGGCAGCCAAGCATTTGCCAAATCAATATTGGGGTGAAGCAGTCGCAACTGCCGTATACATTATGAACTGGTGTCCGACAAAGAGTGTGAAGAACAAAGTTCCCCAAGAAGCATGGACATGTATGAATCATAGTGTTTCAGATTTAAAAGTTTTTGGTTGTGTTGCATATGCTCATATTCCAGATGAGCTGAGAAGGAAACTAGACAAGAAGGGACAAAAATGTATTTTTGTCGGCTATTCAGAAGACACAAAAGCATACAAGCTGTATGATCTTGTCGCAAGGAAAGTGATAATCAGTCGAGATGTTCAATTTGTCGAGAATGAATCATGGGATAGAACCGTCGACATAAATGTCAAGATTGTGTCGAACGTCGACAATGATGATATGGAAGAGGAAGTGGTTCAAATACCACATGTAATTCAACCGGTCGTAGCACCATCGACTCCCATGACACCACAACATGGTTCAACACAAGGACCATTGACACAAGTAGCAGCTCAAGCTACATCGACAAGTACACCAAGAGGACAACAAACTCCATCAAGCATTTCGTCAAGGTCAACATCGACAGAACTGATGAAGACAAGAAGTCTGAGAGAGATATATGAAGCTGGTACACCAAATTCATTCTCTCTCTTTGAATTATTTGCACCTATATATGATCCACTAACATTTGAAGAAGTTGTTGAAGAAGAAGTGTGGGCACAAGCCATGGATGAAGAAATAGAATGCATTGAGAAGAACCAGACATGGGAACTGGTTGGTGTACCAATAGACAAAGATGTAATCAGTGTCAAATGGATTTACAAGACAAAGCAAGATGATGATGGGAATGTGCAAAAGCACAAAGAAAGAATGGTAGCAAGAGGGTTCACTCAACAACCCGGCATCGACTTCAATGAAACGTTTGCACCTGTTGCACGCATGGATACAGTCAGAACAGTTTTGGCCATTGCTGCACAAAACAAATGGAATGTTCATCAAATGGATGTCAAGTCGACATTCTTAAATGGCTATCTAGAAGAGGAAGTATATGTGGAACAACCACAAGGGTATGAAGTTCCAGGGCAAGAGCATAAAGTGTACAGGCTGAAAAAGGCATTATATGGTTTGAAGCAAGCTCCTAGAGCTTGGTACAGTCGAATTGATTCCTATCTCACTGAAAATGAATTTCACAGAAGTGAAAGTGGACCGAATTTGTACACCAAAGTCAATGAGAAAGGCCCAGATGTTAATTGTCTACCTATATGTAGATGATTTAATATTTACTGGTGATTTTGGCATAGCATATTTTAAAGCAGTCATGGAAAGTGAATTTGAAATGACTGATCTGGGGCTTATGAAGTTTTTTCTGGGCATTGAAGTTCAACATTCTGAAAGTGGTATTTTTATTTCACAGTCTAAGTATGCAAGTGAAGTTTTAAAAAGGTTTAACATGTCTAATTGCAAGACATCCCCAACACCAATAATAACAGGTTTAAAATTGAGCAAAGATGATGAAGGATCCATTGTCGATCCTACGTTGTTCAAAAGGCTTGTTGGCAGCCTTATGTATTTGACAGCGACAAGACCAGACATTGTGTATGATGTAAGTCTAATCTCAAGGTTCATGGATTCACCAAAAGACTCACATTGGAAAGTAGGTAAAAGAATTCTAAGGTATGTAAGTGGCACAAAAGACCTTGGTATTATGTATTCAACCTCAACAAATTTTAAACTCATTGGCTACACTGACAGTGACAATGGAGGCAACATAGATGACAAGAAAAGCACATATGGTTACACATTTCATTTTGGTACAGGTGTTGTTTCATGGGCTTCAAAGAAACAACCCATAGTAACTTTGTCTTCAGCTGAAGCAGAGTATGTTGCAGTGACAAGTGTTGCATGTCAAGCTATCTGGATGAGGAGAGTCTTAAAAGACTTGTCATAGAACCATCAAGAACCGATAACAATCTTCTGCGACAACAATTCAGCCATAGCATTATCAAAGAATCATGTGTTTCATAAGAGAACCAAGCACATCGACACAAGGTTTCATTTTATAAGAGAGTTGGTGAACGACAAGGAAATTTGTTTGGAATTTTGCAGGTCTGAAGACCAACTTGCAGGCATCTTTACGAAACCATTGGAAAAAGACACATTCCAGTATCTTCGTAGCTATCTTGGAATGACAAGTTATCCACAATGAACTCTGTCATAAACAGAGCATGTCTAAGCTCTAAAACATTTTGTAAATTTTGTTTTAAAAACCCCATATGCTCATAATTAAGGGGGAGTGTTGGAAAAAGTAATTACTCGCAGATTCGTACCTAACTCTCAGCCGACTCTGTCAGAGTCTGTATCAGTCAAGATCTTGTCGGTCAGTCTAATAAGAGGGAAGAGTCCACGATTAGGCAATGTAAACCAGTTGAATTTATTTCTGAAGCTAAGTTGTTAGGTAGATAGTTGTTACATTCTTTAATGGTGAGTCAGTCGACCCATGTAGAAGCAATCTTCAGGTTGCTTATAAATAGAAGAAGCAAATTGTAATTTAGGTTAGAGAGAGAGAGTCAAGAGACACAAGAGACACAATAGAGAGATAAAGGAACTAAGGGTGAGAAAAGAGAAGTCGAATCTCAAGCTTCTGTGTATGTGATTTAGTCGAAGAGCCAAAGCTCTGTAAAAGGATAAGTCTGGACCGACAAGTCTGAACCGACAAGTTTGTAATACTTTGTTATTTCCGCATAGTTAAATATATGAAATAGTTTATGTTTGAATGCATGATTATTTGACCGCACATATTTCCATATTTACTTGTGTAAATGTCTTTTACAATTACTGTTAATGAAAGATCAAAGAACCCACAAATTTCTCACCGCGTGAAAGTTCCAGGGTTTTATAGCACATTGGTCAACTCAAGTATTCCTACATATTTGGGCATATGTTTTATAAGTTATTTGGATTTGTTAATGTGTCCATTTTTACTTCATCTTACTCATAGATGAAAAGCATTTGTAATTTATTAAGTCTCTTAGACTAAGAAACATACTCTGTAGATTTTGACCAAAGTGAACCGACAAGGTCGGTTGAGTTAGCCGACTAAGGTCGCCGACTTGAGAAGTCAAAGAGGTCAACTGACTTGAGAAGTCGAAGAGGTCAGCCGACTTGAGTGCTCGAAGAGTGAACCAACTAGTAAGTCGAAGTAAACCAGTTGGGTAGAAATTCCAACCAAAGTTGATAGACTTTTCTAGTCGGGAGATAGACAAGTTTCACCCGACAAGTGAAAAAGAAAAAGAGGTCGACGTGAAAAGTGAAAATTAAATTTTAATATTAATTGAGCGGTAAAATCAAGTTTAGTCGGCTTGTTTTTGGCTAACATTGAAATCATGGAAGGAAGCGAATTGCAGAGGATGCACACTCATATTTACTACAAAATGTAATTGTTGCTAATTGTTGTTATAGCAACAATTGATGAAATGATCAACTCGTATGTTGTTTTGGAAAATACCGATGAAAAATGGGACTTCAATCTTGGATTGATAGTTTTATTGACAGATTATCTTTAACACCTGGGAAATTCTCCCTTCAAACTTTATCTCGACACTTGGACACTTGCAAAATTACAATGATTATTTAAAACCATTGCATATAGTTGCGCCAGATCGATTCCAGTCCCACTTTAATTATTTGATAGCAGATAGTGTTAGCCCCTCTTTCAATTTTTTTAATTTTGTGCTCATGAATTGCCATGAAGGTTTTAGGGTCTAACTTCCTTTTGAATTTCTAAGAGTATGATGAGGATTTTCTTTGGTTGTTTAAGAGTAAGATTGTGGTTGTTAAATAATGTTAGGTGACTCAAGAAATCCACATACTAGTCCTCCAACGGCACTGTTTTACCTAATCTTCTGCAATTATACTATTTGACAAGTCGCTAGAGACAGAAGATAAATCTCCAATTTCCTCTTTGGATGTCATAGTCGCTGCTGAGGAAAAATATCCAAGCTCGCTAGTTGATTAAGACTCCCACAATGGCCTTTGGCAAAGAGAATACACAGGTGCCAGAAGAACTACAAAATCACGAGATTCACAAATGAAGTATAGTATGCGTCACACAGAGTGTTTTGGTTTTCATTATTAGCATGTTCCCAATGAAGCCTGAATAATAGTCACGAAGCGGACGCGTAGCCAATGTAGTAGGAAGGAAGGCGGACGCGTATGATGTTAGTTGGGAGAGACATAATACTTTTTGTAATGATTCGCTAGAGAGCTGACTATAGCTATAGTGTTTGAAACCCAATTGAAAGAAAACTAATGGCATAATTACATAATTCGTGGCATATGTATTAAGGTTTCATTGGCATATAGCTTGGCTTTGGTTCCACCAAATATATGGTATAGTTTGAACATTACAGATTATAATCTCATCCAAGCCTCAATGTTAAGCCCTCAATCCACACCCTCTTCCAAATTAATTTAGGTTCAAACTTAAATAACAGTTTTGACATATGATTAACAAGAACCATTGGTGGGAACAATGGCTAGCACAACTTGTGAAGGATTTGGACAATATGGAGGTTATAGGGTTCAAATCACATTGATTCCACAAAAAAATTTCTAAATCATATATTAGCTCTCTTTTTGTCATTTTTACACATTTTGTCGAAATTTCAAACATCAATAAATTCTGCATCCGGAGGTCGTTTTGCGCAAAACGAGCATTGACGGAAATATATTGACAAGATATTTTACCTTGTAAGATGGACTTATACTTTGATAGAACATTGAATATCCTCTTGGATCACTCCTTTAGGAGGGGCCAACCCACTTTGATTCCTGAGTCCTTATCTCTTTCCTTGTGTGGTTGTCAACTGTGGATTGCTTTCCTAATTCAATTTCTTTCAATTCCTGTCGTTTCCCTTCTTTGATTATTCGATTTCATTCCCACTTTTTTCTTTGGTAAGGTTTGGGATGATTCAATATCTATCTCCATCTCGTCGCTCTCCTATGATTCTCCTTTTGACCCAACGCTAGACACTGAGGGCTATGAAGGCTCTTTCCTTAATCCTCTGAATGGGATTGATCTTCCACCCTTTTCTCTTAATATTCCCTAGGTTCATAATCCCAATTTCCATCTTGTTCCTCCTCTTGCTCTGGAAAATTTTTGAATCTTTCGTTTGTAAGGATGTTACTCCTTTTCTTTCCCTGAGAGGGTGAGGCTTGATGCTCACTTGTCTTACCCTTACCATGATATCCTTCTATTGGGGTTATCTTCTCAGGTTGTGCTCCTTGCCTAGTTGCTTGTTTCTACCTACTGAGCTATTGGCACTACTCGTTTTCCTCACCCTCTAGGGTTACTTCTAGTTCTTTAGGGAAATTTTGGTGAAAATGACCATATTCATGGTAGACCTTGAATTTTAATGGCACTTGCTCATAATATACCTGTTGCAGATAGGACCAACTAACCATATATATCCAAATATATTTTGGGAGCCTTTTCTCTAGGTCGACCTCTACATAGATTCTTGCATAGGCCTGTAACCCATCTCTTGGTTCTAACTTATCTATGTATTTCCTCAAGGCATTCCCAATCATCCTCAAGGTCTCATCGTTCTAGTAGTGCAAAGGGAGGAAGAGGAGGCGGATCCAGATTGAGATAGTTGAAGAAATATGATTCTTTGAGTTGAACTATGGCATCCAATGATTGAGATACATACACATGATGCCCATAAATTATGGGATGCTTAGAAAAATCAAGTATCTGCCCTCTTTTTCTTCAAAGAATCCCCTTCCAAAGAAGAAGTGCGACATTCTCCCTTTTAGAAGCGGTTTCTAGTTTTTCTCTACCTAGAATGCTACCAACTTCGGGGATGGCCGAATCCCAACGAAATTTCCTATGAGTCTGTTTTCTACTAACTTGAGATCCAAAGACCTGGATCCCGCTTGGATCGAGACATATGGGATCTCTGTTAGTCTTTTCATGAATCTAGACGATTATGGTTTATACTACGAAGGCAACTTTGTGATCAACACATCGAAGGTTGCACCCTTAGGAGGAAGGGGTAGACCCCCCTTTGAAGGCACCATATCCTATAGAAAATACACTATAAAAGAAACCCTAGAACGTAGCCACTGCACCATTTCTCAGTTCAATAAAAAACCATTATGACATCTTTAAGATGGAATTTTTTTATCGCCTCTCTTGAAATATTGTGGATATATTAAGTCTCATGGGAGTAGTGTCCAATGTGGAATTTAGACTTTACTCACTTTTTTCTGGAATAGATAATTTCTCTGTAAATACTCAACAAGTTGAACGATTTACATTTTACTAAATTATGATAGAGTAGAGATCATAATTTAATCCATTAATTGCTTTGAGCCATCATTAACTACTTGATGGATTAACAATACACATTGTAGATTAAGCGATCCATGACCTTCTTAGAATGTTGTTAGCCTATGTTAGCCTGTGAAGGAATGATATGATTACATATTAAATCTCTTATGTGGATGGAATTTAGTTCCATTTAATTTTAAGATTATAAATATAATAATAATTTCAATTGATTAATATAAGAATACTTGAAAATTTTGAATTTGAATTCTTGTTGATTTGAAAGAATGTGTACTTGAGATAGAGTCTCTAATGATAATTTGAAAAGGGTGAGATTCCACTCATGATGAATGAGGATGTTGCATTCTTAAGATAACTATCATGAATGTATAGCTTGGAAAATGACAACGCTAGGTAATTTGGTATATATAATTTAGATATATGGTTGTATGAGTAGCCAATGGTCCTAGCAAAATTGTGAAAGCTTATAGGAGGAAAAGTTAGTCTCACTTGTGTTTGGATGGAATC
The DNA here is from genome assembly GCA_001517045.1 of Pseudotsuga menziesii. Lineage (NCBI taxonomy): Eukaryota > Viridiplantae > Streptophyta > Pinopsida > Pinales > Pinaceae > Pseudotsuga > Pseudotsuga menziesii. Next base: position 214,198 of record LPNX011231500.1, read on the forward strand.
GAAGCTTAGCTTCAACTTGGGAATGTCTCTTGTGATAGAATACATTTTGTGAAAATAAAGAAGAAGATTCTTCATCTTGTAAAACGTATGGTTTCCCTAAGGTATGGTTTTTACATTGTATTAATGTAAGAAATACCGTATAAAATATTAAAAATTTAACTAATAGCTAGAATCATGAGTGACTTTATGGTTGGAAAGTTGACTAATTTGTAATCATCATGATATATATACTATTTGTTGAAACTACTCAAATAATTGAGAGGGGGTTGAATCAGTTATTTCCAAAGCTTAAACCATTTTTCAAAATTTAAACCCTTATTGCTGATTACAGACTTATAGTTATGATAATGCAACAAGTATAACAAAAGAGATGAAGATTATAAATTACACATGCATGATAGAGACAAAAAAACATTCATTTTTATTTGAGCACCTACTCAAAAGAGGATGCAACCTTTGTTTTACAAAATCCTTCTTGTAGAGAGCACCAACCCTCATGTTTTTCTATCACCTACTAAAATAACATTCTCCAGCTACAAATGGGTGAAATCATCAACTTCCACTTGTACATGCTTCAACTTGTACAAAGAAGACACCATGTTTTTCCTAGTAGCACCCTACCAACCTTGTTTCTCAGATTTAAAACCTGTACAATAAAATATTTAGAAAAACAGATATAACAATTCAAACCAACTTTGTACAGATATTCTCCTGAATTTCTTATGTATCTTGGTTCCCCTCATCATCTATGTTGTGGATATTCTTGAAAGAGCTCAGAGTCCTCTGTCATTATGCAATCTCCACTTCGATGATGATCCAAGCACCAGTTCTCTGTTTATAGAGAGCACATACTTTCCTTCATCACACACATCCTTTTATAATGTCAATCTGTAAACCCTTTACCTATTTGTATGCCTGACGGTCCATTTTCGTAACTGATCAAACTATTTGATGACTTAAGACAGACAAGGAGTCCAATTTTTAAGCAATCATGAGTTTCTGCAATGCATTTTCTTCATTTGGCTTCTTCCTCACTTGTCATTTTTGCAACAAAAACAGAGTTTCTGCACCCCCGGTTCCGTAGTTCTGGTTTTGTAGTACAGATTCTGCACCATCATTCCGCACCATCAATCTTCTTCGAGGTCTCTATTACCGTTGATCTAATAAGATAATCGAATATGCTGATTTTCCCAGATATCATTCTACGATATCTGCTTTCCAACTTCCGGTCATCCTTTTTTGCATGACTCCTTCCACGCTGTCGATTTCGTGCAGCCTCTCTACTGGCCGTTGATCTAAAATTAAACACATGCTTCCATACTTTCTGCTTTCCGACTTTCACTTTCTACACTTCTGGCTTCCGATCTATAGGATCGGAAAACCCAACTTCCAGCATTAGTCCTATCATGTTCTCCTGCTTTCCGCTTTCCAACCTCCGCACTTCTGCACTTCCATCTTTTAGACTTCGGGATCAAAAAAACCCACTTCCAACATTAGTCCTTTCCTATTCTCCTGCTTTCCGCGTTCCTCTTTCCAACTTCCGCACTTCCAGCTTCCAGACTTCGGGATCGAAAAACCCAAATTCTAGCATTAGTCCTTTCCTGTTCTCCCGCTTTCCGCTTTCCGAATTCAGAAATCTAACTTTTCTTGAACTTTTGGACTTCTGCCTTTCCACTCCCATATTGCTACACTCCTTCTGTGCCATCAATTTCTTGTGCAGGTTCACTCATGACCGTCGGATCTGTTCATCCAATTACCTTTCATACTTTGCATATTTTCTCTTGACCATTGATTTATTATGTGGGATAACTCTTGATCATTGGATCTGTTCAATAGATTTTCTTTCAAACTTTTCTTTGACCATTGATTTCTTGTGCGGGATCACTCATGATCGTCGGATATCTGCACACATCATGGATTCTTTTGAGTCCTCTGCTCATCCTAAACTCATCAGCCATGGATTATTCTGAGTCCTCTATTTATATGAATCATGATTGGAACTATGTTGCAATCAATCATGACCATATCACACTTTGATCAGTTTTTCATATGACCAAAAATCCTCCAACAGTCTCCCCCTGACTGCAAAACCTCCAATAATCTCCCCCTTTGGCATTGATGGCAATCTTCAACTTCTGGAAGCATGATGTACTAGTAATCAATCTATTTATCATTTGTAACAAACAACTTCTCCCCATTTGACATTAATGTCAAGGAAGCCTCTATAGCACAAATCCCCCTATCAAGATGAACAAATTATTTGGAATATGATATGATACCTGACTTTCGGCGTAGGTACTCAAATTGTGTCTTTGGTAAAGGTTTAGTGAAGATATCAATAGTTTGTTCTGAAGAAGGGATAAAATTGAATTGAACTACTATGTTTTTAACCAGCTCCCTTAAGAAGTGATACTTAATCGGTATGTGCTTGGTCTTGGAATGAAGGACTAGATTTTTGGACATACTAATGGCGCTGGTATTATCACAATGGAGAGGAATGGGGTCAACATATTTTATCTCCAGGTCTGCTAGTGTCTAAATCATCTAGAGAATCTGTGTACAGTAGGTGGTAGCAGCAATGTACTCAGCTTCTGTAGTGGATAAGGATATTGAACCTTGCTTCTTACTCAACCATGCAACTAAAGAATCACCTAAGAAGAACCAACTCCCAAGTGTTATTTTTCTCAATATGATCAAGCTCTTCATTCATGGATTTAACCCAATCTTCATCCTCACTAGCCTCTTCAAAATTCTTAGGTTCCATCATAGATAAGAAAGCAATCTGATATTGTTCTGAAGCTTTGATCAATTTTCTTCTTGTTTTCACTCCTTTATTCTTGTCTCCAATTATATGACTTTCACGATGATTCTTCTGAACTATTATGGAAGGTGCTTTTGTTTCTGTCTGCTACCTTGAATCTATCTGAGTGTTTGCATGTTCATCATCTGACTCTAAATCTTCTTGTTCTGATTCTTGGACCTGTTTTTCTTTAACTTCAACTATATCTTATGTATCTGGTTCAACATTGTTTATTTGAATGTCTTTCACAGGGATTCCTTCATCAATATTTATGTCAATACAATCAACCAATTTGTGTAGCCTCTTATTATAACAAGTATACCATTTACTGTTTGCAGCATATCCTAAGGGGATACCTTCATCAGCCTTGTCATCATATTTCCCAAGATGTTCATCATTATTTTTTATATAACACTTACTTCCAAAGATTTTAAAGTGTTTGATAGAAGCGGATCTTCCAAAGCATAGTTCATAGGGATTATTATCACCGTTCAGCCTTAGGTGAGCTTTATTAAGAATATGAAGAGCTATGTGAATTGCCTCTACCAAGTATGTCTGAGAAATATTATTTTCATTCATCATTGATCTTGCCATCTATTGTACTGACCTATTCTGTCTCTCAACAACTCCATTCTGCTGTGGGGTCCCTGGAATAGTGTATTCTCTCTTAATTCCATTTTTATCACAAAAATCCTTGAAGTATCCTAAACAAAATTCTCCTCCTCTATCAGATCTTACTTCCTTTAGTCTTTTTCATGTTTGATTCTCAGTCAGGCCTTAAACGTTTTGAATTTTTCAAGCGCCTCAGTTTTTTCTTTCAGAAAAGAAACCCCTGTAAATCTAGAATAATCATCAATGACCAACATAAAATATCTTTCTCTTGTTGTGCCTTCTTTTCTTTATGTTCCACATATCCATATGTTCTAACTGAAGTGGTTTGTCTATTGATGTGAAGTTCTTGGATTTAAACTGTGTGCGAGTCAGTTTTCTAATTTGACAGGGTTTACAAACAAAGTCATATGGCTTTGATATCTTTGGAATATCTCTTACTACCCCATTGTTCACAAGTTTGATTAAATGATCAAAGCTTAAATGTCCAAGTCTCCTATGCCAAATCCAACTTTCATCATACTTTCTTAGATGACATTCTTCTTGTTCTTCTTTCAAGACACAGACATTGTTTTTAGTTCTTATACCTTTTTCAACCAACTGTCCTGAGGGTATAGACTTTATCTTGCAATATTTAGAAGTGAAAACAAATTCACATCCTTTGTCACAAACCTAATTGACACTAACAAGTTTATGTTTTAGTCCATCTACAAACAACACATCTTGAGATTTCCCTTTTCCATTACTCAACTTGACCATTCCTTTTCCTTTGATCTTCCCTGGAGCATCATTTTCAAAAGTTACATTTCCTGATTTATTTTCACTTAGAGACAAAAATTTACTTTTATCACCACTCATATGTTTGGAACATCCACTATAAATGTACCATGGTCCTTTATGCTTCTGAACAGAAAGGACTGTTACACCGAAATCTTGCACTCTTGATCCATGTGTTAACCCTTTGCCTAATCCCCAAATTTCTTTTTGCTAAAATTGACTGAGATTGAGATTTTCCTGCTTTTTTTCCTCTTTAGGAAGGTCGACTCTCTTGTCCTTCATGCTAGGAGCACCGAAGGTGATTTTTCCTTTCAAGCTAGGTGTGTCGGTGCTCTGTCTCCCACTACTAGGAGTGCCGACATTGCCTTTTCCTTTCCTATTATGTGCGTTGGTGGCGTTTTGAGGGAAAAAACGTAGCTTCAAGACCCTTCTCGAATGTGGATGAGGTGGAGCTCTATCCCTATTATCTAGGTGAGCTAGCATTCGGTTCCTAACCTATAGGGGAGATCCCTTTGATCCCTCCTCCTAATCCCCAGCCTACTCTATCCCTTTAGCCTTATAAATTAAACCCTCTCTCCATTTGGAAGGGAGGAAGGACTATGGTACTCTTATGCTGGTGGAATTTCTAGGTGGCTTACTATCTTGCTTTGGAGGCTTTGGGCTTGGATTGCTGGATGGAATATTGCAGCGTTAAGGCTAGGTTGCAATGTTCTTTCTTATGTAATTCTATGTATCTCCTTGATTATATTAATACAAATATCTTTCCATAAACATTGTTCTTGTTGATAATGTTTATAGCTTTCTTCCTTAACTGTTAGCTTAGATCAATTATATGTTTGGATACACATATGTTGTTTTCTTGTTTCCACATGCTTTACAGGGTTTTTCAGCTGTAGATCTGAAGATTCTGGAGCCTGGATCCACAAAGAGGGAAGAGGATCTGCAAATATCAGGTAAGTGATCTATCTATTGCTTTGCATTTCTGTTTGATCTAGGAAAGTAGATTGTATTTTGTATTTGATTTGTTCTAGATCCACTTGGATTAGGGAGATCTAACTTGATTCCGATTAAGTAGATTTATCCGATAACAAATTTGGCGACCATACTGGGGATAACTCTTTGAAGTCAAAGTGGTCAATCCAGTTCTAATGTCGGTCGATCCCACTCTTCCACTGAAGAGTGAAGTTAAAGTGGTCGAGTCGATGTCATCTCCACCCGATCCAACTCTTTCATCAGAGAGTGTTGAGACTGAAGTAGTCCCTTCGATATAGTCTTTGTCTTCTCCCTCTCTTCCACTTGAGAGTGAAAACCATCCTGCTGAAGTTTTTGTAGTTAGTTCTAATTGTTCTATGCACAAAGAAGTTTTGTCTCTTTCGACAGAACCCTCTCCAAGTAGTGATATTATTTCCTTTGACTGGAGTAACCTAACAGAATATCGTCTTCATTCGAGTGTTCCTTTCTAGATAGTTGTGCGAGTTGCTGCTAAGAGTATACTTCGCACTATCGTTGATGAGGGGGATTCTGTTAGCATTCTATCCTCTACTGCTTGGAAAGCCATAGGTTCTCCTTCGCTTGTGCCAGCTACCGATTAGATACTGGATTTTAATCAAAGACTTATAGCGCCTTTAGGGATCCTTCCTCAATTACCTATCACTTTGGAAGGAAAAAATGTTTGTGTCGATGTTATAGCAGTCCAAGGTCCCTTAGATTTTAATATTCTCCTTGGGTGTGATTATTTTTACACCATGAAATTTGTGGTGTCCACACTCTTTCGAGTGATGTATTTTCCCCATGATGGGAATATTGTGACCGTTGATCAGCTTTCCTACGGTTAAACCTGATTATTGTGTGACTCCTAGTCATTAGACTTTCCTCAATGTACCGCATGTTCTTATGGTTCCTTCCCCTTCTAGTTAGCTTCTTCACTTCATATGTAAAATGGGGGGCATGGCTCCAGCCTCTGGATATCATACTGAAGTTAAGTCGCTAGATTCTTATGTAAGGGGGAAACCCACCAACCTCTGGACATCATGTTGGCTTAGAGCAAGTTTGTGAGCATAGTTCATTTTCTATGTCAAGCTCATTAAAAAATGAAACAGACATTGTAAGCATAGTTCCTATTCTATGTCAAGCTCGTTAAAAATGAAATAGATGCATGCGAGCATAGTTCCCTTTCTATGTCAAGCTTGTTTAAAAATGAAACGAATGTCCACAAGCATAGTTACTTTATGTTTCAAGCTTGTGTAAAAATGAAATAGGTCCCCACAAGCATAGTTATTTTATGTTTCAAGCTTGTGTAAAAATGAAACATGTCACCTTTGAGCAGTGTTTATTCTTGGTTTCAAGCTCCTTAAACAATAAAACTAACCTTGAGTAGAGTTCCTTTTTCATGTCAAGCTCGTTAAAAAATGAAACATATTCTTCCATTGTGTCAAGACTCAATGAAGCTTGGGGGGCATGTACCCTATATCTTTATTAGTGTTAAGTTACTTGGCAGTTATACTAGGGGAAATTACCAACCACTGGACATCATGTTGGGAAATCACCCGTCGATGGGAGCCATTTTGAGCATACTTTATTTTAGTTTCAAGCTCGTTAAACCATGAAACAACGCTTTGAGCATAGTTTTTATTCTGTTTCAAGCTTGTTAAAAAATGAAGCAGATACCTTGAGCATTCTTTGAATTGATCTTCGAGCTCGTTAAAAACAGTAAGATGGTGTTGAGCTTACTTTATCGCTTTTTAGTGCTCTAGATTCAAACATGAAAAAGGTTCCGAGTGCCTTTTATACCTTTGTCGTGCTCGTTAAAAACTCAGTGAAGAGGTACTGAGTATAGTTTTACTGTTTTTCAGACTCGTAAAAATTGGATTATGAAAAAAGAACTCATTCTAAAGTTATATTTAAGCTCTTTTCAGTTTCCTTAAAAATACAAAAAGATTGCCAAGCGAACTTGTTACGTTCACACTTGTAAAAGGATCAGAACGGTTGACTAGTCGGTGGTAGGTTATCTCTTTTTCGTACTGACTAGCCTTTTTTATGAAAAAGGACCTTTTGGAGTTTTCTTAGTCATTTCAAACTCTCTAAACATGAAACGACAAATGAGTTTGCTTTCATCGGACTCATAAAATTAAACGATGAAGGACCCTTTTCTGGGAATGAACCCATCATTTCTCAGGTTCATAAAACATATGAGATTGGACTCGTCCAAAGGACGAGCTATATCGAGCGTTTGTTACCCTTTTCCAGCTTGTTAAAAATCAAAGAGGCACTCATCAATTATGATGGGGAAATTTAGGAAAGTAGATTGTATTATGTATTTGATTTGTTCTAGATCCACTTGGACTAGGGAGATCTAGCTTGATTCTGATTGAGTAGATTTATTCGATAACAAATTTAGAGACTCCACTTCGATTAAGGAAAGATTTTGTATTTTGTTATGGCAGTAATAGTCACTCTTGAAGATGGCACTCATTTGCATATGCATTTCAGTACTTGGGTAATCTGTTTGTCTTCGAGTCTTGCTAATTCCTATTGTCTTCTTACTCTTTTGAGTTGTCCAAGAATACTCTCACAGTTAGTTGCATTGGGGTATTGGTATCATTCTCGTGTCAATACTGCCAAGTCATGCTATGCCCATGTTCAAGAGAAGTTTGGTCATCTTATCACTATCTTCAGTCAGTTTACCTTCTGTCATGTTGGTCATCCTTGAGTCAGTCTCATCACTCTGCTGTCTGGTTTACTCCAAAACATCTTTGATCATGTTTCGTTTCAATGATGGGGGTTTCATCATGGCCCTCCTTCGACAAGTCTATTCCTATCAACTTCAAATCCTTATCTAGGAATTAGACTTAGAAACCAAGTCAAGTACCTTGGGCCTGCATGCCTTAATCGCAGGTTACCTCACTTTCAACACGAGTTTACACCATTGGCTCTTGATTGAAAGATCTCATCGAGTGTTCGATTCCAAGTCCTTTATTCACATTTGATGGTATGTACTGAGATACCTTGGGAATCATTGACATCGATGATGATTTCCCTCTCACTTATTAACAGTTTACATTATTGACTGGTAATCAAGTGGTTTCTACCATGTTTGATGTCAAAACATTGTAATCACATGGTTAGATTCATATCATTGCGGGTTCGGGTTGAAGACCCTGAGTTGTCAGATATCTTCGCCCAGGTTGCGATGGAGTTTGTTTTGAGTCATATTACATAGATCCACATTTGTATTGGTTGTGGCTGTGTTATCATCTCATCATGGATCTACGATTGTGTCTAGTAGCCATGATTGTGTTCAATCGGTCTCTACTACCATGGATCTACATTGTATTGGTCAACAACCATGTTATGAGTCATATGAAATTTGAGTCAATGGTACTACAGTAGCTTCCAGCCAACATCCTTGCCTTATATTTATTCACTTTATAAAGCATTCACCTATCACATTCCTCTAACTTCATGCTTTGGGGGGAATTTTGTTACACCGAAATATTGCACTCTTGATCCATGTGTTAACCCTTTGCATAATCCCCAAATTTCTTTCTTCTAAAGTTGACTGAGATTGAGATTTTCCTACTTTTTTCCCTCTTTAGGAAGGTTGATGCTCTTTTCCTTCATGCTAGGAGTGTCGAAGGCGCTTTTTCCCTTCATGCTAGGTGTGTCGGCACTGTCTCCCACTACTAGGAGCGTCGACGAAGCCTTTTCCCTTCCTAGTATGTGCGTCGGTGGCGTTTTGAGGGAAAAAAACATAGCTTTGAGACCCTTCTCGAAGGTGGATGAGGTGGAGCTCTATCCCTATTATCTAGGTGAGGTGGCATTCGGTTCCTAACCTATAGGGGAGATCCCTTTGATCCCTCCTCCTACTCTATCCCTTTAGCCTTATAAATTAAACCCTCTCTCTATTTGGAAGGGAGGAAGGACTATGGTACTCTTATGCTGGTGGAATTTCTAGGTGGCTAACTATCTTGCTTTGGAGGCTTTGGGCTTGGATTGTTGGATGGAATATTGCAGCGTTAAGGCTAGGTTGTAATGTTCTTTCTTATGTAATTCTATGTATCTCCTTGATTACATTAATACAAATCTCTTTCCATAAACATTGTTGTTGTTGATAATTTTTATAGATTTCTTCCTTAACTATTAGCTTAGATCAATTATATGTTTGGATACGCATATGTTGTTTGCTTGTTTCCACATGATTTACAGGGTTTTGCAGGTGTAGATTTGAAGATTCTAGAGCCCGGATCCACAAAGAGAGAAGAGAATCTACGAATATCAGGTAAGTGATCTATCTGTTGCTTTGCATTTATGTTTGATCTAGGAAAGTAGATTGTAACCTGTATTTGATTTGTTCTAGATCTACTTGGACTAGGGAGATCTGGCTTGATTCTGATTGAGTAGATTTATCTGATAACAAGGACTACGCCACATTTGTTATCTTCTTTCTTCTTCCAAATTTTATTACTTCCAATAGATTAATTCAATCTTGGGTCTATTTTGTAGTCCTTTATATGACAGTTTGAAGCCTTATGTCCAAAGTTATGACAAACATAACACTCAGGCTCATTGTACAATAAATCAAAAGGATTGTTATTTCTATCATGAGTTATTCTCTGAGTTGTATGCAATTCTTGTTTGCTTGCTGACTATCTTGTTCTATGTTGTAGCCTTTGATTGTTCCTTGATTGCATGTTTCTAAAACTAAATGCACAATTTGCAGCTTTGTGACCAAAATTAGAGCAACAATAATAGTAACCATAGAAAAAAATTCTGGTACCTTACTCTTGGAGGTCTTTTCTTTTGTTGACTATGTTTCTGAACATTCCTTGGTTGATAATTCTGATATGAATTTATGACTCTTAACTTGTCTTATTTCCTTTTTTTTCATAGTAGGTTCGCATTTTGACTGCTTGCTGCATGAACCTTCTTCATAGCCAAGACCTGTTTTTACCAATGGGGACCTTTGCTTGTTGAGAATTTTTTTCAATTCCTATGAAGCCTTGATACTGGATAGATTCTGGTGGTACAGAGCTTGAAATTTCTTCAACTCTTTCCTAGCTTCCACTACTTCTGCTTCCAAATCTTCACATCTCTTTTTCCCTTCTATTATTTTTTGTCTGAGAAGTTATTCTATCTTCTTTGCTTCTTCTAATTCCAATTTTAACAGGGCAATGTCTTTACTTGGTTTTTTTCCATTCTTTTCATACTACACCAGTAACTATTTTTCTTTTCTTTTCTTTAATCTGAGCCTGTCAATTTCCTCTAGAGCACTGATTAGTTCCCCTTCCATGTCAACCATGGCTTATTCCTCATTCAGGTCACTTTCTATACATTCATTTCCAATATCATCTATGGCCATAAACATAAAGTAGTTCACTTCATCTTCACCAGATGAATCACTGTTTGTTTCTTCTAAAGAGTCAACATCATTTACACACATGCTTTTCTTTTTGTGTTTATCCTCTTTACCATATCTATTGAATGAATAACTTTCATCATCATCAGAGGTATGCCTCTTATGCTTGAGGAGACATTTGGAAGCAAAATGACCTATTTTCCCACATTTAAAAAAATTTAAGGGCATCTTTCCTTTCTATTTACCTGAACCTTTATTCAGACTCCTTACAAATTTTTCCTCAGCCACATCCATTTCAGAATCAATATCCTTATCTGCTTTAAAAGAATCTTCTCGAGTGGTTGATTTGTCTTTACCAATCCTCATTTCATAGGTTGTCATAATACCAAGTAGTTGGTCAATGTGCAAAGTTTTTAGATCACTTAATTATTCTATTGCTGAGACCTTGGGATTAAATCTCTCAGGCAAAGATCTTAAAATTTTCTGAACTAGGAAAGCTTCATCAAACTTTTCACCAAGCCCCTTCATGGAATTCATAGTCTCTTCTATTCTTAGGAAATATTTACCAACTATCTCATCCTCATTCATTTTTAGCTGTTGAAATTTTAGCCTATATGTCTGTAGTTTGGCATCCTTTACTTTTTCATTTCCTTCATAACTATTTACAAGCTTATCCCACATTTCTTTTGCAGAATCAAGATGCATTACTTTAACAAACTCAGCCTCTGCAAGACCACTCAGAATAGTGTTCATTGCCTTTGCATTGAAACTAAATTCCATCTTGTCATCTCCAGAGGCTAGCACAAATGGATTTACATAGCCAATCTCTACTACATCCCACACATCAGCTCTTAAGGACATTATATAGGTTCTCATTCTAACCTTCCAATGGGAAAAGTTTGTTCCATCAAACAAAGGAACCTTATTGGATGACATCCCTTCATAAATTGTCATGTTTAAGCTTTCAAATCTACCTTTAGACAAAAGGAACCTGCTCTGATAGCAATTGTTGAAACTACTCAAATAACTGAGAAGGGGGGGTGAATCAGTTATTTCCAAAGCTTAAACCATTTTTCAAAATTTAAACCCTTATTACTGATTACATACTTATAGTTATGATAAAACAACAAGTATAACATAAGAGATGAAGAATATCAATTACACATGCATGATAGAGACAAACAAACATTCATTTTTATTTGAGAACCTAATCAAAAGAGGCTGCAACCTCTATTTTACAAAATCCTTCTTGTAGAGAGCACCAACCCTCATGTTTTTCTAGCACCCACTAAAATAACATTCTCTGGCTACAACTGAGTGAAAGCATCAACTTCCACTTGTATAGGATTCAACTTGTACAAAGAAGACAACATGTTTTTCCTTGCACCACCCTACCACCCTTATTTCTCAGATTTAAAACATGCACAGTAAAATATTTAGAAAAACCGATATAACAATTCAAACCAACTCTATACATATATGATCCTGAATTGATTATGCATCTTGGTTCCCCTCATCATCTCTGCTTTGGATATTCTTGAAAGATCTTATATTCCTCTGTCATTCTGCAATCTCCACTTCGACGATGATCCAAGTACCAGTCGTTTGACTACAGAGAGCACACACTTTCCTTCATCGTGCACATCCTTTTATAAATGTCAATATGTAAACCCTTTTCCTGTTCGTATGCATGATGGTCCATTTCCATAACTAATCAAACTATTTGATTCCTTAATACATATAAGGAGTCCAGTCACTGATCAATCATGAGTTTCTACAACGCATTTTTCATCATTTGGCTTCTTCCACACTTGTCATTTTTGCAACAAAAACAGAGTTTCTGCACCCCTGGTTCTATAGTTCTGGTTTTGCAGTATAGGTTCCGCACCATCAATATTCTTCGAGCTCTCTGTGACCGTTGATATGATAAGAAAATAGGATATCGAATATGTTGATTTTTCCAGATATCATTCTACAATTTTCTCTTTCCACCTTCTGGCCATCCTTTTCCACATGACTCCTTCTGCGCAATTTATTTTGTGTGGCCTCTCTACTGGCCATTGATCTTAAATCAAACGCCTACTTCTATACTTTCTGCTTTCCACACTTTCGGCTTCCAGACTTCGGGATCTAAAAACCCAACTTCCAGCAGTAGCCCTTTCCTGTTCTCCTGCTTTCTGATTTCCAACTTCTGCATTTCTGCACTTTCAGATTCTGGACTTTGGGATCGAAAAAAACAACTTCCAGTATTAGTCATTTCCTATTCTCCTGCTTTTTGTGTTCTACTTTCCGACTTCTGCACTTCAGCACTTCTGGCTTCAGGTTTTCGGGATTGGAAAACCCAACTTCTAGCATTAGTCCTTTCCTATTCTCCTGCTTTCCAACTTCGAAAATATAACTTTTTGATGGCCTCAAAGACCAACTAAATCCAAGACTTCAATTTACAGGCGGAATTCCTGATTGAAATCTTCTTTCCAACCTTTAACTCAGATTCTCCGCAATTTCATTGTTCCACAACTCCTTTTCCGCAACACTGCGGATTGCGAGATGCGGCTTTACAACTTTTATTTTTTTTAAATTGAACTTCTGCAGCTATTTACGGCTGCAACGGTCTATCCTGCATGTGGGTTGCAGAACTTGACTTATCAAAAACTGAGTTCTCGCAATTTTCATGTTTCCCAACTTCCGCAATTTTGGAGTCTTCCACACCGTCGATTCTTGCGGATTAGTTCTCGCCCATTGATCTCTCTCTAGATGCGGAACATATTGTAACCGTTGATTTTATGTCATGATCTTTCTTCATCATTTGATCTTCTCTAAGACATTTCTTCGTAGCTCACCAAATTGATCACTGAAAGGATTAATTTCTTTGCAATTCAGAAACTAAATAATTTATGCACATAATTATATGGATTGAACACAAGATGAATTCATACTTTTACAGATTTATATAAAATAAGGAATCCATCAAAGCACACACGAAATTTAATCCTCTGTTCTTTATTCAATTTGATCAAAATTTCAAACACAGAGAATTCAACTTATTCACTCCTTTCACAACATAATTTCAACCCAAAATTTGACACCTTGCATGTATGAAATTCGACACTTCGTTGTCGCATCTTCGACACATACACTTTTTTTTGTCGCCGGTGGCATAACGTCGGATATTCGACATGCTACCAAAGTGTGTCAAAGATCTGACACACCATGGTGTCACCTATTCGATAGTTTTCTGTTTCAAAGTGTCAATAAAAACTTGCACAAACCATCGGAAATCCAACGCCTACCAACACTTGAAGGGTTGGCCTTCCGACGAACAGAAGCGTCGAAGTCATGGCAATGCTGTCAGTGTTTTCATCCAGAAAGTGCCGGATTTTCAACTCCTACTGACACTTGAAGAGTCGGTCGTCCGACGGTCTGAAGTGTCAGAATCATGACAATGCCATCGAAAGTTTAATAAAAAGTGTTGGTTAAGCGTCGCCTTCATGTGTCGGATGTTTGACAGAAGCGTTGGAACATCGACAGAAAAGCGACGCCTGTTGGTAGATTTAACAAAAAAAAAATTGAAAGATTTCACTTAGAAAAGTTGATCCCAAAAATTAATTGTATGTTTTTTTCAAATTTTTTGCTTAAAACTCCTACTTTAGCTTTGCTAATGCATTCTAATGATGTTAGTAGGTTATGGCATGATATGTTTGAGCACAATAACTTACGTTAATTGCATCAATTAATAAAACAAGACAGGGCAATGGGGTTGCCACCTATATCCTTTTAGATGGAGTTTGTCCAATATATACTCTTGGTAGGCACCTTGAAGAGAGATTTGAGAAAGGAAAGGCTAAGAGAGCCACATCACTTCTTGATTTTGTGTCCCAATGACATTACTGGTCCCTTTCCTCACCTATCTATGAATAAATAAATATACGTACTAACCAGGCCTGGAAATTCAAATCTATTATGCCTACCAAAGGGAAATTTAATGACGGTCTTGGATTTTTCAATCCTTTCACATTATGTTTACTTTAAATTCATGACAGTCAACTAAATTAATTGGGTAAGAAGTAAGTGCTACTATAGAATTTGGTATTTTAAAGCTAGCCAGTATCCAGCAAGTTATTAAAAGAGCTAGCAAAGTATCCAGCAAGTTATTAAAGGCCTACCCATTGTCTATAAGAGAGAAACCACAACAAAATTCATGGAAAAAATCATATGCCCGACCAATAACCCGTTGGCAGAATAATAGCCCCTGGGACAAGAATCAAACCAACAACCTTAATAATAAGCCTGTGGATTGTAGTGCTCACGATGAGAAAAAAATGGCATGCTGCAAGTAGCCTGCAATTAAAAAATGACATTCTAGGTGTTTTTACTTATTTCCCCACTGTAACTTAAAATAAATGGCATTCTAGGTGTTTTTACCCCTTTCGCCGATTAATAAATTTAAAATAAATCACTGTAAAATCGAATTTAAATTGCAAACCCCAACCCGAGTTTTTTTACCCCTTTCCCTAGTTAATAAATTTAAAATAAATCAGTGTAGAATCGAATTTAAAGTGCAAACCCGAACCCAGCACAGATTCTTAGTGATTTTTATTTTCCCTTTCCATGATTAGTAAAATTAAAAAAACAAAACACAAGTACAAAATCGAATTGAAAAATTGCAAACCCCAATCCAACGCAGCTTTTACACCATGAAAATATGCAAAATGTTCAAAATTGAAGCAAAAACAAAGTGAGAAATGGCACGCACTTGGTTACTCAGGCTGACCACCACATAAGGATCAGAGATATTCATAAAATATGAAGCAACTAGATTGGTTCCCTTATTACGGCCACTTTCAGGAGCCCTATATACTGTTCCATTTTTGTACATAGAAATAGAAAAACAATGGTCATATACATAAATACCTTCATCCTTAGACAACATCATACCTAAAGAAAACATAAACTCAGAGAAATTCTAACCTGAACAAGAACGCTGTAACTTGAGATCTATGGTTTGAATGAAGAGAACCATATACAAGTTTTCTTTTATAAACCCACTATATCTGAACGAACACCACACCGGGGTAAAGTAAACCCCGTTGATATCGATAAACGTGTAGATATAAATGAATCCTTCTAGAGAAAGTTCATGGAGATGTGGCATCAATCTTAGTGAATGGGATTGGGTCACTCCAATGTAATGCATAACCAGTAAAGGCTACAATTGAGAGCTTGCATCTAGAACCATTATTAATATTTATGACGGGAGATATAAACTAGTAAACATCAAATCTACAGTTTGAATTTTTATATGCCCGTCATCTATGATGTTTTAATTTTTTAAAGAGATGTCAAATATGTCTAAAAAGTGAAAAAATGTTCTACGAGCCGTCAATTTCCATGCCTGGACTACTAACCTTCATTGATTACATCTCTATATACACAGGGGTCTACTTCTTAAAACACAAAGCTGATGTGTTTGCTTTTCTTCAATATTTTAAAGCTCTTGCAGAGAAACAATCTGGTAAGGGGATCAATATCCTTCACACAGATAATGGTGGAGATTATTCCAATAAATATGTAAATAATCTATATCATTTTCATTTACAGTTCTTTACCTGACAACTCTTACCACATATCAGTATGGTATGCTTCTATATATCCTTTTCATTCTAGAGCACATACTCTACCGGTGATCATTGAATTTTATGCATCAAAATAATATAATTAGTGTTTTAGATATGATAGATTTTCACTCAACATGTCCAAATGAGTGATGATATAGAATCATTTTGTCAAACATATAAATAAAATGCATGCTCAAGTCCAAGTCAACTAAAGGACTAAAATGTAAAATATAAGTAGTCTGTGGATTCCTAATGGAGATATAAATCACTTGACAAGAACTCGGGACATTATAAAGGATAGAAAAATAATTTAGCTGTCAATTAAAGATAAGGGCTAGAGAAAAGTTTTGTTATTTACAAAGAACTTCATAAATGCAATAAAGGATATCAATGAGTGTTATGAAATGGTGCAAATAAGAGTCTTAGGGCATAAAGTCCAATAATGTTGAAAAATGTGACACTATGAAGGAAGTATTAGTATAATTGAGTAGAATGCTAGAAGGATATGTTGAGATTACACATGAGATTCCAAGCAGTTTTCCTCCAAAGAGGAATATTGGGAACAAGATAGACATAATTAATTCATCCATGTATGTATATGCTTCAATAATTACTCTTCTTCAGATTACTCCATTTATCCTTCAAGTTAAATGACATACACAACTTGTCAAGTATTGGTTTCCCATGTTCCAATATCCATTTCCATGGGATTACATTGGTTATCTCATTGGAAATATGATCTGCATACTTTTCTTTATGAAGAAAAACTTCCCTCAAAATGAGCCAATTGGATTCTATAGCACATTACTAAGTTTTTTGCTAAGTTGGAAGGGCTATTTTTTAAGAATGTACATGGAAATCAAAATTTTCACCTAGAATGGTAGATGCATATAATTTTAAATATTCATCATGCATGGAAATCACACATTGCAATAGTACAATGATCACACAGTGCAATAGCATACAAGCATCAAATGTGCCACACCCCTGTGCAATAACATATCATGCACAGACCTAGAAAAAAACCACTAACTTATACAAGAAATTTACAAAATATCAAAGGTATGCATGCTTTACCAATGGACCAGCTAGCAAAGAATTTCCAGAATCTGCAATAGAAACACAACCTCCAACACAGAAACATGCAATAAAATGTTCATAAAATGCCATTAATATTTTCATAAGATTCCTTAAGAAGCAATAATATGCCCAATTGAATAAGATGGACTGTATACTGACCTGTTGATTTATCATCAATGAGGAAGTCTCCCATGTCAAACTGAAGGAAATAGCAAAATCGATTTATTAGAGTGTATTAATCCCATGACATACCTACGAGTAACTATGACTCATACAAAGAACATGGTATGCATGTGTTTATCCTTAAATACAGTCAATCTTAAACCTGGAAAACTAACATGATTCTATTACATACC
>LPNX011231500.1:233682-270233 GCA_001517045.1 Pseudotsuga menziesii
TCAATACACAACTCAATAAAACAAAAGAAAACATAATTATACCTTGATTTGTGGATCTTCACATTGTCTTCTTATGCTTTACCTTTCAAAATATCATTCAACATACTTCATTTTTTGTCTTGATGCAATAGTTTCATGTTAGGACCCATCAAATAAATTTATGTTTGTTTATGAAAATAACAAAACCAATCTAAATAAATAAAATTCTATTACAATGTAAATTACAATACTATTCAACTGTTCAAGTAAATTAATTGTTAAGAATAGATCACCTGATAAAACATGGATAACCAAAAATACTTGTATATAAGGCAATCGATCTAATCAAAACACCATTTCTTGCGTATTAACTATGGAAATGTTTCTCAACGGTATCTGTAACAAGTTACAATGGAGGATTAAAATAGCAATAGTGAAAATTATACACTAAAATTATAGAAATAGATGTTTTTTAATGTATTCTTCCTTACCATTCATTGAGCTCCTCTCTGTTTCGAGAATAATTTAATATTATCTACTAAACAGGACCAACCACGTGAAGGTGGAAGCTCTTATGGCCCCTCCCGCCCCCCCCCTCACATCACTCTCAACTCCCCAAACCCAATGCATATACTTGCAAATAACAATTTATTTCACTATTTCACAATCCAAATAACAATGCATCTACAATGCATCTACTGCAAATTATTTCACTCAATAGTTGAAAGATTCTTTCATTAAATCATTCTTCAAATCATTCATTAAACCATTCAATCATTCAACAACTGAAAAAACCATTCATTAAAACATTAATTTAGTCAATGGCAGAAGAAAAAAAAGTCAGTAAACCATTCATGAAACAGAGGAAAAAACCATTAAATGTTTTTTTTATAAATAAGAATTACTCAAAATTTGTTTAGTCACTTCCTTTTTATTTTTCTTCTCTTTAAATATTTAGTTAGAGTCACATCTTCGGGAATCTGATCATCGGTATCCCTACTAGTCTGCTCGCAAGGTTAAACTTCATGCAAGGGGCGATGAATTTCTGCAATAATGTCAAAATCTTTCATTAATATATTTATATTTTGATAAACACGAGTAATTCATTTAAAAAAACATTACGAATGTGTGTTTTTACCTGCCATGGGCACATCAACATGTTCAACATTATCTCGTACATGCCCAACCTGTTTCGTGTTTTGATCTGCATCTACATGCTCTGCAGTTGAATTGTGTAGAATTAGAATTAATGTTCATCATCTGCAATGGTCTATAAAAAACAGTAGCACATTAATAAATTCATTACCAGGATGAGAAGCATGATCTTCGTTTGGTTGGTCATGTACATCCTCGATATGAACAAGATCATTACTTTCCTGCACAAAAAGGAATAAATAATTTATGTTAATTTATTTATAAGGAACAAATTGCATGAGCATTAATAAATTATCATTAAAGTATACAGTTTTCACATACATGGGCACTAGATGGATCAGCAGAAGATCGTGCAGTATTCCCAGACAAGCTTCTCCGATGTTCAACAACGGCGTCAAAGCCCTGTTCGAAGCCAAGCTTCATGTAATCCGCACTGGGCAATTCTTTGAACCAGTCGACCTTTATATTTGCATGATGTCATTAATATTACATTTTTTGTCAGAACAAAACAAAAATAATAATATGTATGATATTTGGATGTGGATTTTGGTTTTGTGATACTTTCATATCGAGCCGCCAAGTTGGAGTAACCACCAAGCCCAAGCTTGTGTTGGACAATTTTTTCAATTCTTTCCTTTGTGGCCTTAGATGTGTCCGAGAGCCTAATTAAGTTTTTAAATACATTAGTCGATGTACCAAAATTGATATAAAAACTAGTAATAATAAGGCTTACCACTACATTTTGGAATGTATTGCATACCTCCCTATTCCACCTGGTGGTATCTTTTCTGATTTTCTCAGGCCCTTCTCTTTTCCATCTTCCACCAGGGCTTTCCACTCCATAGATGGAATCATTGGAGGGCACTCATACCTATGGTTCTTTTCTAGGTGAACCCTATACTGGTCTCGGACAATCTTCAGATCTTTTCCAGCCTTCTGTAGGACCTTCGATGTATCGAAGGTATCTTTTCCTAACAGACTAACCAAGCGATTAGTCAGATCATCCTTTAAAGATTTTGGCTGCTTGTTCCACATTGTGCAGATGGTGGGCCCGAAGATCTCCAAGGCCAAATCATTCATATGTTTATAAAATATATCATTTCCTGCAAAACATTAATGCCATCATTAGTCAACATTAAAAAATATTATCGGTATATTAGACACAAATTATAAAAACTAAATTGAACAATATATAATGACCTAGAATCCTCTCTATCTTTATTGGAACCAGTTCTTCATTCACCAAAAATGTACACACTATTGAACCAGTGATAGTCACATGAGAAGATCCAGGAAATGCTTCCACATCTCTATATAACCTTGCATCCACCCCTTCTTCTGCAACATCTGTTGTGGGTTGGGAAACATCGGCTGCACCCTCTGCTGCCCTCGGGGGTGTGGAAGAGCGTGTTGCCTATTGTTCAGTGGACAATATGGGAGCAGTATGTGGTGTACGTGGAGTGGTTTGGTCACTGGGACCAACATTTCCTTGACCACCACTAATAATCTCCATAGCGCACTGTAAATTCAAACCATTGTATTATAAGTTCAATAGCATATAAAATCAAATATTATAAATTTTTTATAAATGAATTTGCATTTTTATTCAATAAATTATGTCCACTTGTTTACGTTGTTGTAACAACAATTGAATCATTTGTTCAAGCCCTTCTGTTAGTGGAACTGCCAATGTCAAACGAATCAGTTCCTAATTTTTATTTTCCCTTGTCCTTTGTAGCACCCTCAACGGGTCTGTAGACTCTCTAATTTCACTATCTCTCATCAACCAAGAGACCTCATTCTGTAAAGATTTTTGAGACGTTGTTTCACAAATGGAATCTCCTATCTACAATTGAAATATATATATAATTGCTTAGTCTTTGAAGCAATAGTGTGCGCAAATAATTATATTAGGGATTACATATAGGATTACCTGATGTCTAGACGAGGGTGTGGTCTGATCAACAGACAGGGATTTACCTAGATCAACCATCTGCAAAAAAAGTAAAGAACATTATCACAATGAACGCAATATGTAAAAGCTAACAAATACAAAACAAAAATAAACACTATGCTACATGTTTTATATGTGTACATTTTTTAAGTATTTAGAATATGGAATTACATTTAGGTTTATTGGTTGCCTCGAGGCTCCAGTAGTTTGATCAACAACTGGGGACTTTCCCCGTTCAATCTGCAAAAAAGGTAGACAACATTACCATCATGAACGCAAACATAAAAACAAAATAAACATTATGCGTCACGATATACATGTTTATGATTTTAAAGTATTTGAAATGGATAATTACATTCATGTTTGGTTGTTTCCCTGATGCTATAGTCGGCTGATCAATAGCCGGTTGGCTTCCCTGATCAACACTCTGCATGGAAAATAGAAAATATTATATAAACAAACCTAATAAACTAATGAAAATACATAACAACGTATCTGTATGTCCATCCTAAATTTAATATTACATTGGCAATATCGATGTATACCTGTTGCCTTGACTTGGGTCGACAAACATCTACGGAGATGGAGGTGCCCCTGAGAGAACCCTGCATCAAAAGCATACTAAAAGTTTCATAAGGAAACATGAAAAGTAGAAAATTTCAATTATATGCTAACGAAAATTCCTATAGATGTTAAAATAATTAATAAAAGGGTGCTTAAATTGTTTGTTGTACCACAACCATACTAACATTGTTTGTATCTACACGATTCAAATTGTAATCAATAATTAGTTCTTTGCTAGTAGCTATTGATTTAATTACACATACAAAGACACGGTTTCCTTCACGCGACTCAAATATGCAGTTGGGTTTTTTTAGTGTAGAGCCTGGTTGTGTACTGTTTATAAACCCCGCAATATTACCGGTTCTTTTTGGCCTTCCGTCCATGTACAATGTTGCTCCTTTATTTTGAGCTTTGTCTTTCAGTTGTATATAATTTGCTGACAACCCATATCTACGCATACTTCGTGTATATTGGACCAGGTGCATCCAATCACTGTAGTTGTAATAGGGTCAAACATACTCTATCAATTATGTACATCTACCGTATATAACCTTTATGCTGTCCATGCAAAACAACCCCAATCCATGCAATGACGACGGTGTAATTCTATATATCCTCTCATTCACACAAAAATCAATGTTTACTTGAGAAAGATCACTAGGCACCCATTGTTTCACTAGGTGTTGGTACCTTAAGGGCACGTCAATGTCTCCCACTGTCTCATCATCATAGGAACATGACCCCCCTTCTTGGAGAAAAAAATTCATGCGTTTGTTGAATTTTCTTCTGATCTTCTGACATCTAGTTGATCTAGCCCTTGTAGACCTACCAGATGTCTCACTTTCCTCTATCCGTCCCAAACTCCCTTCACTGGAGGAAGACAGGTTTAACAAATACCTGTTTGGTTCTACCTGCACCATGGCCGAACAAAAATTTGGCATAAGCATAGAAAAATGCCAGCAAAAAAACTTGGAAAGACTTGTAAGCAAAAAACTTGTTAAAGAAAAATATTTTCAAGAATGATTTTGGTTAATAGGTGTGGGCATTTGGTAGCCCTAAAAATTCTAATGTATGCCCCTCTTTTAGTTACATACAAGTCTCCATTCTCACTTATTTCTTGCATTGCCCTTTCCTAACATGAATTGGGTAGGCTTCATAAGCTTCATATGTATGCTTGTGGCCATTGTACTTTGGCCTTTCAACGTTGTCAAGCTTGAGACGATCTGTTATGCATATGCATCAAATATAACACTGCAATTTATGCCAATATATGTATGTACAAAACCTGGAGGTTCTCCTTTAATGGAATATCTCCTTCAAAGAACATATCTTCGCATTCATCTACATTTACTTCGGATAGAAGTGATACGGAGTTGGTATGTTGGTCACTTCCATCAAAAAACATCTTTGACATGAGTTCCTTTTTCAAGGAATCTTGATTAATCTCCTCTTCCAAACTTCTAGCTTGTCACTTTTCCACTCTACATTGGCCCGATTATTCATTTTCCTGGCCACTCCTCTCTCCTTACTCTACGCTCGTTGTTGTTGTAACCCTTACTTTTTATGGTTGTAAGTGGTTTTTAGTTTTCCCATGAATGATGTTGTGATGTTGTAGATGATTATCCATTTTACCTGATATGTTTTATGATCGTTTCCATGTTTGCTAGGGTGCACATACTTGTTTTTTATGGATTCGTTTGCTTGAAAGTTGAAGGGCCTAAAAGTGCCCAAATCTCATCTAGGACCCTTTAAGAGTCATAATAACAACTATTGTTATAGGATTTTATTCTCCAAATGAAAAGCCAAAACCATACTTATTGATTACTATTTGTGTAGGGATGTTTTTTCTGATCTCTCCCATAATTTATGATACTAATGGAATTGTGACTATCAAGTCAATGCCTTATTTGCATAGTGGCATTCCTACAACAGTAAACTGGAAATTCTAAAAAATTCTAATGTATGCCCTAAAAATTCTTATGTATGCCCCTCTTTTAGTTACATACAATTCTCCATTCTCACTTATTGCTTGCATTGCATTTTCCTAACATTGCCTTTTCCTTTTACTGGCCTACCCCCTTTTCAACAATAATAGTTGCAGATTTAATCAAGTGTGTTTCTATATACAATATAGAAACATATATAAAACATATAGAATAATCCTTAATCGATAAAAATATTACAATGAGCCTCATGACTCAGACTCAAACTCGGTCGAGTCAACCGAGTTGACCCCCAACCGAGCTGACTCGGCCTTTGAAACGATTCGAGTGACAAGTTTGGTACCGAACCAAGCAAATTAGGGTATGACTGAATGGATCGGTAACAAAATGGTCAATTCATCCCAATCCATACTAAATTGACCAATTGAATGTGGGAATGCACAGGTCACACACATGACACTTAAATTCAAAAAAAAAATTAACCTAGAAATATAAACATCGAGACTCTAAACCTACTTCATTATTGAGTCAATTAGATTTGTAGGATTCCTATACATCATAAAAATATTTGGAGTAAAACACAACTTGCTTTGTAGGCCCTAGATGCCACCCATGTGCAAAATATTCAATCTATAAAGCAGCTCCCAAATACAAAAACATTCTTCACAAAATAGGGCATGAACCATGTGAACAACCTTCCAAGTGGACCAGCTTAATGAGTAACCTCCAAGCATGTAATATATCTCATGAAATGGTGTATAAAAGAGTGTAAGCATGCTTCAAATGATGGCTTTATCCTTTGGTAGGGATGAACACTACCCTTATGCATGTGTCTCCAAGGGTGAATGTTCCTCAAATAATGAGAGAAGGCCTTCCTCTAACAATAAACCAATACACCAAGGTGAATTGGCCCTATTTAGGGCTTCCAAAACAAACTTGGTATTTTCAATGTCACACTCAGAGCAATGTTGGGCAGTCCTATGGGAATAAACAACTCTAGAATCAAGTATGAGCATCAAAGGGACAAATATGAGCACTTTGGGAGCATTCTGAAGGCCACAACAAACAATAAATCATCTCAAATCAGCTATAATTAGGCCAACTTTCAGATCTGGGCACATTGCAGCAATAAAATATGTGGGAACATTGCAGCAATAAAATATGATTATCAATGGCAATAGGAAGCGGTCTTTGCAATTCTAGCTATGAAAATGAGAAATCTGTGGGTGAAAGCAACCCTAAAATCTCATTCATATGCCTTATAGCAGCATCCACATGAATTTTGGGCACAAACAAACCTGTTTGACAGTAAAAAAGGGTATGAAGCAACCCTGTTTCACCATCTTGGGCACCCGTGTGCACTTATCCATCACCAAATAGGCGTACCTCTAAATCTGGGCCAAATTGGAGGGTTAAAAGGCAGTTATGGGCATGCATAGCCCTATGAAAAGTGACGAACAACAGAAAAATAGGCCTTGAGAAATGTTGGGTTGAATTTGAGGGTTGAAATGACATTAACAAACAATTATGGGCACAAATATGGACATAAAGAGCAGGCCTGAGCACTCCAACAGCCTCAAACCTTCACTCTGGGAATAAATAAGGGTTGTTCCAATCTCCTAAACAACAATTTATAGCAGTATCATGAATTCTGGGTGTTATTTCTCCACAAAAGGGGGGTAAACAAACCTAAATAAAACCAATACCATTTAATTTCAAACCCTATAAACCAAGTTGGATTGTGATTTAGGTGATTCTCGACAGTCTCTTGAAGGAGATCAATAGCAAATAATAGTCTTTGGTGGCTTTCCTTGCAACCGTAGGTCACAAAACAACCCTAAAAATATCTAGACCTGTGCACAAGAGAAGTAACAACCCAAGTTGGCCCTAAAATACCAAGTTTGTTCTGCATTAAGGTCCCTTGTCAGTGCAATGATTCTTCCCAATGTTTGACAGTTGCCCTGTGATTGCCATTACATGATTTCCATCTATAAACCACTATTGTGGTTTCATCATTGCTCCCATTCAAGAACAAAAAAGTAGACATGACTTCTCTCCCTACATTAAGCCCACATGCATATAATGACTAGCTTTGGTACTTCCTAAATTTTCAGTATTCCTTTTGACAACAAAAGTGAAACATGAAACAATATCCTTACTTTCAGCATCTTGCACAGCTCATGGCTTTGATCGAACTGTATAAGTAATTTGTTACCAAAGTAAATATTTTGAGACCTACGAACGAAGGGGAGCAAGATGAATGGTTGAAGGACTCCGATGGAGAATGAATTGATGCCCTGTTCTACCTACCCAAAGGTCCTTTTATAATGAAGAGTATCCCTAACTTATCATTGATTTGTAGTCTTCTATTGTTCACCCATACTGCTCTATGAAACAAAGTTTTATGCCGATCTAGTATGTATATTCATGATGATTCTTGTTTTTCCATATTAATTTTCAACCCTAAGGAAATGCTAACTTGTTTTCCCATACTAATTTTCAACCCTAAGGCAATCCCATAGTAGAAAGAACCAAAAAAAACTATACCCCACAAATCAAAAGGATCTTAAATTAACCATATCATGCCTTCCTCAATGATTTGATGAAACCAAGGGGATGGAAAAAGGGCAAGGAAACATCAAACATCACTCACATCATGGAATAATTCTAAAGCTAACAAACTGTCTAAACCACAAAGGTCATCTTATCGTGTTAATTGTAAGAGGGACAAAAAAAATCAGACATGATGAAAATTGACATAAAATGTTCAAATAAAAAATAGAGGACATCAAAATACCTAGTACTTGCTTCAAGACCCAAAGCATAAACCATAATATTCATGATTGTCCATTAATGGCTAAGTATTACCTAACCCAATTTCCAGGAAACTAAGCACCTTATGGTTGAATCATGATATTTCAGTAGTCTACATACATCCTTCACTTGAATGATGTTAGGATTTCCAAGAACTAACATCATTCAAGTGAAGGAACTAACATCATTCAAGTGAAGGATGTATGCAAACCACTCCAGACATTATATCTCTACTCATTCGATTTCCTACAAAGTGTTGTAGCTTGCTTAGTGCTCCTCTCTATTTATCATTTACATTCAACATCATGGTGAAATCAACAAGTCCAGGAAAATATTCTAGTACATCGCATTTACAATAATGGACAAATAATGATGTTGAGTTCTTGGAGATCTTGTAGAGTGGATATTTTAACGTCTTCAGTGCTACTCTGTAGTGCATAACCCAGCACTTCAGAGGCATATTTCCCAGTGGTAACCTACAACAATCATATATATATAATCCATGGTGGTTAAGAGCGGACATTTCCATATCTGCTACTTGGCACGTTCAGGAATGAAAAGAATGTTTTAAATACATTTATATCAGTCTGTAATATTTGCTGATTTATTCCTTTTAGCTTGCCTTGATGATACTTGTTTTCCCATATTAATTTTCAACCCTAAGGCAATCCTAAGGAAATCCCATAGTAGAAAGAACCAAAAAATACTATACCCTACAAATCAAAAGGCTCTTAAATTAACCATATCATGCCTTCCTCAATGATTTGATGAAACCAATGGGATGGAAAAAGGGCAAGGAAACATCAAATATCTCTCATAGGGAATAATTCTAAAGCTAACCAACTGTCTAAACCACAAAGGTCATCTTATCATGTCAATTGTAAGAGGGACAAAAAAAATCAAACACGGTGAAAATTGACATAAAATGTTCAACTAAAAAATAGAGGACATCAAAATACCTAGTACTTGCTTCAAGACCCAAAGCATAAACCATAAGATTCATGATTGTCAATTAATGGAAAAGTATTACCCAACCCAATTTCCTTTCAACTAAGCACCTCATGGTCGAATCATGATATTGCAGCAGTCTGCATACATCTTTCACTTGAATGATGTTAGGATTGCCAAGAACTAACATCATTCAAGTGAAGGATGTATGCAGACTGCTCCAGACATTATATCTGTACTCATTCGATTTCCTACAAAGTGTTGTAGCTTGCTTAGTGCTCCTCTTTGTTTATCATTTGCATTCAACATCACAGTGAAATCAACAAGTCCAAGCAAATCTTCTAGTACATCGCCTTTACAGTAATGGACAAATAATGATGTTGAGTTCTTGGAGATCCTGTAGAGTGGATATTTTAACCTCTTCAGTGCTACTCTGTAGTGCATAACCCAGCACTTCAGAGGCATATTTCCTAGTGGTAACCTACAACAATCATATATATATATAATCCATGGTGGTGAAGAGCAGACATTTCCAGATCTGCTACTTGGCACGTTCAGGAATGAAAAGAATGTTTTAAATACATTTATATCAGTCTGTAATATTTGTTGATTTATTCCTTTTAGCTTGTCTTGATGATGCTTGTTTTCCCATATTAATTTTCTACCCTAAGGCAACACTAATTTGTTTTCCCATACTAATTTTCAACCCTAAGGAAACCCTAAGGCAGTCCCATAGTAGAAAGAACCAAAAATTCACACAAATCAAAAGGCTCTTAAATTAACCATATCATGCCTTCCTCAATGAGTTGATGAAACCAAGGGGATGGAAAAAGGGCAAGAAAACATCAAATATCACTCACACCAGGGAATAATTCTAAAGCTAACCAACTGTCTAAACCACAAAGGTCATCTTATCGTGTTAATTGTAAGAGGGGCAAAAAAAAATCAGACATAGTGAAAATTGGCATAAAAGGATCAAATAAAAAATGGAGGACATCAAAATACCTAGTACTTGCTTCAAGACCCAAAGCATAAACCATAAGATTCATGATTGTCCATTAATGTCCAAGTATTATCTAACCCAATTTCCAGTCAACTAAGCAACTCACGGTCGAATCATGATATTGGGCCAAGTTTATTATAAATTCCAACAAGCAACCGATAGAGGAACCAAACATCCACTCTAAAGGATCGCCAAGAACTAACATCATTCAAGTGAAGGATGTATGCAGAATGCTGCAGACATTATATCTCTACTCATTTTATTTACTACAAAGTGTTGTAGCTTGCTTATTGCTCCTCTCTGTTTATCATTTACATTCAACTTCACCGTGAAATCAACAAGTCCAGGAAAATCTTCTAGTACAATGCCTTTACAGTAATGGACAAATAATGATGTTGAGTTCTTGGAGATCCTGTAGAGTGGATGTTTTAACCTCTTTAGTGCTACTCTGCAGTGAATATATATATAATACATGGTGGTGAAGAGTGGACATTTCTAGATCTGCTACTTGGCACGTTCAGGAATGAAAAGAATGTTTTAAATACATTTATATCACTATGTAATATTTGTTGATTTATTCCTTTTAGCTTGTCATGATGATGCTTGTTTTCCCATATTAATATTCAACCCTAAGGCAATGCTAATTTGTTTTCACATACTACTTTTTAACCCTAAGGCAACCCTAAATTAATAATAATAAAATATTATAAATAATATTTTAAATATTTTAAATATTTTAATATTTAATAATAAAATATTTACGTATGTAATATTCGTAACATGGTAATTAATTTTAGATTTTTCTTATTTAAGTTTAAACTTAATTTTATATTTTTCTTCTTCTTTTAGATTTGATCTTGAGGCCTATGTGAGCTTTCACATGAGCGTCTACCAATTCACGACCCTTGGGGTTAGCAACCATAAAACTATCATGGTATCTAAAAAATTGAAGGTACCAATATCAACCTTAGGATGCCAATCTCCACTATTTTTGCACCCATAACCTCACAAAAACTCCGTGAAAACAAAGAGTTTTGAATTTGTAGGTTACTAGAAATGTGAAAAAATTGGAGTTACCAATAAGAGTGATGGTATATCAATTGATATTAGTGATCATGTAACTAGCAAGTATTGGATGCATACACTATCAAATATGTGGTATAAACCTCAATACATCCCTAAACTAATATCTATGGGTATATTTTTATTATTATTATTATTGCCCATTGATAGTTATTTCCATTCATTTATCAAATTACGCGTGGATTATGGTGTGTTTTATTTCGTGAAATGATGTTTCTAGAGTAGGAATTCTTTACTATTTATAGGCTATTGAAGCAATTAAAAGGTGAAACTATTTTTTATCATCACCATTAATAACTCGTTTATAGGCATTATATACGTTCTCCTTTTTAGGTACCACATGTACCTTCTCTTATCCCCCATCTTTTGAAGGGTTGAAGGTATTACAAAAGGTACTAGATCACCGAATGGAAAAATATAGTATCCCAAACTGATATTCTATTGTTTTGATAGTATGTTTGTAGATTCAGTGCTTTAGTTATGCTAGATTGACAAAATAAAAGTTGCATGCAAAACAATGCCATTCCAAAAGGCCCTATAATATAGTTGTTTTGGAGAATAAATAGGAAGAAGAATGTCAGTGAGAGAAGGTACACATACCAATAATAATAATTTTGATAGTACGTCGAGATAGGCGAGGCATGCAAGCAATGCATGTAGCGGAAGATGTAGGTACAATTATCAAAATAGTTTATTTAGTCAAACTTATTACCTTTCTTTTTTGCGTTGACTTAGCTGCTTTCAATTCACTAACTCTAAAATAGCTAATAAGTGTTGGCTAATAATGGTGACGATTCCTAGTATTAGGTTTCATTAGGTTGCAGCATCGCAAACTTGTGAAGCATAATACCATGAATCTTCGCCATTGCTTGGCTGAACACTTGTTATCTTTTGTGAGATATAGTTCATGTGGACAGAGTTCTTGAACTCTGTCCTCATGGACAGTTTTGTTTGATGATGATATTAACAGGTATGTAGAAAAAAATTTAATATTTTGAAAAAAGAGTTATTGTAAGTGGATTACTTCATTCAATCACTTAATGAAAATATATTGTATAGTCCAAGCTCTCATGGTGTTTAGAGCTTGGGAATTACTGGGTTAGGTTCGAGTTGCTTTCTAATATAAGGTTTCTATAATAAAACACCTTAAAGAAGAAATCCATAACATTTGGAAGAATTCTGGAAAACTCCTGTTGTCACTACAATTTGGAAAATAATGGGTTAGGTTCGAGTTTCTTTCTAACCGAGGGCTTTTATAATGATATTCAATGATCTAGGGGTTAGGTTCTAGTTTCTTTCTTATAAAAAAACATGGCTCGGCAATCCTGCTCGGGGCAGCGACCGATTTTCATCCTTCTCCACCGGACCAAGCAAACATGTGAGCAGAAAAACTCTATCTATCGTGGCTATGGTGGAACTTGAATCCTTCTCTAAACCTCCCTTAAGCATCTCATTTGGGTGGGGTCAGCTTAATAGCTTATTTGGGAACCGGTTGCTGAGATAACTCACATAAAAACAATCAAACAAATTTTAATGCGAACCAAAATGTGATGGGTTTTTCCACTAATTGTAACGCTCAGACAGGCCAGACTTTAGAATCCATATCAGCCAATATGGGTCAAATGCGGGTTAGCTGAAATTGTCAAATTGGGTCTGTCATTAGCTAATCAATGTAAATGCATGCACATGGAAGAAAACCCATGTTTGAAAGCTGATAAGGAAGGATTCAAGTTGGTGAAGAAGAAGGCAGTATAGACAGAGACCCTTTGGGTTGTTGGTAAAAGTAAAGTAATCAAGTAGGAAAGGTATATAAATGAGGTGTCTAATTGCTCACCCACACAAGATCTCATTCACCATAACCGAGTGAGAAGGAACACATCACCACTGGACGAGAGAGTGAGGACCATTTGACCCCGTAAAAATGGGGGTTTGCTTTATCCAAAGCCTAAATTGAGAAGGCGGGATTGAAACGTACCAACCCTGCACAACCTGGGTCTAAGCCTGCTCTAATAGCCTCTACCTTTCCTCTATTGACTAAGAAACCCTGGAGATTTGCAGGACTATCTTAACAAATTAAAAAGAGACATGAATTAGGGCACGGTACTCACAATTTTGGGATCCATTTTCTCGATTGACAATTAGCCTCCTTGTCCGCTACAAAACCACAATTATCCACTCTCCTTACTCTTCGTGGCCGGTCCAAATCGTTGCTCCCACTGTCCAAATTGTTGCTCCCACTAATATTGTTCTCTGGCCAAGTTGCGCAGATCGACCCTTGATCACTAAACGACAAGCACCCGACGAGATGCATAGCACAGAGGAAGAAGTTTTCTCGTGATCACTGAACACAGGCACCCGATGAGATGCACAAAAGAAGCTTTCTTGTGAAGCTGAAAGGAAAATAGCGCGCCACTGTTAGTGTTTTTTTGTGGTTTTATGTTTATGTTTATGTTTATTTATATATATGTATTATAAATAATTGTTTTATTATTATTTATATATATTGTTTTATGTTTTAATTAATTTATTTATTTATGCTTTGTTTTATTTATTTATATACATATATATACTATGTTTTATTTATATATGTATACTATGTTTTATTTTTTTTATAGACAAAGAGGGGGGTGTATATATGTGAGTATTTATGTGTGTAGTGAATCTATGATGATGAGGATGAGGATGCCTCTGATGATGATGATGTCGATGATGATCATGATGTTATCCATGACGCCGATCATTATGATGATGATGATGATGAAGATGAGGATGTTGATTATGAGGATGAAGATGATGCTGATGATGAAGACGAAGATGATGATGATGAAGACGACGACAATGATGATGATGATGATGATGATGGTGGTGGTGGTGGTGACCATCTTGATATCATATGAAATGATGAAAATGCTAATGATGTTGATGATGACGATGATGATGACGCTAATGGTGTTGTCAATGGTGACGATGTTGTTGGTGATGATGACGACGACGACGACGATGATGATGATGGATGATGATGATGTTGATGGATGATGATGTTGATGATGATGATGATGTTGATGATGATGAAGATGATCATGATCATGATGATGAAGATGATGATGAAGATGGTGATGATGATGATGAAGATGATAATGATGATGATGATGTTCATGATGTTGTTCATGATGATGATGACGATGATG
Source organism: Pseudotsuga menziesii (assembly GCA_001517045.1). Lineage (NCBI taxonomy): Eukaryota > Viridiplantae > Streptophyta > Pinopsida > Pinales > Pinaceae > Pseudotsuga > Pseudotsuga menziesii. The sequence goes on from LPNX011231500.1 coordinate 248,314, forward strand.
AACCACATGATGATGATGTTCATGAAGATGATGATGATGTGATGAATATGATATTGATGATGATGATGAAGATGATTTTGATGAAGATGATATTGATGATGATGATGATGTTCATGATGATGATGAGGATGGTGATGATGATGACGATGATGAACCACATGACGATGATGATGATGATGATGATATGTGATGAAGATGATGATGTGTGATGATGATGATGATGATGATGATGTGTGTGATGATGATGTTGATGATGATGAAGATGATCATGATGATATTGATGAAGATGATGATGAATATGACGATGATGATGATGATGATGATGTTTATGATGATGAAGAAGATGATGATGATGATGATTTTCATGATGACGATGAGGATGGTGAGGATGATGACGATGATGAACCACATGATGATGATGTTTATGAAGATGATGATGATGATGATGATGAAGATGATGAAGAAGAAGATGATGATGATGATGAACATGATGTTGATGATGATGAACATGATGATGATGATGTTCATCATGATGATGATGAGGATGGTGAGGATGATGACGATGATGAACCACATGATGATGATGATGATGATGACGATGATGTGTGATGATGATGATGATGAAGACGATGATGTGTGATGATGAAGATGATGATGTATGATGATGTGTGAGGATGAAGATGATGATGATGAACATGATGATGATGAAGATGATGATGATGATGATGTTGATGAAGGTCCCAATTCTTTTATAATCATTATAATCTTATTTGTGCCCTTTTTGAGCTTGGATTCAATATAAAAAAATATGATAGACCAATATGGTAACATTTTCGTCATCATTGTCATCACCATCATAAAAAAAGTCATAAATTCCTAATAAAATAAAGAAGAGAACAATGATTTATTATCACATACACTTTTACTAAGAACCTTGACATATATCTTATTTAATAGCTATAAGGCACAAATATGCTATTGAGGAGACTCAAGCTTTGGTGGGTGGAATGACAACAATTAGGAGAGTCAAACTTTGGTGGGTGGAATGACAACATTTAAATGACTTAAGAAGCCATTGTTGTGGCAATTTAACAAAGTCTAAATATCTAAAATGATTTTGATGTTTGTCACCAAACTACAAAGTTGCAGTAAGATCAAAGATATATGAAAAAATTGGAATCTAATATCTTTTCGTGAGCCATAAGGAATGTAAAAGATTAAAAAAAAACATTAATGTTATGTTCTACATTCTTAACATCGAGATCTTTTTCTTATAGCAATTAACTAAGTAAAAATTTTGGACATCAATTTTGCTAACTACATTCTTCTATATAAATATCTTATTTAAATTAAATACTTTTTTAAAATAAACTTAAAACATTCAAAACAAAAATATAATGATAAATTCTAAAATTTCATATAAAATATTTTATGGAAATTAAATATTTCAAATATAAATAAAATTAAATATTTATAGCTATAATCACTTTATTTTTATTAGAAAATATCACGTCAAAAGAAAACCATGTGTGTTACTGACTACAATGTAGCTTATGTGCATTATCAAATGATAAAGGTTTAGGCATAAATCACTTTAAATTAATATTTATTTATAGTATCTGGAAATATAATTAACTCACTATCAAGATATTAGTATTTTAAAACACTAATCTTCACACTATGATGATGATGTCGACAATGATGAAGATGATGATGATGACGACAACGACGACGATGATGATAATGATGATTTTGATGACAACAATGACAATGATAATGATGATGACAATGATGATGGTCATGATGATGAAGACGACGATGACGACGTCGACGATGATGATGAAGATGACGATGAGGGTGATTATGATGACGATGATGATGATGATTATATATGATGAAGATGATGATGATGATGATGATGATGATGATGATGTCCGTAACTCTTTTTAAAAATAAATAAGATAAAAGAATAGGTCTAATTAAATATTTACCTTTCATTATATTTCATTGTTGATGATGATGATGAAGAGGATGACAATGCTATAGACGACGAAGACGATGATATGAAGTAATTAATTTGATCTAGGTTTAATTTTAATGATGATGATGGTGATGAAGATGATGATGGTGGCAATGATGATGATGACGATGATGAAGATGATGATGATAATTATGATTTTGATGACGACGAAGACGACAATGATGATGATGATTATGATTTTGATGACGATGATGAAAATGATCATGAGGATAATGACGTCATCTTCATCGTGTATTGTCCATACAACCATTCCATGGAATTGAAATTGCCTTTGTCGTATTGGTCTAGATACGTCATACATAGTTATGCCATTCCATAAATTCAGTAGCTCATCTATAAGAGGTTCGATGTATACATTCATATCTTTGACTTGGAAATTACCTGATTGATTTGAAGTACATATAAAATATATCATTATGAGAACCATTAAGATATATAAACCATACACAAGAGTAAAATAATATATATATATATATATATATATATGAAATTAAGAAACATAATACGACAAATGAGATGCCACAACTACATTATAAATAAAACAATTTTCGACAAAAAAACCTGGAATAATCATCGACAACATTATCTGCTCCCTCTTTATTGACAACCATGGAGGAATGTTATTGTTGATAACAAAAATAGTCCACACCGTGTAAATGGATTTCATTTGTGCAAATGGATTAACACCATCTGTTTCCAAAAGAAATCCTAAGATTACGTGGTTCTTCTTTAAAGTGAGGCCACTTTTCCTCCGTATCTCTAAAAGCAGAACCATCTGCAGGCATTCGGATAACATCATCTTGACTTCTGTTTCTGGCATGGTAATCCATAAATTGCACTATGTTTTTGCACCTAAACAGTCATTGCAAACGTGGAATGATGGAAATATAATGAAGAACCTTCTGAGGCACCTTTTTTGTTACTTTATCTATACGATATCTACTTACATGACATTCCATACATTCTGTTGCAAATTCATGCTGATTATAATATATAACATGGTCATCGGGGCATGCATGAATTGCTTCATAATGCATTCCAATCTCTTTCATGATGGAAGATAAATCTCGATATGTGCGATGTAAAATATTTGATGGTGCTAACAAAAATTCAGCTATCAAGCTACAAAAAAATATAAAAAATTGTTAATGTAATATAAATAATATTAACAAAACACGCTTCATCCATACAATGATCAATAATGAGTTAACAATACAATTATTAGAGGAATACAGATAAACTTTATCACTATCCTATATATGTGATGCATTATTTTACATACATTAGCATCCGTGTGATTGCAATGTTTGAAAGACCATTCATAACCTTCAAGTTCATTATCAACAATACAGTAGAGAGAAGATTTGTTTTGGAGCCTTCATAAAGGGGTTCATATTCCTTATCGAGAAGAGGTATATCGTGAACGTCATCAAAGTCATCATCATTTTCATTATCAACGTCATCATCATCATCCATTCTAACATTAAATGAATCATGGATCAATGTATTTGTACCATCATCTTCAATTATATTATCGATATGATCATCTTGTTCGATGTGATCATTCACTTGTTCTCCATTAAACACACACGCTCCATGATCCTGATCCTGAACTTGTTCTGAAAGCACTTCCTCTGTACAATATGTTGTAGGGTGTCTTTCCTTTAATATAAATACATGGAAACATCAATAGATATACATTAATATATGAAAAATAAAAATAATACATACAATTACCAAAAAAAATGAATATAATAAAATTTATAATGCTAAACCTACAAATGGACGATATTCGTTCCCCCCCTCAGTGCGTCCATGTTCCCTGAAATGTTTTGTGGCTATTGAGATCAATATTCTTCTCCCCTTAAATCCCCTGCATTGAGTACACGGACAATAACATTTTCCATCACCCCTTCGTTTCGCTACATCCCATAGTCTAGCAAGCAATTGTCGTTTGTCTTCGTTTGGATCTGGAATATTTCTATTTGACATTTTGTCACAAACTTCGTTAATGAATATAACCGGTTGTATTAAAAAATTAAGTTCCATGCATCGACATTTTGTCAAATGGAGAGAAGTCAAAGAATAAAAATTTCCCAGCAAATTGTCTATCGATGAAAAAAAAAATCCCACGATCGCCCATTGAAGAATAAAACAATTCATGAAAATGTTCGTCGAGGAACAAATAATTTTCGCAAATCGTCCGTCGAAGAACAAATAATTTCACAAATCGTTCGTTGCTTCTACAACAAACATGTCAAAATGTTTAAAACAATTTATGTTTATAATGGCCATGCGTCGGATATTCGACACCTTGAACCATAGTTACCGTTGAAAATATGGGACCATAAATTTAAAATCATGTAAACCTTACATTTAAAAAAAAAAACCTACACATCCCATCGGATCTTCAACGCTAAGGGGTTGAATATCTGACACTATTTTGTCCACATACCGTCGGATATGCGGCACTCTAGGGATCGAATATGAGACGCCTAATATGTCGGATATTCGACGACACTATAAAACTTTTTTGATCGCCATTCTTTTCAGTGATTGTTGTCCGACACATCCATATGAAATGTCGGATGACGTCGGATTTCGGGTTCAAATCCTGTTGTGTTTGAACACTTCGTTCTATCTCTTCGTTTCCTACCACCACTACTACTCCCTCTATTCTCTAGATCTATTACATTCAAATTAATTTATAACACTTAGAAAACCTGTCAGATCCAACTAAGTTGGACCTGACAGCCTAATAAAAGAAAACCCTATCGACAAAGATCAATCCTTGAGAAATCCACGCAGGGATCAAGGAGAACAAAGGCCAAAATTTCCACTTATTACAAATTTAAAACTAATTCTATCTACTTGTCATCGAACCCTATCCATCTAGAACTTGATTACAAGGCAAGCTAACTCATTAGTAAATGAACTTTGAGCTGGATGCTAAGCTAATTCATCGATCAATGAACTTCGAGCTTGATGCTCCTACATCATACTCCTAGGGAAGAAAAGAATTTTTCATTAAGTCTTCAAGCAGTACATTGTACTTGGAAATTTCTTGTTCTGTCATCTAGGTTGCATCTTTAGTAGGCTGATTTGTCCATTTGACCAGGTATTGAAAGAAGGTTTTGTTCTTGATCTTCCTTAAGATTCTTTTGTCAAGGATGGATTCAATCTGAGGTTGTTCTTTTTGTGGAATTTTCCCTTGCCAATCTATAGTTAGATCATCTCTATCTAAAGTTACACCATCTGGTTGGATACCTGCATCTATAAAAGGATACAAATATGAAACATTAAAAGTTGGTGAAATCTGAAGGTCAGAAGGAAGCTCAATTTCATAAGCATTTGCAGAAAAATTCCTTAAAACTTTACAAGGTCCAATTTTTTTAAGCTTCAACTTATTATAAGTCCCTTTAGGGAACCTTTCCTTTTTAAGATAGGCCATCACTAAATCTCCAATCTGAAAATTCACTTCTCTCCTCTTTAGGTCTTCTCTCTGTTTATACTTCTCCACACTTTCCTATAATCTCTTCTTGATGTTTTCTTATAGCTCATGCATACTAACTACAAAGTCTTCACCCTCTACACTTCTCTTTTCCTATTTTCCCAAATCTCTAAGTTCATATACACCTCTTGGATGCATCCCATGGACAATTTGAAAAGGATTCATACCTGTATTTCTATTTGGTGAACCATTGTATGCGAACTCATCCTGAGCTAAAGCTAAATTCCACTATTTTGGATCTTCATACACCAGACTTCTCAGTATATTTCCGAAGCTCCTATTTACCACTTCATTCTGTCCATCAGTCTGAGGGTGATAAGAAGAACTAAAACTGAGATTAGTCCCCAATTTCTTCCATAGAGTTCTAAAAAAAATGACCAACAAATTTTGTATCTCTGTTAGACACAATACTCAAAGGAAAACCACACAACTTTACAATTTTTGAAAAGAATAGATTAGCAATGTTTGTTGCATAATTAGTCTTTTTGCATGCAATGAAATGAGCCATTTTGGAAAATCTATCTACTACAACATAAATTGAATCATGACCTATATGAGTTCTAGGTAAACCTAAAACACCCATGCTTATTGAATCCCAAGGCCTAGTTGGAATAGGTAATGGTTGATACAATCATATGTTCTGAATTCTCCCTTTTGCATGTTGACAAACTCTACATCCTTAAACAAATTTCTTCACATCATGTTGCATCTTTGGCCAAAAATAAAAATTACTCACCAGAGCAAAAGTCTTGTCTTGCCCAAAATGTCCTGAGAGACCCCCACTATGTTTTTATTGAATTAAATTTTTCCTCATTGAACATATTGGAATACACAACTTACTGTCTTTGAACAACAATCCTTCCTGCATCATATAATATAACCATTGGCTTCTGTTATGGGTAGTTGGATTTTCACAGGCAACATAAATATCCTTGAGATATACATCCTCTTTATACATAGAAATCAAAATTTCAAATCCCAAATTACTGACCTTAACTTCCTGCATTACTAAACTTATCCTGCTTAAAGAATCAACAACTTTATTAGACTTACCACTTGTATGTTTGATAATGAAGGTAAAGTTCTGCAAAAATTCTACCCATTTAGCATGCCTATGATTTAATTTAGGTTGGTTGTTGATGAACTGCAAAGCATGATTGTCAGAATACAAAACAAATTCCCTAGGCATTAAATAATGTCTCCACTTTTTAAGAGCTTGCACAACATCATATTATTCTTTATCATACGAAGAATACTTTTGTTTAGCTTCAATCAAATTTTCACTGAAATATGCCACTGGCCTCTGTTCTTGACTTAAAACTACTCCCACTACTGCTCCACTGGCATCTGTCTCCACTTGAAACACTTTATCAAAAATGGGCAAAGCCAAAACAGGCTTCTCAGTTATTTTCTTCTTCAATAATTTAAAATTTCTATCAGCTGCTTCGGTCCATGGGAAAGGTTGTTTACTTCCTCTGGAAGTATCTATTAAAGGTGCACAAATCTAACTAAAATTCTTAATGAACTTCCTATAAAAACTAGCAAGTTCATGAAAGCTTCTTACCTCATAAGCATTCCTTGGAACTGGCCAACTTAAAATTGCTTGCACTTTATCAGAATCCATTTTCAGTCCTTCTTCTGAAACCATGAACCCGAAGTAGACTAATTCTTTTTTCAGGAAGCTACATTTCTTCAAATTTATCAGCAGCCTCTCCTTCTTCAAAGTCCTCAACACCAACTTAAGGTGCCTTAAATTCTCTTCTCTGTTCTGACTAAAAATCAGGATGTCATCTAGATATACTATCACAAATTTTCCAGTAAATTCTTTCAGAAGCTCATTCATCAATATCATGAAAGTACTGGGTGCATTTTTAAGCCCAAATGGCATCACTAACCACTCATATAGACTATCATTAGTTTTAAATTTTGTTTTCCATTCATCCCCTTCCCTTATTCTAATCTGATGATATCCAATTTTCAAATCTATTTTGGAAAAATATTTTGAACCACTTAAACAGTCCATCGGATCATCAATTATGGGTAAAGGAAATCTATACCTGATAGTTATCTTGTTGATTTCCCCGGAGTCAGTACACATTCCCCACCCAACATATTTCTTTGGACTTAGCACAGTGGGTACGGCACAAGGACTCAAGCTCTCTTTCACCAATCCCTTCTCCAACAGCTCCTGTACTTGTTGTTTGATTTCTTCATTTTCTAGAGGGGTTAATTTGTATGCTGCTTTGTTAAGTAAACTTGCACCAGGTATTAAGTCAATGTGATAACTAATAATTCTTACAGGAGTTAATTCATTTGGTAATTCATCCACAATAGTGTGAGCATACTCATCAAACAAAGTTTTAACTTCATCTAGCAAATCATCTAAATTTGTAGAAGTTAAAATTACTTTTGGCTTACCAATAAGAGAAAAAATCATCAGGCAAAGTTTTAAGTTCATCTAGCAAATCATCTAAATTTGTAGAAGTTAAAATTACCTTTGGCTTACCAATAGGAGAAAAATGTAGATTTTTCTTTCTAAACTTCCTGTAACAGTTCTTTACTAGACATCAACAAAATGCTTGATCCTGAACTTCCTTGAACTGCTTCATCTTCCAAGGGTGACAAGGTATGTCTCTTCCCATCTTTCTCCAGAGAATAAGTATTCTTCCTCCCATCATGAACATCTTTCCTGTCATACTTCCATGGCCTCCCTAAGAGTATATGGCACACATCAATAGGCATTATGTCACACAATATTTCATCCTTGTAAACCCCGCAAGGTGTAGAACAATTGGAAACCGTGCACTTGTTAAGGTGTACGGGATGTTAAGCAAGTCAAGGGTTCAAACCTCGTTGCATCCTGAGATGCGTTGTGGGGGTCAATGTATTCTCCTGGAGGTTATAGTGGTAGCGGTTGGAATCGACCTCGTGTCACACGAGTACGAAACTGGCTAGTTGCTGATTACTCCAGATACCAAAAAAATATATATATATATATTTCATCCTTGTAAGTACCAGTCTGGAACTCCACATTACACTGCTCATTCACCAAGAACTAATGTCCTTTCTGTAACCAGGACACTTTGTAAGGAGTGGGATTCTTCATCCTCTTCAATCCCAACTTCTCTACCATCTCTGTGGAAACCAAATTATCAGTCCTACCACTATCAATAACCATTTTACAACACTTACCTTGTGACTTACACCTTGTTCTGAACAGACTTTTCCTTTGAACTGGTTCATCTACCTATTTCTCGGTCTTCACCAAGACTCTCTTCAACATAAGAACCTCTCCATCCTCTGGAGGATTATTCACCTCTTTTTCTTCTTTTGATTCTTCTTGAGCCTCTGCAACATTCACATTTCTCTGACCTGTGGATTTATTTCTTAGACAATCCCAAGACATATGTCCAATCTCTCCAGAAGTATAACATCTTACTTCTCTATTTCTACATATTCATCTACCTCCTCTAAATCCTCCTTCTCTGGAATGATTGACTGCTACTGCTAGAACTTTCAACTTCATCTTTAGAAGCTCTACCTCCTCTATTTGGAACACCTCTGACTCTTATCATGTTCTTTCCTCTGTTCCTCTGGTTTTGATTTCTTAGTAATTTCTCTTCTATCTTTAAAGATACCTGATATGCATCTTCTACAGTTTTCTCATCCTGTATATCATATCTCAACCCATTGATATACCTAGCTACTCTTTCTAGACCTCTCTCTGTGTGTCTAGATCTAATATTCACTCTAAAAAACTATTATATATATTCTTTTACTATCATAGCCTTCTGTCTAAGGTTCTGTAATTGTCTAAGAAGATTTAACCGATAGTCCTTAGGGATAAATTGAATTTTAATCTTATTCAACATCTTATCCAAAGAGTTAATTTTTTTCTTACCTCTTTTTTCTCGATGGATCTGGAGCTTATCCCACCAGATAGATGCATGTCCCTTCAATCTGGTAGCTGCATATCTTACTTTCTTCTTGTCTTCTATCTCTTCAAAATCAAAGTATTTACTTAGAGAATTTAACCCAATCCATAATTTCTTCAACATTTAAGTTACCTAAATACATAGGTACTTCTATTCTTGGTCAGCCACTGGTTTTCATCAACATCTTCAAGATTTTAACTTCATCATGATCTTCTTCTTCTTCCTCAGAGCATTCGGATTCGGCTTCTTCATCACTATCATCTGAATTGTTCGAATGGTTCTTTCTTTCCATAGCTTCTTACCTTTCTTCCAAAATTCTCATGTTTCTTTCCATTTCTGTTTCTGCAGGTTGTCTTCCTCGACCACGTCCTACAGGAACTCCATGTATGTGTCCCCTTATTGGGGGCATATTTCTTCACAGACTCAACTAATCAACTGAGCTACTATGCAGAATCTTTGTCTTGCTCTGATACCAAAACTGATGGCCTTAAATACAAACTAGATCCAAGACTTCAATTTATAGGCTGAATTCCTGATTGAAATCTTCTTTCCAACCCTTAACTCAGGTTCTTCGCAATTTCTTCGTTCTACAACTCCTTTTCCGCAACCCATTTTCCCGCAACTCCTTTTCCGCAACACTACGGATTGCGCGATGCGGCTTTACAACTTTAATTTTTTAAACTGGACTTCTACAACTAGTTGCGGCCACAACGGTCTATCCTGCATGCGGGTTGTAGGTTGTGGAACTTGACTTATCAAAAACTAAGTTCCCGTAATTTTCATGTTTTCCAACTTACGCATTTTCGGAGTCTTCCGCACCGTCGATTCTTACAGATTAGTTCTCTCCCATTGATTTGTCTCTAGATGTGGAACAAATTGTAACAGTTGATTTTCCGTCACGGTCTTTCTTCGTCGTTCGATATTCTCTAAGATATTTCTTTGTAGCTCACCAAATTGATCACTGAAAGGATCAGTTTCTCTGCAATTTGTAAACTAAAGAATGTATACACAGAATTATATGGAGTGAACACAGGATGAATTCATATCTCTACAGATTTATATAAAATCAGGAATCCATCAAAACACACACGGAATGTAATCCTCTGTTCTTTATTCAACTTGATCGGAATTTCAAACACAGAGAATTCAACTTATTCACTTCTTATGTGCACACTCCCTTCTATCTCTTCTTTTCCTACCACCACCACTACTCCCTCTGTTCTCTAGATCTATTACATTCAAATTAATTTATAACACTCAGAAAACATGTCAAATCCAACTAAGTTGCACCTGAGTACCTAATAAAAGAAAACCCTATCGAAAAAGATCAATCCTTGAGAAATCCATGCATGGATCAAGGAGAACAAAGGCCAAAAATTGCCACTTATTACAAATTTAAAACTAATTATATCTACTTGTCATTGAACCCTATCCATATAGAACTTGATTACAAGGCAAGTTGACTCATTAGTAAATGAACTTTGAGCTAGATGCTAAACTGATTCATCATTCAATGAACTTTGTGCTGGATTCTCCTGCATCACTTTTCTCGAACTTTTGGACTTCTACCTTTCTGCTCTTGTACTGCTACACACCTTCCGCGCCGTCAATTCCTTGTGCGAGTTCACTCTTGACCGTCAAATCTGTTCATCCAATTACCTTTCAGAATTTGCAGATTTTCTCTTGATCGTTGATTTCTTGTGCGGGATCACTCCTAACCGTCGGATCTATTCAATAGATTTTCTTTCAAACTTTGCTTTGATCACATATTTCTTGTGCAGGATCAGTCCCGACCGTCGGATCTCTGCACACATCATGGATTCTTCCGAGTCCTTTGCTCATCCTTTGCTCATCAACCATGGATTCTTCTGAGTCCTCTGTTCATCTATATCATGCTTGGAACTATGTTTCCATCAATGACAACCATATCACACTGTGATCAGTTTTCCATATGACCGCAAATCCTCCAACAATATCCCCATGTCCGCAAAACTTGCAGCACTATTATAGTAAAACAATTCATGTATGTAAACAAGTTATCATAGATGAAAACACTTGCAAATTGTTATTTTGGATTAAGGCCTTCTATTTTGGTTCATTAATGTATTACTCTCAAGTAAGAGAAGCAAACAAAAACTATGGGACTTGAGGAAAGTTCTAATATAAAAAAAATGGTTCAAATGAGGGTTATATGTAATCTTGCCTTTTTAATTTAAAAAAAATTGTGCTTTGAACCTAGAATCATAAGTTTGGTTGAACATCAAACATTTGATTAAAAAAGTGGTAATTTGTTCCCTAGGATAGAGATAGTATGTTATTTGTGGAATGCAAAATGCAAATTTTGTGAGAAACATAAGGGTGTAGGGAACACAAGGGTGAAATGTAAGTATGTGGTTATAAAGGACAATAGGGTCTATTGAATAACCTAAGTTTTAAATGTTTGCACTTAATTTTCTACTTGTTTTTTTTAAATTTTGATTGAATGATGGTATGTACCATCAAATTTTTTATGGAACTAATATATGTCCCATTTATAGGTTAGTAAGCTCAAATTTTCCATAGAACGGAAAGAAGGATAAATACGAGAAGACAAACAAGTACTTGATGCTTGAAATAGGGGAATGAAAAATGTGCAATTGTTGTGATTAATTCAAACATCTGTTATATCGATTACAAAGACTGATATCACATATGGCATGGTTGATTGAATGCTTAATTTTGACAAACTATGCTTTTCTTGAATGTGGAAACTTGCCTAGTATGGAAATGATATACGTGCCATTTGTTGAATAAAGGGTATGTTTCTTACCCAATGGAGATGTTTGTACTTTAGAGAAATCTGAATTATGGATTTGGTAGGGAGACAAAGATACAACTACCATGGCTATCAAGGAACAAAATCTTTTTGACTACATGAAAATTTCAATCCATGTTTTGTTCCATGGGTGGAAGTATGTAATGCCCATCCTGTATAACTTGGCTTGTTACATTTGTTGAGGTATTCATGGATATTTGTACTTGTGACATGTGGAATGTTCTCTAAGGGTGATTTTATATTCTTGCTTGTTAAGTAGGTAGTAGTGTGACATGATGATGACATGATTGCTTCTTTAATGAATTAATGAACAATGTTAAATAATCGCATGCTGATATAGGGTTACTGATGTTGTTAAGCAAGTATGAACTATGATAGATTGGAAAGATCTATAAAGCTTCTAAATGGAGATAAATACATGAAAATGAAGGATTGTGGAAGCCTAAATGTATGTTGCATAATCATAACTAATTAATATACTTGCATGTGATAATCCTAGGATAATATACATGATTTATACTTATGTTGCAAGTGATATTACCAATCTTAGTGATACAATGAACATAATGTGTGATCATAACTATCAGGGAAGAGCTTGAAGGTGGAGTTAGACGATTACGATACATGGAGGATAAATGGTAATAAAAAGGAGTCAAATTTATTTGGTTAATAGTAACATTGATAGCTGATATGTGTGGGCGTTTGCATGTGCAGGGTATTGGGAAAATATTGGTAAACTTGCCAACAAATGGGTGTGGGTCACAACCATGTCTTAACAGAGGCATCAAGTCTTTTTTGCAAATTACGTGGGAAGAATATTAATGGCATAGAGATAGGGACATGGGGTCCATATTACGTGATTAATATTGGAGATATGTAGTAAGGGTGTCAAATCCTTACTCCACAACAGTAAAGCTTCAAGATTCTATATTGAACAAGGTAACTTTAGTGCAAATCTCATAATTGAATTTTTTTTTGTATGTAATTATCCCAAGGAAAGACATCGAGCATTTCCCCTCATTTTGTGAATGATGCCTAGGGTAAACCCTATATTATTCAAGGCACAATACCAAGTCAACAACTTGGCTTAAATCCATTACAACAATATTCTCATTATGAACCCAAAATGTCACATTTGAGAATAGAACCTAACCAAGGAGGATAGCACTCATCCCACAACTACTCAGGCTAGACCTAATTGCCCAATGGCTGAATCAATTTATACATTTATTTCCCACTTTTGAGGGGAAAAGTCAAACAATATCATGTAATTATTGAGAATTATCATTATGGAAAATTAACAAAATAATTAAATATGATATGAGGACACTTAAGGGGGTTTGATATTTAGGAATTAACAAAATTGAAAAATAAGGGAGGCACCACATACCACGAATAGTAAGAAAACATAACATTAAAAGTGGTATTTATACATGGGAGGGTGAGGTGTTAACTCTTAAAGAGTATAAATATAAGAGAGGGGATCCTTGAAGGGGAAGGGAACCAATGGCATGGGAAGTTGCTACCAAAATTTAATTATAAAATAAAATATCTTATAGTTCCTCATGATAAATTAGTAATGAATAAATGGCCTTCATGATGAGTTTAGGGAGATGGGGACTCACCATTAACACATACTCTTCTCTAAAAATTCAGTCAAGATAGGGAAAGTGGGCACATATAGTTTGGGGGTCTCCAAAAAAGAATTTTTGCTCAGGTATGGTTGGGAGAAAATTGGTTGACACCAAGAGAGTTGACTGTGGCATGAAGTTAAGAGTTGGAATTTTCTTGGACATTCCGACAGGTATAATGAAATTATTAGTAAAATATTTATGTTTGTTGTTTCTTGGATTAATTTGGTTTTTGAATAGATATTAATTGGAATGATAGATTGTAATGACATGGGTATTGGTGTGAGAAATACATGGTGGATCTTTTACATTGTTCTCAGCCACGTGAAGAATCAAGGGCCTTGAACTCTATTAAAAAATTGGCAATGCAAAAATATGGCCACTAAAATGTGCGACATAAATTTATTGAACTATGGGACTAAATATGAGCATGACAAGAGGTAATATGCAGTGCATTCTATTGAAATAATCGATTAAGTACTTTGTATTTCCTTGGAACAAAATTTGTTGTTTGTTTACCTTTGAACCATAAACATTCACAGGATGTTAGCCAAGTGTTTGGGAAAATGCTCAGATTAATTATGTTAAGCTATGTTATTAATAAATCTCTTGATTGAACTTACATTTGATAAACTGGGTTGAGAAATACATTAATTAATTTGAAATTTTTATTGGTATTTTTGAGAGACTTTATCATGAATGATTATAGTAGTTTTTACTTCAATTGAAATGGGTTTAATACTCTCTCTTTTTTTTAAACAAGAATGGGTAAGTGGTGATTGTATTAAAAAAGAAGAAGAAAATTACAGTAGCAGATTTACGGATTGAAACCATAGGACTTCAAAAACCATAATATCTTGCTCTTCCCTTACAAAATGAATCTTATCTCGAAATAGTCTCAATCTGAGATGGATATAAATTCTTACAAATTTCCCGAGAATGAGAAGACAAAAAATAAACATATCAAAAAAAATCTTGCAGCTGTCCTAAACTCTTTTAATGACAGTGAGAATGGATTATTCAATGGTTGAAAGACAAAATTGCTCCTATATCAAGGGACCCAGCAGCGTTCGGGAATGTTCCCATTGCAATTCATGAAACCATAGTCAAGCTACACTCTTTTGTTTTCCATTTGATCTGCAGATTGGTTGTTTGATCAAAGGATATGAAGAAAGTTGACAGCATTAAAATCACCAATAAGACTGTTGAAAATGTGATGCATCTTGTTGGAAGGGATTTTATAATTTCTAACCAGCTTCCTTACCTCTCTAATGACTAGTAGTGAATCCCCAAACACTACTAGATCTTTGATTCGAAGAGTGATAGCAATTTACAGCCCTTTCAGTAAAGATAACCATTCCACATAGTTGTTGGTGTTCCTCGCAAGGCCCCAAGCAAAATCGTTGTATTTTTTCCGCTCGGATAAAAAATTACCCCTCCTGCACCTGACAATCCTGGATTTCCTTTGGAGGTCCCATAAAAGAACAGAGTATGACAATCCAACTTTGTCAACCAATTGCTTAAAATTTTGGGGTTCTTTCGGATCTGCCATCTTAAAGGGGTGATTTTTTTAGCATCTTCTGGAGTAGGCTTAAGAGGGAAAAGAATATCTCTAATCCATCTTTTTTCAATGGATTTTAATGGCTCAAGATGTAAGTGCCGCAGGGCCATTGGATAGAAGAACTTCTATCCATAATGCTTTGGCAGAGGAGGAAACTCTGACCGGAGATAGATTCAAATTTTCAAATAAACCTTTGTTTCTGGCTATCCATATCTTCCAGCATACATATTTGGGGAGTGCAACCGACACTCTCGAGAAATATGTTTTTTTAAATAAAGTACCTTGGTAATTGTCTTTCCAACATGCGAAGAAATATTTCCAATTTGTAGGGAGAGTGATATTAAAATGAATCTCTTTAAAAGCTAAGCACCATACCTCATTAGCGAAGGGGAAATCCAGAAAGAGATGATTATGCGTTTCTTCCACGTTTTTGCACAAAATGTAGTGAGACGGTCCTTCAATTCCCCTGTTTTTAAAATTCTCGACTATCAGGATTTTTTGATGAACTAAAAGCCAACAAAAAAAAGTATTTTAGGAAGTCCATCAACGCTCCATACATTTTTCCAGAGGCCTTCTTTTATGTTGTTATTTTGAATTGTGTTGTATCCAACCTTCACTATGTATATTCTGGATTTTCCCCAACTTCTAGAATCTATTAAATTGATATGGATCAGTAGCGAACTTTGGAGGAGTGTTTGCAGTAGAGTGTAGTCCAGCCTCAATCGATGTGGCGTTTCCAAGGTTCTCCACCCAGCCCATCTTCCACTGCTATGCCAACACAAAATGTCACTGATCATGGATATATTTTGACTGTCCATCCATCTCTTGAGGTCCATGAAGCTATCACGTTGTTGTGCAATGCCCACGCTATCCTCCCAAATCTGAATTTTCCTTCTATTGCGAGTTGACCATTGCAGATTGTCTTGGATGTTGAATGCTGCGTTTTGGCATAACTTCTGGATTGGAGATGCATTTTGGTTAATTGGAATGACAGTCAAGCATCTATCTCTATTTCCAATTAGGTATTTCTTCCTTAGTGCATCCTTCCACCAGGATCTGTTTCCTGATATCATTTGCCAAATGATTTTTGCACCTAACGCAAGGTTCATAGTAGCCAATTCTTTGACACCCGATCCTCCACTGTCTTTTTGCCTGCATACCATGTCCCAATTGATAATATGAAGCTTCTTAGTGCCGTTTTGTTTTCCTCCTTGCCAGAGGAAGCGTCTAAGATATTTTCCAATCTCCCAAATAATCGAATTGGGGGCTAATGAAATGGAACAAGTGAATATTGGGAATGCTTCCAAAACATCGTTCATGAGAGTCAATTTCCCTGTCGAGTTGAGCCAGATAGCTCCCAAAGATTGTATTTATTTTTTATTTTTTCTACTAGTTCTTTCCAATCAGGTTTTTTTCTTTTTTCCTTTATGAATCGGGATTCTAATATATCTAAAGGAGTTCCAGTTTATGCTACCTTCATATCCTAGCATCCTGGCTATCCTGGCCATGGTTCTAGCAGGACAAGTCCAACCATAGATTTTTTTAACAGCATTAACTTTCCCATCTTATGCTTTGAGAAATATGGAGATGACTTCTTTGAATCTTTCAACAATTATGACGGAGGCTTCTCCTAAAAGTATAGTTTCATCTGCATACTGAATGTGATTAGCATTTTTGACTCCTCTGGCAATTTTTAGACCTCCTAGTTCTCCATTGTTTTGCAGGGCCTGTAGCTTCTTACTTAAAGACTCAGGTACAATGAGATATAAAATAGGGGAGAGCAGGTAGCCTTGATGGAGTCCTCGAGAGGCTTTAAAGAAGCTAGCAGGTCCGTCATTAACAAGAGGCTCGATCCACGAGTTGCTAACACATGCTTTGATCCATCTACAATTTTTTTGGGAAAATCCCATTTTGAACATGATCTCAAATAAAAGGAAGTGATTGACCCTATCGAAAGCATTTTCCATGTCCAACTTGATGGCCATACCTTGATGTTTGCGCTCCATGCTTGAATGGATGGCCTCTTGGACAATGATTATATTATCCATGATCTGCCTGCCAACAATGGAACCTCCCTGAGTTTCTGAAATAATCTTTGCCATGATCTTTCTCATTCTTGTAGCAAGGATTTTGGTAAGAATTTTGTAAGAGGTGTTACATAAGGAGATGGGATGGAACCTTTCAATCGAGAGAGTATTTTTTTCTTTTGGGATCAAATCTAAGAAGGTGGAATTTGTGGCTCCTTCGATTTTATCTTTTTTCCTGATCCAGTTTAGCATTTTATTTAGATCTTCTTTGATGATGTCCCAAGCAACTCGATATAAGTTGATCGTAAACCCATCAGGTCCTGGGGACTTGTCAGGGTGGAGGCTCTAGATTGCTTCTATAATCTCATTTTCAGAGATTGGTTTTTCTGGCTCCTTGTTCTCTTCTTTAGAAATGTTGGAATGAATTCCTATTAGCAGATCTTCTTGGGAGAAAGGATCTGTCTCGCCACTGTCAGAATACAACTGATTGAAGTAATGCAAAGCCAGCTTCTTGATATTGTATTTCCCGAAGATAATTTGATTATTGTTGTTTCTCAATTCGTTGATGAAGTTGAAGCTCAGTCTTATTTTGGTTTGTTTATGGAATTTGCTTGTGTTTTTATGTCCTCCCTTTAACCAAAGTTGGCGATATTTAATTCTCATAAACTCTTCTTCATGTCTAGCTACTTTTAGAATTTTACAATTTAGGGCCTTTTCACGAGCTAAGATTTCAAGAGTGATCTCTTCTGCATCAATTTTAGAGTGGAGGGTATCCAAACCTAATTGAAGGCTTTTTTTTACAATGGCAGGTTCTGAGTAGGAGGTCACTGCCCAATTTTTTAGGGAAGAGCAGACAGCCCTGAGCTTAGACTCCCATATGAAGCTAGGGGAGCCGAAGAAAGAAGAGTTCTAGGTTGAGTGAATAAGATCTAGATTTTTGGCGTTGTTCAACCATAGGGGGTTGAACCTGAAGAGAATAGGCCCTAGGTTTGTTGGAAGGGAGAAGGAAAGGGAGATGGGCTTATGGTCAGAGGTAGCTGAAAAAATAATGTGAGAAGAAGGAAGAAAATATTTTTGGAGGAAGGTTGTACTTACCAGAAAATGATTTAGTCTTCAGCAATGTGTCATGGTCCAGGTCGCTTGTTGCTCCATGTGAGTTTTCCATTTTTGGGCATAGGATCCAGAAGATCTAGATATGCCATCCAATCTTCTAGTTTTTCACCAAAAGAGTCTCTAATGATCGAACCTCCTCTTTTTTCCAAGCTCGATTTTGTTGTGTTGAAGTCTCCAACTATGATAACGTCTTTCCCATGCAGGTCCGCATTTAAAGAGAGTAAAGAGTCCCAAAAATCCATTTTTTCTCTGTCATGGGTAGGCCCATATACATTGCAAATGTAAATCAATTCTAGATTGCTTTTGTTTTGCACTTCTACTAATAATCAGTGTGTGTTTTCTTTTGATGATTTGATATTGAATTTATCTGCTATGTAGAAAGTTGTTATTCCGCCTGAAGTGCCTCTAGAACTTATGGCCTTCCCAACACTGAATTTCCAGAAGAGATATGACCTACTCATAACCTCATCTTTTGGCATATTAGTCTCTTGGACGAGTAGAATGTCTGGTTTCTCAGTATTTATGATGTTTTCCAAAGCTTCTACCTTGATTGATCCTCCTAGGCCTCTGTACTTCCAAGATACTAGTTTCATTATTTCTTGGGTGTATGAGATCCTGCTCAAGATCTCAAGTCTTTGGCTCCAATATATTTGACATTCTAAAGCAGTCTAGTATCTTCTATGCCGAGTTTCCTTCCTAGTTCTAATTCTCTTTTTGTCTCTTTCTCTCATTGTTGCCTTTGTGATTTTCTTCCTCTCGTGGCTTGGGATGTCCCTAGCCCTGTTGTTTCCTGGGTTTCTTGAGATGATGATTGGCCTGGGGATGCATGCTTTGGGTTGATCCTACTGTGCCTAACCATTTTTTCCCATGTTCCCCAAGGGAAGGCGATCTTTCATAAGTTTTCCCAATGTTCTCTTCATCTCCTGCAACCATATCTTCCCAAGTTCCTCCATGGGATCTCGTATTAGGAACCTTCTTTGAGACCTCTTCTACCACTATTGGGGAGAGAGTTGCAGGGGACTGGGTCCTGCTGCCTTCTATTCTATCTTCCTTATTTTGAGTTTATAGATCTGGGATTTCCCTTCTTCATTTTAGATAGCATCAAATTGATTGATGATGAAGGTTCCTTTGCTTTTTGTAGGTTGCTTTTGACTTTTTTCCTGCCCTTTTCCGGTGTTACTAGTAAAGGTAGGGTTTCTTTTTTTCCTCTCTTTGCTTGATGCCAGCCTTCTTCCATATTTTTTTTCAACTTCTTCCTGTGTAGACTTAGGGCAATTCTTTATGTTACCCTTGGAAATTCCACATTGCCTATCAGCCTTCCTGGAGATTCCACATTGTCCATTTTCCTTCTGGAGACCTTAGCCTGGGACACCTTGACTTGTTTTTTCCCATATCTTAGAGGGACGGCGCCTTAGCCCTGTTTACACAAAGCATAGATGGGGCCTCCAACAGTGGAGCAAAGAGCACCGTTTCGACCTTTCTTTGGCATAAAATTAGGTCAGCACACCTACCTCTTATGTTGGGAGCGTCAATAGACCAAAAAGGGAAAAAAAAGTTATGGAAGCCTCTGTGGAGTCAGTTCCTATTTGCTTGGGAAAGGTGGAATTCACCTCCCTTTCTTGTTGGGATTTCCTCTTATCCTTTTCCAAGTCTATCTCATGTGTTTTGGGCCTATAAATGAAGCCTTCTTGATGTGAGTGGGGGAGGACAAAATATAGTATCCTTATGCTGTTGGATTGAAGCCTGAACTAGAGGAAAATTAGGGTTGGCTCATGTGTGAAGAGATGTTCATATATTGTGAAAGATTGTAGATTTATTGTGGAGCTTGAAGCCATCAACATCAAGGCTTGGTTGTAACTTCATATTCTTATATTTTAATACAAAAGTGTTCCCCTTTCCCATATTTGATGTGTTGTTAATTTCAATTGAATATTATCAGATTCCTTGATCACTGATATAAGTAATTAGTCAATTATGATGCTCTCATCTTGTTTGTTTGTCTTTTGATCTGTTCTGCAGGTGTTGAACCGTTGCAAGGGATTTTGGAGAAAAGACAAAGAGATCTAGGTCTGAGGTATATTTTATTTCATGTTGTTTAATCTGATTACTTAAGGAAAGGATATACTTCTATGTCTTTTTTTTATGTGCTTGTGACTTATAGTGCAGAGGAATAAACAATGTCTGCACTGATTTCATAATTCCTGATAACAAAATTAGCGACCATACTGGGGATACCTAATCTGGTCAGATCTAGAGTAGATCCTGTTTGTGCCAGAAATTGTTCTTAGACTACCAGAAGAACAAGCCAACACAATCTCAAAAGTAAAATTAAATAAAACAGGTTTTTATGGTTTTGGTTGAAAACTTCATCAATCAAGGAGGAAATAAACATCCACAAACTAATACAGAACTGAATCATGCAAATTGGATAAACTGGGGATCAAATACATCCCAATAAGCCATAAACATTACACATGAAATACTAAGTCCACCCACAGGCTACAAGCGTTTACATGAATAAAACTTAAACAAGAAATGAAATTGTAGACTGAGCAATCAAACAGATCAGAAATGAAAAAGCATGACAGGTAAAATGGCTTATCATTTTATATATAATCAATAACAGTCATCCACTTACATAAGAGTTATAAGTGCTAGCTTGAGAAATCAAAGCTCCAAAGCCTCTCCTTGAGTGAAAAATCCTCCCCCCAAAACTGTATGTTTGTCTTCCTTTTATCATTACAAAAGTAAAGTGGTTCCATAACTACCTTCTAGGTCGAAATTTGAAATAGTTACATCAATTAGTTACATGATAACTCAAAATCTTTAAAGATAATTAACCCAAAAATAGCAAATCAGATTTGGGGAAATTTGGCGAATTTCTGGAAATTGTGGTCTCAAATATGCCTTCATATCTCTCGATCCGAAACACCTGTGTAAAAACTGATAGAGGTTTTTTTTAATGAGTATGTTATAAACAAAAACCTCTCTTGGTTTTTCAAAATTCCTCTTCAATTGATCGGAATATGTTCTGCAAATTTGTGACTAAAACAGGAAATTATTAAATAATTCAAACCCTGAAAATAGGCCACAAAGATGAATTCGAATCTCTCAAACGATAATAGCTGTTGCAAAACTGAGAGAGGTTTTTGTGAATGAGTCTGTTGTGGAAAAAAACCTCTTTTTGTTTTCCTGAATTCATTTTCATCTCCTCGTAATCTTCTTCCAACGAAAATGACAAAAACAGGAAAAACAGAGCTGCTACAGGAATCTCCTCATGAAAATA
>LPNX011231500.1:272468-377774 GCA_001517045.1 Pseudotsuga menziesii
GATGCATTCATATCTCTCGATCCGAAACACCTGTGTAAAAACTGATAGAGGTTTTTTTAAATGAGTATGTTATAAACAAAAACCTCTCTTGGTTTTTCAAAATTCCTCTTCAATTGATCGGAATATGTTCTTCAAATTTGTGACTAAAACAGGAAATTATTAAATAATTCAAACCCTGAAAATAGGCCACAAAGATGAATTCAAATCTCTCAAACGATAATAGCTGTTGCAAAACTGAGAGAGGTTTTTGTGAATGAGTCTGTTGTGGACAAAAACCTCTTTTGGTTTTCCTGAATTCATTTTCATCTCCTCGTAATCTTCTTCCAACGACAATGACAAAAACAGGAAAAACAGAGCTGCTACAGGAATCTCCTCATGAAAATATTTGACAAAGGACTCAAAAATGAGAGTTAGATTATAAATCAAAACTTGGAATGAACTTTTATTATAAGTTTTTGAAAGCTTAAAGATGTACATATTAACTAATAAGCCCAAAAGACAAACCTTAAAACTAAAAAAATGAAATGATTCAACCATTAAAAGTATCAATTCCAACCGAAATTATTGATTGTCAAAAATTCTTAAAATCAACATAAAATATAAAATCATTTTAAACCAACGGTTGGAAAAAAAAGGACAAAAGGAACAGATAAACTAAGAACAAGATCTAGTTATAACAGATCCAATCAAATATGGTGCAGATCCAGTCAAATCTACAAGCTTTGGTAACCATCTCATCTATGAAGTTTATATTCTCTTCTCTTAGTCATTTTAGTTGATAAGGTAAGCAATCTACCTTATTGTTATGTTTTTTCCTCTGTTTTCAGTTGAGTAGTTTTACCTTTTTTGCAGTCCAACTCATTTCATCCTTTTGGTTTCACCTACAAGCCATTGATTTTTGCATCTACTGGTCTGGCGGCACACATACCTTCGGCTGACAGAGCGTCGACCTCTTCAGGGTGCCTTTCCTCTTTTGACACAGAGTGCCAACAACGTGTTTTCCCAGACAACTTGGAGTGTCAATGACACCTTTCTGCAGAATGTCCGGTGCGCCGATTGGAGTTATAGCACTCTGGTGCAGTGCATCTCAGTGTGTCAAGGTAGGCATGTTAAACTGCCTGTCAAAAGTTTTTGTTTTTTGTTTTTTAAAATTGTTTGTTTCTATGAAAGTTTTGAGTGATCTGCTTGCTTATTTTTGTGCTGAGAGTGGTGGTTTTGGTAAAATTGATTCTCATTTCTTAAGCTCAAATTCCAAATTTTTTGTCTTCGTTAATATAAAAAGAAAAAGTGGGAAAATTTCAGTTTTGGTCTTTTGTTAAAGTGGTATATACTCTGAAAAAATTGCATTTTTGAAAAGGAAACTATAGCCTCTTTCTGAGTTTGTGTGCTTTTTCAATTTCCAGAAAATACAAAAAGAAACTTGTTATTTCACTTTGTTTATGCTTAGAAAAGTTGATCTTCATTTGCATAAGTAGCTGGGATAAATAGATCTTTTTGGTATCATAAAGGAAGTTAGGTTTGTATGAATATTAGAGGCTTTATTTTCTTTCTTAAATTCAGAGATTTTGAGTTATTATTGAAGGAAATTTGTGTTTGAAGATTTCTTATTAGATCTTGTATTTCAGTTGTTGAAAGTGGCTTTTATTTGGTGTGTTGTTGAAAACAAAAATAAAATGGTTTCTCCCTTACCCTAGTTAGTTCTCATTAAATTCAAAAAGTGCATTTTCATATAGATTAATTTGCATTATTGGAGACAACACCTCACAAACATTCACTAATCATTGAGATAAAATTAACAGTAGCTTTAGGTCTAAAATTGTATAGAAATTTGGGTGATAGGTTAGTGACGTGTTCGAGCGTCATAAAACGTAGCAGTTGCCATTAATTTGTCTAAACTACAACCTGGGACTCGCACGATTCTTCCACATACCATCGGTATATTGAACGACCTTTCATGTACCCTTGAGGTATATAGAAAGGTACTTCACATACTCGATTGCATATTGAAAGGCCCCTTGTGGATGATTATGCATTAGAAAGCACTACTACCGATTTGATCTCCCACGTACCTTGAATATATCAGGAGACCCCGCTAGGATTCCTTGTCCAACTAGAAAAACCCTTTGGCAGTCTTGTTTGGAGCAATACACCGAACCCAGCATTCGGGGAGACTACTACGCACGTACCCCTGTGGTATATCGCGAGTTGCACCTTCTTGATAATCCTGGTGAGAGACCGACTATTTTGAACCCATCCTATCACTTTAGGATGCTTGCAACCTTTAGCTCTGTGTAGGTCTATTTTTGTGTGTTTTTCCCTCTTTTTAACTTAGAACAGACAACTTCAACCACCACCATGGTTGAGCAACTTACGAGGCATCATTCTCGTAGACTACAAGTTTTACCACATGACTCTCCTCCAGCCATGGAAGGACAAGAAGGTGTAAACATAGAGCAATTAGTTTCTACTAATGCTCCTGTAGGAACCTCCTTTGCTAGTGAAACTAGAGAAGATTTCACTATTTATACAAATCCTTTGGTCCAATTGCCTCCTGCGGTTGATGTTTTTGTTCATTCTCCAATGGAAGGCCATGTCGATGGTCCTAATGAAGCAAAGTATGGCCCTGATGCTCCTTTTTGGAGGACCTCTATGGGCCAAGACATTGCTCAGTTCGGGGTTATTAAACCTTCACAGGGGAACCCTCCTCTAAGAGAGGACAAATATAGAATAATTCATGCATCTCTTGATCAAGCTCCTAATTTTTCAGAGAGATTAGAAAGAATTGTTTCTCCACTTGTGCCTCACAAAGAACCCATGTCGGCTCTTTTTCCCCATTTATCGGACCCATGGCCTGATGGATATCATTCACTTGCTAAGGTTTTAGGTCCTATTGAAGAAGTTCCATTTCGTGGTAATCCAGGTCAAAATTCCAACCCTACAGTTTCACATCCTGGGCCTATTACTATCCCTCCCGTACCAGTATTAGTTGGGTGGAAATCCACAACTCAAGTAATGTCAGCACATTCTAACGCCGAGGGGAAAACTTCGGTGCGAGTTACGTCATCTGCTAGTGGGATTGTTACTAGTTCCAGACAATTTCCAGCTGTAGAACAACCTATAGTAGTTGTTCCTCCTACCAATACCAACGTGGTAAATACCCCATCTAGTTCAGTTCAACCCTTAGGGGTACAACCTATCATTAATCCAACTTCTTGGGGATATACTTATCCTGGAACTCAGCCGCCTATGGCTAATCAAACTTATCAACAACCACCGTCAGCGGAAGTTTATCCCAGAATTCCTTACCCTAGGAATGTTTTTGTACCTTGGGGACAACCAAATTGGTCCAATGTCCCGTCTTATGGAGGAGCATTTGTAAATATTTTTGGAGTATATGGAGGTCCACCTGGAGGGCCCCCGAGAGGACCTGGAGGACCTAGTGGACCATATGGAGGACCACCATCTGGAGGCCCACCACCTAGCGGACCCCCACCTAGAGGACCACCATCTTGAGGCCCACCTTACGGAGGACCACCACCTGGAGGACCACCGCTTGGAGGACCACCACCACCACCACCTCCTGGAGGACCTCCACCACCACCACCTGGAGGACCACCCCTTGGAGGTCTGCCTCCTAATGGAAATTATGGTAACCAACAACCTATTCAACAAGCCTCGGGGGCATCATCCATGCCCATTTATCAATCTACATATGGCCCTACTGGTCAACAAATGGCATACCAGTATTACCAGTTTCCACAACCAAATCAACAATTACCATTTATGGCTATGTTAGATCTACCAGACTTGTCCTGATTGATAAATGACCTAATTCATCATGACCCCTCTTGGCCTACCATCCCTGTAAATTTTCCTTCAGATATACCAAAGTTTGATGGTAAACCTAGTGAGGATCCAAAAAACCATGTGATGAATTTCCATCTATGGTGATTATCCAATTCTTTGATAGACTGTTCAATCCGTCTATGGCTATTTCAAAGAACCCTCATAGGTATTGCTGCAAAATGGTATATCGAGTTACCACCACATTCTTTTTTGGGATTTCAATGCCTTAGCAATGGAATTCTTAACTCACTTTCAATTGTCAATCCGATATGAAATAGGTACAGACCTACTAACCTCGCTTCAACAAACCACATCAATTCATATCTCCGATCATATCCATGAATGGAGAAGAAAATGAAACTTATTTAAGGCCCCTATTCCTAATCAATTACTCGCTAATTGGTTTACAAAGTCCTTATTCCCACCCATTGCTAGAGATGTTGCCATGGGAGGCGTCGTCACCGAGGAGCAAGCTATTAGCTGCACTCAATACCTTGATTTGGTCTATTCCCAGTCAGGTACCTTGTTTGATTTAATTCCCCATGCTCCTCAACCCACAACTGATCCATCTAGACCTGCAACTAAACCACCTGCTGATGGTATACTTGGTTTAGTTCAAACGCAAATGGCGGCAAAATATTCTAAGAATAAAAATCAAACCGCCACCCCAGCAAATCAACTAACACCACTTGCCAAAACTGCACCCTCTCCTGTTACTTCCACCGAGGTAAACGCGATCCTATACACTAAATCTTTAGGAGGAAAGAAGAAAGGAAAAAATAAATCTAAAAAACTGGATAATCAACAGAAAGGGAATAAACCACAAAATCTGGATGTGGATTCAAAAGGTAAGAGAAAGGTGAAGTATCCTTGTTTAATCTATGGGGGTGATCATTTCACCAAGGAATGTCCTCGTCGAGAGGAAATTAGCAATTTTTTCCACCCCAATTGTTATAAAATAGCCTTTCCCCTCCCAACAACAATTGATTGATCATCAATCCTTGCATGAGCCTTCTTCATCTACGAATGAAGCTAGAATGATGTCTAGTGAAACGGTTAGCTTAAACAAAAGATCACAAAGTTATGACCCTCCTCCAGAAAAGAAAACCGATGAAGTTTCATCTGAGAAACCTTCAGCTTCCACACCTCCTCCTAATAATGGTCTTCATATTGAAAGACCTATACCTGAAACAATTTTTCTCCCACCAAAGAGTACTCTTCATAAGTCCATAATCAATCCTAACGTACGTGCATCCCAATACTATAATAGCATAAAATATTTGTCCCTAGCACCATGTGCTATGTCGGCTCTTGAAGTACTCCAGACTTGTCCCACCCAGCGAAAAAATTTGCTTACATCACTTGGAGCTATGGACCCTGAAAATAATAACATCATTGCTTTCAAAATGGATGATTTTAAGACCAGGCTCTCACATCAGCTAGCTTTCCAGATATCCACTAAAATTTCTGAAAAAAATATCCATTGTACCATTTTGGATGAGGGAGCCTCAACATCGGTCATGTCTCTCTCTTGTTGGAGAGCCATTGGCTCTCCTGAAATCAATCGTTCGCCTACCACTCTCAAGGCTTTTGATGGTCGTGGCTTTCAACTCTATGGATTACTGCCCACTATCCAGGTCAAACTGGGGGAAAATCAGTGTCCATTCATATTGAGGTTGTTGACGCCCCTTTGGATTACAAATTACTCCTAGGTCGTAACTAGTTTTATTCTAAGCAATTTGTAGCATTGACCGTTTTTCGGATCATCCAGTTCCAATTCCAAGTAAATATTGTCACCATAGATCAGCTAGACTTCATCACACCTAGTGTTGTTACCAACGATGCAAACAACATCTCGCGCATGAATACTCCACAGTATTAGGACATAGGAGTTGGTCTTCTCAAACATTCTTCACTCATGGGAGTCTTTCCATTATCAAATCCCCCTCCCGCTTTGCAAACTGAATCTATCAATATGATTTCTAACATGGACAAAGGAAAAGCAATTGTTGATGAATCAACAGCTTTTACCCCTTTTGAAGAAGTTTACAATGCAATACAATCCAGCAGTGACCCTACCATCAACGACCATTTTTTGGTGGCCTCAGATCATTATCACCCGCCATATTGGTTAAACAACCCCCCCATCTATAGATTACATATCACATACACTTCCTACAGATGAGTCCATTATGGAAGTTATGTCTCTAGAGGAGATGCCTTGGGAAGACCGTCATCATCGATCTTCTATCCTTCCCCCTTACCATATGCTAGAAGAGCACTTCGCCTCAAACATTTCATCTGATATAGTCACAAACCCTCAGTCTCTGATCCTCACTCGTAGTGTCAATTCTGAAGGGAATTTATGAAATATTACAAAAACCATGCCCGTGGACATATCAGTGAAACCAGGTGTTTCAGAGAACATATACATAGGCTAGAATTATTCAACATCCGAGGTTCAATCATATATGACCTTGTTCAAATAATTTCACGATTTCTTCACTTGGATATACGAATAAATGCTAGGGATTGATCCCTCTATTATTGTTCATGAAATCAAAACCTACCCTGGTGCCAAGCTAGTCCGACATAAATTATGACAAGTACATCCATGGAAAGTAGCAGCTATAAAGGAAGAAGTTGAAAAACTTATGAAGGCTGGTTTCATTTACCCCGTGCCTTTAACTGAATGGGTTTCCAACATAGTCCCTATGAATAAAAAACAGGGTACTATTAGGATTTGCATCGACTTTAGGGACCTAAATAGGGCTTGTCCAAAAGACAATTTTCCCACTCCCTATATCGATCAGATAATCGACAACTGTGTCAGAAGCGTCATTTTTTCATTTATGGATGGCTTTTCTGGCTATAATCATATTGAGATTCTCCCATTAGACCAACACAAGGCGACCTTTATTTTCCCATGGGGGACCTTTGCCTATCGCAATTACCTTTTGGCTTGAAAAATGATGGTGCGACATTCCAACGTGCCATGTGATATGCATTTCATGACATTAAACACATTGTGGAACCTTATCTCGATGACCTGCCTGCTCATTCTAAGCAGCATGATATCCATGTCAATCATTTGAGAGCCATCTTTCTTTGATATCGTCATTTTAAAATCCGTCTAAACCCCCACAAATATGTTTTTTGTGTCGAATCGGGTAGACTGCTTGGTTTCATCGTCTATAGGGACGACATCCGTATCAATCCTTTGAAGATTGAAGCTATTTTGTCCCTACCTACTCCAATGAATGTAACTAAACTCCAAATTTTGCAAGGGAAAGAAAACTTTTTACATCGTTTTGTCTACAATTACGCCTAAAGGACACAGGGTTTTATGAGGTTGCTTAAAAAGGATACACCTTTTGTCTGGGATGATTTCGCGTAATGCGTATTTGATAATCTCAAGCATGCACTTACCCATGCACCTGTGTTCCAGCCACTTGATTACACCAAGGACTATTCCTTGTATGTAGCTACATCCTTGTCTACTATAGGCATGGTCCTCGTTCAAACAGATGAACATGACCAGGAACATGTGATTTACTATGCCAGTAAGAGTCTTTTAAACTCTGAAACCCGATACTCACATGTGGAGAAACTTGCTCTGGCCACGACCATCGCGGTCCAGAAGTTTCGTCACTATATCTTGCTCTGCACTACTACTGTTTATGTTGAATCCAACCCCATGTACTATGTTTTTACACGTCAGGTACTTGGGGGCAAATATTCACGATGGATAGTTATACTTCAAGAATTTGAGTTAGAGTTTGCTAAAACTACTTCAAAGAAGACCTTTGTCTCTGCAGAGCTTATATGTGACCTTCCCCGTACTACGGATAATATAGAGCCCGTCGATTCGTTACCAGATGAATCGTTGTTTCTCATTAGTACAATTGACCCTTGGTATGGAGACATCATTTTGTATCTCCAAACCCTACGATATCATCCCACCGCTACTCGCGATTCACTACCAGGATAAATACTATCTCATTATGAATGATACTTTATATCCTCATGGTGTTGATTCTATATTACGATGTTACCTCACACATGAGGAAGTTGAGATCATCCTGAATTACTACCATGATGGAGCTTGTGGTGGTCATCTCTCTGGGTTAGCTACTGCCCAGAAAATATTGCGCGCATGGTATTTCTAGCCCTCGATCTTCAAATATTGCATTGAAACGGTCAAGAAATTCCTGCCATGTCAAATGTTTACTACTAAAAAGTGCACCCATACAACTCCGCTCCATCCTGTCATAGCAGTTGGCCCTTTTGAAAAATGGGGCATCGACTTCGTGCACTGTAGACCTACCTCAGTTGGGGGGCATGGCTACATTATTGTGGTTGTGGACTATTTCACAAAATGGGCTTAGGCTATTCCCACATATGTCGAAGACAGTAAAACAACTGTGCTTTTATTATTTAACCATATCATCGGTAGGTTTGGGATTCCTAGGGCCATTGTGATCGACCATGCGTCACACTTTCAGAACAAAATGATGGCAGAACTTAGTGCAAAGTTAGGGTTTCATCATGACAACTCTACACCTTACTATCCTCAGGCCAATGGCAAGGTTGAAGCTATTAACAAAGTATTGAAAACTATGCTTCAACGTATGGTAGGGCAAGCCAAATCAAACTGGCACTTGCAATTATTCTTTGCACTTTGGAATTATAGGACCACTATGAAGACTTCCACCGGTTTCGCGCCTTTTCAATTGGTTTATGGGTTGGAAGCAACTCTCCCAATAGAATGTGAGATCCCTTCTCTGAAACTTGTTGTTGAACTTTTTTCCAATACCACGATAGAAGAGGAACGTTTTCTGTATCTAAATAAACTTGATGAAACCCAATATGACAGAACCGTTCAACCCCTCTCTTTTGATGAAGGAGATCTGGTCTTGACTTATGACTAGAAGCATGATAAGCTGGGGACAGGAAAAAATGATTCTATGTGGCATGGACCCTACATTATCAGTTGTGTTTTAAAAAAGGGTGCATATGAGTTGGTAGGTTATGATGGGATACCCATGGGTGAGCCCCACAATGGGATCTACCTGAAAAGATACTATGCCTAGGTCATCTAGCATGGGGTCTTTTGTAAATATTATTTATAGTTTGTTGTGTGTCTTAGGTTTAAAAGGTGTGTCTAAGTTGTGTGATCTAATATGTGTTTTTCATAAAACCCTACTTATGTATGTCTTTTGTCTAAATGAATAGATGACTACTTTCACTGGTTTTGCGGATAGTGCTAATCGATATACACTAAACCTTGCGTCAGCAGCTTGGGTATTGTACTCTCCTACATGTGATCTGGTGAATTCAGGGGGTGTTTACATAGGTCCCTCCACCAACAATCTAGTAGAGTATCATGTTGTGATTGGATTGTTGACAGAATCCCTAGCTAATGATGTAAGGGAAATTAGGGTTTACCTAGATTCCAAACTAGTTGTCTGACAACTTAACCGAGTCTACACCATCCGAAATCCCCTATTTCTTCGCACTTTTTGAAGATTTAGGTTGTTAGAAAGATCTTTTGAATAGGTTACATATCAACACATTCCAAGACATTTGAATGTTGTGGCAGATTCCCTAGCTAATTATGTCTTAGATTGGCATATTGCTCATATCTAAAAGTCCATTTGAAACATAAATAACATACGTGTAAATTCATAAGTAGATAATCATTTCACACATCACATTTTTCGCACACACAACTATAAATAAAAAAATTTATCATATATATAAAAATATAGGACTGAGATACAAAATTGGGCTCAAGCATCTAGATTTCAGTGCCCTCAAAGTTCAAGACTCTAACAAGTTCAAAATACACAAATACATAGGGAAAAATCTGAAGCTTCAAAGCTTTCAGTATGATACATATACAAAAAGTGAAAATCCTTGCGGACTAATCCTCATGCTGCTCATGATAGCATGCAATAGCTTGAGGCACTCTGTGGAGTAGCATGGCAAACTGTCCATAAACCCCTATAGTATGGCATTGATAATGCCTGGGTAGGTCATCGGTAATCACATCAGGAATCCCTACAGTCAAACGTTGTAGGTTCTCCTCGAGATCTCCAAGATCCTCATCAGCCTCGGAGTGGTAAACCATCATATCCCTGGTACCTACCCTCCTCGTATTGGGAGACATCCCAGCTAGACATACTGGCCCAATGTCTGCATAAAAATGTTTTCACTTATCTTAGTACTATAAAATAAAAATCAAATAAACTGCACAAAATTAAAAACATAGTGGGTAATGTCTTTTCTTACCACGGTCATCCCATACCTCCCCCTCAGGTAATGCAAGCTCCAGTTCATCCTAGAAGTATGCCCCCACGTAGGCATAGTCCTCAATCATCAGTAACTGGCCTCTCATCCAACGAAAGAAGGAAGACTCGTAAACAACTTTAGGTCCCCCACCGCCATGGCGGACCATAATGTAAACCCACCTGAGCATCCTAGGATCCTCAGGCTCGAGTCTGCTCGTCGGCACTTGTGGCCTCATGTGGGGCACTTGTAGTAGAATAAAAGATACCACCACTGCTCCATAGCCAAATTGCTTAAGTGTTCCCTTCTTGCACTTGTTCAACTACGTCTTTGGGTTCACTAACATGCCTTCACACCAATTGAAGACTGTGGGCTCCATGCACTCTAGGGCATACAATATGTGTGACCTAGTGGTGAGATGGGCAGACCTAGTTTCGACCACCTTTCCAATCGTGTACTCTACCTTCCTCAAAGGACGATCCACTATAGACTGGATACGTAATTTCCCATATTGAGATTCCATACCCAATGCATAGTATTGGTTAATCAAGTCATCCAAGGAGAGCTCTCCTCCTCGTGACCCGGATAAAACTACTGGTCTTCCTCTTCTAGACAAACCAGTCAGGAAGTATATATCCTCGATCTCTATGGGTAGAATGTGGACCCCAACCACAAAGTGCCCTTGTTCAATATCCCACATGTCTATGATGTATTCCAGTAGGTGGATATATGCCTTCATACCTGGCACTCTGAAGTACTTTAAGAGCCCGCAGTTCCGTAAAGCTTCTACAGTGGTTGGGTCATTTATGGCCTAGAGATCTGGAACCACATGTTCTCTCTCTTTCCAAATAACCATGATGCAAAACTATAGTGTACCTGCAACATACAAAATTTATATTAGAAATTACATCATGGCTAAAGGGAAAGACATTTAAAATGATGATTTTAAGCAATATAGAAGGAAAAAATCAATTTTTGAAGGGATAGGTTATTGTTTTTCTAGCATAAGGAAGCATTGGCACCTTCAGTTTTTTCCCACAGAGCACCTACGGTGCACGTCGTTGTGGCTCGCAGGGCGCTGACGGCCAGCACTCCTGTCGGTTGTGGACAAAGCGCTTATGGAGCCTCTATCCCATCATGATAGAGCGCCGTTGTGCATTGTTCCTGAAGACTAAAAGACCCTACGGCCCGAGAAATTTTCCTTTCAAGCATTAAAAAACCCTCCTATGTGGCCATAGACCTCCCTCATGTGATCACTTTCCTCAAATTTACCCTCTATCATTGATTTAAAACTAATTTAAACATTCATGAACTTGAAAAGTAAAAAGACCAAGTTGCTTACCTTCGCCAAGAAGATAGAAGAAACGATAGAAAGGGACCCTTGCCAAATCACTGGTGGAAGCTCTTCACTCTCACTCCAACTGCAAACTCCTCACAATGGTAAAGAATTCTTACCATCCCTTTCTATTTATAGATATTTTGGAAGTTCTCAACATTTCATTATAATATAATAATTTTGAAGTGCAAAATTATTTCATTAAAGTGGGTTTTTACTTTTGGTTTTATATAGTTTCATAAGTTGGCTTCTAAAATGTGTTTTTGAGCTTTTCAGGTTGATTTTGGGAATATAGCTATGAAATAAGATTTTTTATCCTTTTTCAAGCTTGGAGTAGAATTAAAGAGTACCGAGCGTTATTATACACTTTTTTCATGCTCGTTATAATACCAGTTGAAAGGTGTCGGGTCTACTTTTTCGCTTTTTCAGACTCGTTAAAAGTGGATTATGAAAAATGAACCCAGTTACGGAGTTATATTTAATCTCTTTTAATTCTCCTTAAAAAGACAAAAATATTGTCAATCGAACTTGTTACGTTCACGCTTGTAAAATAATCAGAACGGTCGACTAGTCAGGGGTAGGTTATCACTTTTTCAGACCGACTATGCCTATTTTACGAAAAAATGAACCCTCTTGGAGTCTCCTTATGTCTTCATTCAGACTCTTTAAACATGAATGATGCTGAGTTCACTTTCATCAGACTCATAAAATCAAACGATGAAAGAACCTATTAGGGAACGAATCCATCCTTCCTTACGTTCGTAAAACATACGAGTTTGGACTTGTCCGAAGGACAAGCTATACTGATCATTTGTTACCATCTTCCAGCTCGTTAAAAAACAAAGAGGCACTCATCAATCATGATGGGGAAATTAAGGGAAAGGGAAGTGTTTTTCATTTGTATTTATGGCATTCTACAATCCACCTTTGAACATGGAACCTGCCTGCATTTGCATATCTGAACAGTTGGGTATTTCAGCTTGTCTCTGAGTTGATCCACTTTTATGAGTCACCTGAATCCTTTGATTCAATTCAAAGAAAACTTGGTCATGTTCCTTGCATTACACCTGGTTCTAGTCTCGTCAAGTCAATGTTTCCAAGTCACTTGTCGTGTCACAAATTGTTCAAAGGTTATCTCTTCCAAAACATAACTCATCAATAATTTTACCTATCCATAAATTCAGTCGTGTCTAAGTCAGTTTTCATCACTTCAAATCAAATTTTGTTCCATGTTTCGTGTCACTGATGTGGAAATCATCATGGCCCTCCTGTGGCATGTCTATTCCTGTCGACTTCAGCTCATTATCTAGGAATTAGACCTAGAAACCTAGTCAAGTACCTTGAAGCCTGCATGCCTCAATGGCAAGTTTCCTCGCTTTCAACAGTAGGTTTTCATCAATGGCCTCTGATTGAAAGATTCTATCAAGTGTTCGACTTCAAAACATCTATTCACACTCGAAGGATTGTACTTAGATACCTTCGAAATCATTGACATTAATGGTCACGATTTCCCTCGCACTTGTTAACAGTTTACATCAATGGCTGGTAACAAGTGGTTTCTGCAATGTTCGACGTCAAGACATCTATTCACATGGTTAGAATCGTATTGGTTGGGGATTGGGATGAAGACCCTGAGTGGTTAGGATTTGTTATTTTGGTTTCCTATCCTCAGGTTGCGTTTGGAGATCATCTAGAGTCTTAACACGGATCCACATTGTATGCTTCGTGGCTGTGTTCAGTATTTGAGGTTTTATAGCATGGATCTACCTTATATGTCTTGTAGCCATGTTCCATTATTTACATCAGTTGTCCATGGATCTACAATGTATTACTAGTAGCCATGACATGGTCATCATCATGGATCTGCAGTGTATTGGTCCGTAACCATAACTGAGTTGGTTGAGTCAGTTACTGGTCCTATGTTAGTTATGAGCACATCTCTCATTGCCTCTATATCAGATGAATGTCTTGCAAACTATTTCACCTATCACTTCCTTCTAGCTTCATACTTTGGGGGGAATTCTGTTGCACCTGGAAATTCCACATTGCCTATCAGCCTTCCTAGAGATTCCACATTGTCCATTTTCCTTCTGGAGACCTTATCCTAGGACACCTTGACTTGTTTTTTCCCATATCTTGGAGGGACGACACCTTATCCCTGTTTACACAAAGCGCTGACGGTTCCTCCAATAGTGGAGCAAAAAGCATCGATCCGACCTTTTTTTGGCATAAAATTAGGTCAGCACACCTACCTCTTCTACTGGGAGCACCGATAGGCCAAAAAGGAAATAAAATAAGGTTCTAGAAGCTTCCTTCCGGAATCCTTCGTGGAGTCAGTTCCTATTTGCTTGGGAAAGGTGGCATTCGCCTCCCTTACCTACTGTGATTGCCTCTTATTCTTTTCCAAGTCCATCTCATGTGTTTTGGGCCTATAAATGAAGCCTTCTTGATGTGAGTGGGGGAGGAAAAAATATAGTATCCTTATGTTGTTGGATTGAAGTATGAACTAGAGGCAAAGTAGGGTTGGCTCATGTGTGAACAGATGTTCATAGATTGTGAAAGATTGTAGATTTCTTGTGGAGCTTGAAGCCATCAACATCAAGGCTTGGTTGTAACTTCATTCTCTTATATTTTAATACAAAAGTGTTTCCCTTTCCCATATTTGATGTGTTGTTAATTTCAATTGAATATTATCATATTCCTTGATCACTGATATAAGTAATTACTCAATCATGATGCTCTCATCTTATTTGTTTGTGTTTTGATATGTTTTGCAGGTGTTGAACCCTTACAAGGGCTTTTGGAGAAAAGACAAAGAGATCTAGGTCTGAGGTATATTTTATTTCATGTTGTTCAATCTGATTACTTAAGGAAAGGATATACTATTGTGTCTTTTTGTAATGTTCTTATGAGTTACAGTGCAGAGGAACAAATGGTGTCCGCACCGATTGCATAATTCCTGATAACACTTTATGAAGTGTCTGTATTCATGAAATTTCTTGCATTTGAATGGAAGTTGTTCATAGTCTACCTTCTGATAGAATTCCTATCCATCCATGAATAGATTAACTTCTTTTGCTAGTCCTTTCTCTAGGTCTACTTCTACGTAGATCCTGGCACAGGTGAATAGAGGACCTTTTGGTTCAGCTTTGTCTATGTATCTGCCTAAAGAATTCCCAATCGATTGCAGGGCTTCGTCATTCCAGCAATGGAGAGGTAAATGAGGTAACCAGACCTAGACCAACATTGCTAAAGGGACATCCTTTTATGGATCAAAGGATAGGGTTCATCGGTTGAGATATAGACCTCAAGGGCCCATGAAATAAGGGCCACTTCAGAAAATAAAATATATATCTTCTTTGATTTCGAACAGAAAGGTGTAAAATCCTTTGTCACAGAAACAGTGTTGCAAACCCCCGGTGATGAGAGGCATCCAGTTTTTGGAGATCCAGATCTCCATGGATTTCGGCAAGGGCCATATCCCTGAGAACTACCCAATTAGACATTGCTCGCTCAAAGATAGAGCTTTCATTCATGAAGCTTCCGACATGATTTGAACTTTTGGCACTGCTAATTGCTTCACAAAGTTAGAAACCGGAGGTAGCATCGTGGGAAGGATCGGAGTGGAGGAAACCAAGGCCTGGAAAGCAAGATCTAGGTTACTACGAGGTTCTTCCAGAGGAGGATCTGGCAGATAAGAAGCCATGTAGCCAACTTAACCTCACTACTGAGGAGCACCGGGTGAGGAGGGACTTCAATCCAAGAGCTACAAAGTAGAGGGGATGCTTGCAGGGATCAGCCTGTCTCAACCCTCGCGTTCAGGCCTCGACCCCACAGATCAAGGAATCTGTGCATCAGACAACGCACGAGCTCACGGGTTTCTTTCTTCAAGGTTTAATTTCATGTTTTCTTCATGACGGAACCTTTTCTCATGCAATGCCTCCTAGGTTTAATACTCTCTTATCATTGAAGGAAATATGAAATTAGTTGAACTTAATACAATGAAAAATATAACATTTGTGAAGTATTTTCCAAAACTCCGAAATGAACAATATTAAGTTTATGGAATTGGTAATCTTATAATGTATCATATATTTGATGAATTGGGCACCGAAAGGCTATTAATTGACTGCATTTGGTTAATATTTTAATTATAGGTTGTTTCTTTGCTTGTATAGTAGTAACTAGGGTTTGAATGCAAATTGTTTATCAAAACGATTGAATAGCTTGCTATTCTATTCTTTTTTAGGACATACAACTATGGGTGTTTCCATTTGGTTTTGAGCTAATTTTAGAGAGAATCCATAACATTAGGACCTATAACCTATGTTTTGAGTCCACCTATGAGGTTTTAAGATTCCAATTCCACGATCTGGGTATTTTTCTACAAACATAAAACAACTAGTGGGGGTTGTTGGTAGCCAAATTTTTGGATGTGGAATTAATTTTAGTTTCCATTTATTTAATATTTTGAAGGGTATTTGGTAATAAAGTGCTATAGGTGTTGGTATGCATATTTTTTTATAAAAAGTTCTCAATCAATTCATTTGTCAAATTTTAACCCATTTTTCTAGTATTTATCAAAAGTCACAAACTATAAAATACTTGAAAAAATAGGATGTGGACTAAATGCATAGAAAATAAGTTGGTAAATGCTTATCTCTCCTTATCTTGAAATAATGACGACATCATGTCATCTATGTTAGTGGTTATGAACATAGGTGCCGAATGTTTAACAAATTGCTTACACTTGAAAGTAAAGGTTTCCAAATGGAATCCCAACACCAAATGATATAAATTTAAGTGTATTAGTGTTTTAATGAAGTCAATCAACATATTGAGTTTAATCTCTTATTGTTAAGTGTGTAACTTTATTGATTTCATATAAGGACTAGTTTGCATTTATATGGTTGAGTTGGAATAGGGATGTTGATTTGGCAAGTGTTTTAGAATTTATTTGGAACCTAGGTTCACTCATGGATGAGTGCATGATGGAATAAAAGTAGATGCATTATACTTTGGGCATGGGTGGAATTATGCGTCTCCAACTTTAAGGATATATTTGCTTCTTCATTAGTATGCTATTTTTATTTGAAATTGAAGGAATGCATTAGGGTTGTTTTGATGAGAAATGTTGAAGTATTTAAGCAATATGTATAATAAGTATAATCACAATTTAATCATGAATCTTAGTAAGAAACCACATGAGGGTTAAGTTTCGTTATATCAGAGTTAGTACTTCAAATAAATAAAAAAGAAAGCCAATCATGGCTAATTGTTTTGTTTTAGTAAAGATTTAATGCCGAGCACTAAGAGATGCTACCCATCATATATCCTCTATATATGGAGTTGCAAGAAGCTTGTGTTATGCATACTTCCCTAGACATGTGATGATGATTGTTGGTTGTGTAATAGGGAATTTAGGTCAATATATGTAATGCTTCCACCTTAGGTTTATATCAAGAGTTATGTTGATATAGTTGATGGTCCAAAATATTGTAGCAGGGGAGGAGATGGGATATGGAAGATGGAAGTAGAGGCGATTAGGTGTTCGAGGTGATTTTAAGTTGGTTGGGATTCTAATAAGAACTATTCATCATTCTTTACTTCCATGGAATTGAAATTAGATATATTATCATGCTTAAAATGTTTGTCTAGTTCATTTATGATCAATGTTGTGATGATTATCTACATAACATGTTTATTGAATAATTGTGTTTTTTATTAATGAAAGTGTTAGACAATGCATTATTCTAATCATTTCCATGCACGCATGCCTGTGGACATAAGAGAAATGTGCATAAGAAGATGTGTGCTTGTGGACATAAAATAATTGTACATAAGAAGCATTGATTGTTCATTTATATTAGTACACACATGATGTATATGTATGCTAGTTACATAAACATACATGGTACATGTACATTATTGTGATTACATAATGAATTAATTACTAAGAAATGTTAATTAATTAATTGGTTGGTTATTAGTAATCTTGTAATCTCGCTGCAATTCTCAAATTTATCAATGGTTAGGATGTGAATGAAGGCTTTGTACTTATTCATACTTTTTAATTCTTACCTAGGAATTTAAGGATAAATTTTCCAACATAGTGGATAATAAGGTCCAACTATTCCCCAAAAAGCCTTGAAAAGGGAGCCAAATCTAATCTAATGATGTCATAACGGGGAATACTGCAAATATTTGGGAGGAAGGATGGGCATAAAGAGGGGATAAATAAGGAAAAGGAATGAGTATTTAGTGGTTACCTTTTTTTAATTCTTCTTAAGATTTGGAGAATATCAAGTGTTGGTGATCGATTATTGAAGCATTCTATTGGAGTGTTTGTGTGCGATGTTGCGTTGATGTAGTAGCTACGTGAGGCATCCTCACATAAGTCGGCCCAAGAAATATAACAATAAAATGCAAATTCTTGTCGCATAAAGACAAATTGACCCCAATTAAGAAGACAAGTCGGCCCCAATGAAAAACTAAATTGCCAACAATTTAAAGGATAAATAAAAGGCGTTCACTTCAGTTTTACATCAAGCATTCAAACAAGTTCGCTCAAGTGAAGGAATACATTTGCTACTGCTATTAGGATATTGTTTTTAAGGTTCTCCACTTTGGAAAAGTTTATCTTTGTTTTCTTGGGGTTTACACTACTACGATCTAGATGTACATTGATCTGTATTAGAAGGTGTGAGCTCGAGGTAGACAATAGCTTTGCATTATCTATGGTTTGGAGGTTGTAGATCATCACTATGGTTAAACGAGCTCCACATTCACTTTTATTTTTGTACTTGGTTATTATTTTAGTGATCCTATTTGTTATGTTGTTGTCTTTATAAAATCTAACATGGTATCAGAGCAGTGCTAAAAGATGCCATTGCTCGAAACTACAGCTCCACATTTTGGAGTGTTTGCAACCTCAGATCATCTCGAAAAGAGCATGGAGAAACTTTTGTTATACCAAAATCCTATCACCGTCATGTTATAAGACTCTTAACATACCTATTTGCCCTTAATCCCAGCACTTGGAATGGAAACTCATACCATTTTTCAATCTTTCACAAAAATGCTCAGCACCGCTCTTTTGCCCTTATCCATGAGCGGTACCTTGCTCGCACCGCATATCCCTTGTTAGACACAAGAGGCGCCACCGCTTATGGCCCTTAATCCATAAGCATTTCTTACCTGAACCGCTCTGTCATTGAAGGAGAAAAGAGGTACCCTGGGTAAAATGGGAAAAAGAGAAGTTTCTTGAGGCTTCTAGATCATGAGTCTTGTGTCCTTCCTTATCCCTATCATTGTGGGTCAGTTGAGCTCGAGATCCCCCATCCTAGGATCTTAGAGGCCACCTCATCCACAAATATCTCAACCATCCCTATCCATTGAGCCTTATAAATACAAGCTCATATCCATGGTTGAGGGGAGAACCATTGAAGTATTGTTATGTTGTTGGATTGATCACTTGGCCCAAGCCATTGGAGAGCATACAGAGCAAGTTGGAGCTTATGGGGATGAGAGTGTTTGGTTTCATGGAGATGCATGTCAACACTAAGGCTTAATTGGTTGTAAACTTATCCATTTTATCTTAATGCAAAGATGATTTTTGTCCCACATTACTGTTGTTTTTTTATTTCACATGTATATGTTGTTAGATTCCTTAGTCACTAGCATGGATCAGTAGATTATATTATGGCAGCTTTGATGTGTTTGCATGTTTAATCTGATTGCAGGTACACAGGGTTACTATCGAAGCATCACATTCCAGGTATCTACGACGTCCAGGGAGGGTCTTCAACCTTTGTCCTTCATTTGTTCTGGATCTAAACCATTCAGACCAATGGAACACCTTACTGTCCGCAGAAGGTGAAATATTCCAGCTAAAAAATCTGACGACTCTGCTAGGGAATGAATGTATGTATCAATCGATCTGATCTTCCTCGGTTCTTCAACTCTTGTCCGAATCCAGGCTCCTTCTACAACTCTCTTCAATCAGATCTGCTATCTGACTCAGTGTATTTTGGTTTGAAACTTCTAGATTTGTCTAGATTTGAATTATTTCGACCTTTTATGCTCTTTTTTATTCTCAATCTATCATTTTTTACCTTGATCTGGCATTCTCCTTGATGTTTTGGATTTACACAGGGAACCGCACATGTTCTGTTGGCAAGAAGCGGTGCCACTGCCTGAGTCCAGTTAACAGTAAGCGGTGCCACCGCCTGAATCCAGTGAGCAAGGAGCGGTTCTACCTCAAAACCGCCTGTCAGCAGCTTCATCTGCGCGGTGCCAGGTAGGCCCTGTTCCAGACTTTGTATTTTGATTTTTGTGTGTTTTTGGCTTACTGCAGTCGCTTTGACTGTTGTATTCTTTTTGCATTCAAAGAGAGTTTGTGTTTCTTGCATTACATTTTACATTATTTTCTTTGCTTGAAACCTCTTTCTCTTTTCTGTAGATATTATTCATTGGAATTGGAAATTTACATTTCATTTTCATGTGTGGTCTTTGGTTTGTTTTGGACTTGGAATGCATGAGTGATCCATGTTGTTTTGAGTATTTCTTTTCTTGGGTGATTCTTGTTTCCTTTTGCATGCTGATTTTTTCAGTGCTTGGTAGGAAAGATTGGTTCTTCGTTTCCTTGTCTGTTTCAAAGAGAAGTTTTAGTTTTCTCTCTCTTTTTCTTTATTCACAAGTTTGTTGAATTATTTTCTTCTTGTCTTGTGCATGATTGTTTCAAATTCTAGATCTTACTTTCATTGAGAAGAAACATCTATTTTCAGCTTTGCATGCATTAGAGTTAGATTTGTTTGGAAACGTTAGTGAAATCATCTTTCCATTAAGTTCTTATGCATATTTTTCAAGCATGAAAAGATAGGAAACATTTTTTGTTTATTTATGGTAGATGTTCTCTAGATCTCTTTTTTAATTACTTTAAAGATTGTTTGGGGTGAATTGATATTTCACTTTTCGTTTGAAAAGATAGAATTGCATTTGCATTTGGGTGTGTATTTTTGGAAAGAAAAGTAAATCTCTCTTCCTCTCTTAGGTAGAATTTCATTGAAGAGGAAAACTTGTATTATCATATAGATCAATGTGCATCTTCTTTAAATTCAAGTTTTCACTCCATGGTTCCACCTAAACGCACAAGATAAAATTAACGGTAGTACTAGCTTAAAACTTTTTGCAATTTGAGTGATAAGTTAGAGACATGTTCGAGCGTCGTTAAGCGTAGGAGCTGTCGTTATTTGTCCGCATTACATCCTGAGACTCGCGCGGTTCTTCCACGTACCGTCGGTATATCGAATGGTCTTTCATATACCCTTGAGGTATATAGAAAGGTACTTCACATACTCGATTGTATATCGGAAGGCCCTTTGTGTACAACTATGCATTAGACAGCACTACTACTGATTTGAGCTCCCACGTACCTTGCGTATATCGGGAGACCCTTTTAGGAATCCTCAAACAATCTGAGTTATCCTTTTGTCCTATCCTATGAGGTTCTTGACTCTTATCCACTCCTTTCACATGTTTGCTTGTTGCTTTTAGTTTGAGTAGTACTTGCTTGTGCGTGGTAATTAAGGGGTTATTAGATAGTTTAGAGATGGCATCCTCATATGGGACTACCACTCAAGAGGTCCCTTTCCAAGGTGTACCTTTTGTATTCCCTCCAAGTGAAGGTATTGGTACTCCCTTTATTGCCACTCTAAATCTTCCTGGATTAACTATAGGATTAATGGTCTGGATTTTTAATCCGGTAATTCCTGTTACACCTAATGTCTCAAATGTCACATCTCCTCTGAGAGAGGATCAACCTCAACCTAATCCCTCTCCTTCTTCATCGGTTGTGGCTTCAGCTCTTTCTTCTTCTTCGCTTGACCAAAGCTTTATGGTTA
This sequence comes from Pseudotsuga menziesii, assembly GCA_001517045.1. NCBI lineage: Eukaryota > Viridiplantae > Streptophyta > Pinopsida > Pinales > Pinaceae > Pseudotsuga > Pseudotsuga menziesii. The sequence continues at coordinate 293,844 of LPNX011231500.1, forward strand.
GTAGTCATGGTGATAAGAAGAAGAAAGGGAAGGGTAAAAAGAAGAAGGATAAGAAAGATAAAAAGTAGCAACCATTTTCTCTTGATGGTGCTCGTTCTAAGAGAACACTTGGAAAACCCAAGTTCCCTTGTAAGCTTTGCAAGGGGGACCACCTTCTTAAGGAGTGTCCCAGTCTCTCTCGTGTACAAGAAGAGTGGTCTAAAAGGTACAAACCCTCTGTGTCATCAACCTCTAATCATCATGTTGACGATACTCCCTCAACCAGTGACCCATTGGTAAAAGGTCGTAAGGGTAAAGTCTAGTATCCTTGTTTAATATGCAAGGCTATGCATCGTACTTTTCTTTGTCCAAGCATGGATGAAGCTTCACGTTGGTTGGAAAATATTACTAATCATCAACAGGTGATTCCAATAAGTGATAGTAAGTTATCCCTCGATTCCTCGCTGGTTGACCAAGTGGTTGATTCAGATTTATCTGTGGTTGATCCCACTCTTCCTTTGGAGAGTGAAGTTAAAGTGGTCGAGTCAGTGTCATTTCCACCTGATCCCTCTCTTTCATCAGAGAGTGTTAAGACTAAAGTAGTCTCTTTGACCAAATCTTCGCCTTGTTCTTCTCTTCCAGTAGAGAATGAACTGAAACCTGCTGAATTTTTTATGCTTCGTTCTGATTGTTCTCGACGAGAGGAAATTTTGTTTGTTTCGACAAAACCCTCTCCGAGTAGTGAGGTTATTTCCTTTGACTAGAGTAACCTAATAGAATCTCGTCTTCATTCGAGTCTTCATTTCCATATAGTTGTGAATGTTATTGCTAGGTGGATACTTCACACTATTGTTGATGAAGGGGCTTCTGTTAGTATTCTATCCTCAACTGCTTGGCAAGATTTAGGTTCTCCTCAGCTTGTGCTAGCCACCAATCAGATACTGGATTTTAATCGAAGACCTACTACACCTTTAGGGACCCTTCCTTATTTGCCTATTACATTAGGAGGGAAAACTGTCTGTATTGATGTTATGGTGGTCCAAGGTCCTTTGGATTTCAATCTGCTCCTTGGATGTGATTATTTCTATTCCATGAAGGCTGTTGTGTCCACACTCTTTAGAGTTATGCATTTTCCCCATGATGGGAAGATTGTGACCATTGATCAGCTTTACTTTCTTACACCTGACCATCGCATGACTCCTAGCAATCAGACTTCCCTGAATGTGCCGCATGTTCTTGTGATTCCTTCCCCTTCTTCTAGTTAGTTTCTTCCCATCATAGGTAAAATCGGAGGCATGGCTCTAGTATATGGACATCATAATAGAGCTGAGCCGCTAGCTTTTATGAAATGGGGGCAACCTACCAAAATCTGTATATCATGTTGGGTAAGAGCAGGTTTGAGAGCATAGTTTACTTTTGGTTTCAAGCTCGTTAAAAAATAAAACCACTCCTCAAGCATAGTTTACCTTTTGGTTTCAAGCTTGCATAAAAATGAAATCATTCTTGAGCAAAGTTCCTATTGTATGTCAAGCTTGTTAAAAAATGAAATAGATCTCCTCAAGCATAGTTTACCTTTTTGTTTCAAGCTTGCATAAAAATGAAATCATTCTTGAGCATATTTTACTTTTGGTTTCAAGCTCGTTAAAAAATAAAACCACTCCTCAAGCATAGTTTACCTTTTGGTATCAAACTTGCATAAAAATGAAATCATTCTTGAGCAAAGTTCCCATTCTATGTCAAGCTCGTTAAAAAATGAAATAGATCTCCTCAAGCATAGTTTACCTTTTGGTTTCAATCTTGCATAAAAATGAAATCATTCTTGTGCATAGTTTACTTTTGGTTTCAAGCTCGTTAAAAAATAAAACCACTCCTCAAGCATAGTTTACCTTTTGGTTTAAAGCTTGCATAAAAATGAAATCATTCTTGAGCAAAGTTCCCATTCTATGTCAAGCTCGTTAAAAAATGAAATAGATCTCCTCAAGAATAGTTTACCTTTTGGTTTCAAGCTTGCATAAAAATGAAATCATTCTTGAGCAAAGTTCCCATTCTGTGTCAAGCTTGTTAAAAAATGAAATAGATTTCCATAAGCATAGTTTACCTTTTGGTTTCAAGCTTGAATAAAAATGAAACCATGTTCCAAGCATAGTTACCTTTTGTTTCAAGCTTGCGTAAAAATGAAACAAATCCCCTTTCCTTGATTCGAGTCTTCCCTTGAGTGTTAGAACTTGAACCTTCTTTTCACCTTCCTGATTCTCGTTCTTCCTACTCCCCTGGTGAACATTTTCACATTAGTAACCAGGTTTTTAGGTTGGGTATGGAATAATAATTGTCATATGATGCGAAGCTTGGGAGGCATGTCGAGACCCTAGCAAACATGCTATGGGTAAGCTTCGCTAGCAATCAAGCTGGGGGCAAGATTCCAACCTCTGTATATCATGTTAATGGGATTTTTCAAGCATAAGTTTACCTATTGGTTTCAAGCTCGCGTAAAAATGAAACCAATCCCTGAGCATTCTTTCAACTGATGTTCGAGCTCGTTAAAAATAGTAAGATGGTGTTGAGCTTCCTTTTCATTTTTCGTGCTCTGGTTAAAACATGAAAAGTGGTTTGAGCTTAGTTTGTTACTTTTTCGTGCTCTGGATTCAAACTTGAAAAGGTTAATACAGTCTTCTTTAAACTCTTTTCGGACTCTTAAAATGTGAAAAGATTGTCGAGCGATATTGTCTTCTTCATGCTCGTTAAAGTATTTGAAGAGACGTCCGTCTGACGGTAGGTTATCTCTTTTTCGGTTCGGATAGGACTATTTATGAAAAAGGAACACTCCAGTCAATCATGACTGGAATAGTTCCCTAAGGTATGATTTTATACTTTTTCGGGCCTTAGGGACTAAATCATACGAGAAAGGACCCCTGTGGAGTCTTCTTCCGTATTCGTTCAGACTCTCTAAACATGAACGATACCGAGTTTTCTTTCAATGGACTCGTTAAATTAAACATTGAGAGACCCGTTTTGGGAACGAACCCCTCCTCTCTTAGGTTTGTAAAACATATGAGTCTGGACTTGTCTTCCAACAAGCTATATCAAGTGTTTGTTACCCTCTTTGAACTCATAAAACTGAAAAGAGGCACTCATCAACCATGATGGGGGAAATGGGAAAGGAATCATTTTGTAAATAATGGCAGTTGTTTGTCGTTACCTTTGAACATTGCACTTGTCAGCACATCATGTCAATCAATTGGGTATTCAGCTGATCTTCACGACAACCCACTTTCATGATTCATGTCACTCCTTTGAGTCTTTCAAAAGAATGAATTGTCCACTGTCGCACTATGTGTTTGTCCCGTTCAGTCATGCTACCAAGTATTTTTGTCGTGCTGCCCGATGTTCAAAGGGGATTTGAAGAAGCTTTACCTCTGTAGTCTACACAATCTTCTTGTGTCAGTATTTTTGAGTCAGTCTTATGGTTACTACATTCACATCATTCCAAAACTATGTTCCGAGTTTCGTGTCGTTGATGTGGGACTCATCATGGCCCTCCTTTGATGAGACTATTCCCATCGACATCAGCTCATCATCCGAGAAATACTCTTAGAAACAATATTTAGTACCTTGAGATCTGTATGCCTTAATGACATATTCTCTCTCTCTCGACATAGGTTCACATCATTGACCTTTGATCGATAGAATCGACTGGGTGTTCGACATCAAGACATCTATTCACACTCAGTAGATTGTACTATGGTACCTCGGGAATCATGGACATTAATGGTGATCTCCCTCGCACTTGTTAACACTTGTTAACGGTTCACATCATTGGTCGATAATAAAGTGGTTTCTACCATGTTCGACTTTAGATCATTGTAATCACATGGATAGAATCGTACTTTGTGGAAGGTGAGATGAAGACCTTGGGTATTTGTTTAAATCGTTCATTGCTTTCCCCAGGTTGCGATAGAGTTTTGTATATCTAGCATGGATCCACATTTGTATGGTCGTGGCTATGCTCAAATTTGTGTCTGTAGGAAATAGATCTACATTGCATGTCTGGTAGCTATGTCCAAGTTTGAGTCCTCTATCATATTGATCTACGATGTATTATAGTAGCCATGCTTGTTTATTCCTCTCATGGATCTGATTTGTATTGGTCTGCAGCCATGATTTGGTTACTTGTGTCTATGAGTCAACATACTGATGTACTATAGATACCTACTTGACTACATGCTCCGATCAAGACGACATTTTCACCTCGTAGCAACAACTTGTTCTCTCAAAGCTCTCGTTTATCGTATCCCTCTAAGACTCATGCTTTGGGGGGCATTCTATTATACCAAAATCCTGTCACCGTCATGTTATAAGACTCTTAACATACCTATTTTTCCTTAATCCCAGCACTTGGAGTGGAAACTCATACCATTTGTCAATCTTTCACAAAAATGCTCAGCACCACGCTTTCGGCCTTATCCATGAGCGGTACCTTGCTCGCACCACCTATCCCTTGTTAGCCACAAGCGATGCCACCGCTTATGGCCCTTAGTCCATAATCATTTCTTACTTGAACCGCTCTATCATTGAAGAAGAAAAGCGGTACCCTGGATAAAATGGGAAAAAGAGAATTTTCTCGAGCCTTTTAGATCATGAGCCTCGTGTCCTCCCTTATCCCTATCATTGTGGGTCAGTTGAGCTCTAGATCCCCCATCCTAGGATCTTAGAGGCCACCTCATCCACAAATATCTCAACCATCCCTATCCATTGAGCCTTATAAATACAAGCTCATATCCATGGTTGAGGGGAGAACCATTGAAGTATTGTTATGATGTTGGATTGATCACTTGGCCCAAGCCATTCGAGAGCATAGAGATTAAGTTGGAGCTTATGGGGATGAGAGTGTTTGGTTTCATGGAGATGCATGTCAACACTAAGGCTTAATTAGTTGTAAACTTCTCCATTTTATCTTAATGCAAAGCTGATTTCCATCCCACATTACTGTTGTTGTTTGATTTCACATGTATATGTTGTTAGATTCCTTAGTCACTAACATGGATCAGTAGATTATATTCTAGTAGCTTTGATGTGTTTGTGTGTTTAATCTGATTGCAAGTACACAGGGTTACTATCGAAGCATCACATTCCAGGTATCTACGGTGTCCAGGGAGGGTCTTCAACCTTTGTCCTTCATTTTTTCTGGATCTGAACCATTCAGACTAGTGGAACACCTTACTATCCACAGAAGGTGAAATATTCCTGCTAACAACTCACCCTAAGAGGGCACATCTTTTTGTGGAAGCCAAATTCAAATTGGTGAAGTTTCATTTTTTGACCTAATACTATCAAGGTCAAGACTTAGGGATTCTTATATCAAGCCCTTCTATCCACTATTTGGGTTTGACATTAGCACTATCGAACTTGCCTTGGAAGGGAACATCTATTTGTGGAATCATATTTCAGATCAGAGAATTTTCAATTTTTACCTACTTTTCTCCCGATACCAGAAACTAGGGATTACACACTCTTACTGTTTTGTCCATAGATCTAGGAGAAAAGAAGGATTATTCAACTCTCCTTGGTAGGGCGCTTCTCCCTATGGGATCAGTTTTGAAAAAGTTCAAACTTCAAATTTGACCTAGCCCCTACTAGGGTTTTTGAAGTAGTTTTCAAGTTGCAAACAAGAAGATCAGCATGAAGGTTGAACATAGACTTGACAAGGTTTTCAAGTCCATTTTTCCCGTTAATCTTGTTGATGAGGAGGTTTAGAAGGATCTCGCTCATATACAATGCTTTAGATGTCAGAAACTTGATCACTATTCTATATAGTGTTGTAATTCAAAGAATAGAAGACACCAAGTCTCAACCATTGACGTTGATGAAGAAGCTCAACATGAAGAAAATCAAGTCCTTACATCTCATGTTAAGAAATGAAAAGGTAAGGGAAGAAAGTTTCATGTCAGGAAAGACAAAGATGGAAGATCAATCCCTATTCCAGAACACAAGAAGAAGAAGGATCTTTCACACATTTAGTGCTTCAAATGTCATAAATACGGACACTATGCCAATCAGTGTCATGGTTCAAATAAAAGAAAGCATGAAGCCTCACTTGCAGATATTGTTGAAGACGCTTCTCACAAGAGGTAAAGGAATGATGATTCTGAAGAAAGTATAGAAGTTCATTGAAAGGATTTCTTCTTCTAGTACTCCCCATGTTGATATGATGATATGAAGATCCAGATTGTGATGGAATCCCAACAAGAATATGTAGATGAAGATGAAGATGGATTCCTACAATAAGGATGTGGGATCCCACCCACAAAATAATAAAATGAATTTGACTTGTAGGGAAAATACCACATGCTATGTCCTACAATAAAAGGACGATGAGACTTTTACTGAAGTACAAGTGATGAACATATAGATCCCATTGATATTTCGTGATCGAGAGAAAGCAGTTTGATTAGAAGCGGGAAGCTTCTAGAAGCATGACTCTCGTCCCAGACTACAAATCAAGAAGAAGAATGACTTCCAGACGAAACAATTAAATGAAAGTCATGATTGTTCAACAATAATAATAGATAGACAAGGACATAATACATCCATCTATATGTGGATACATGACCCATAGGCCCAAAGGATCTCATATAGAGATTAGTGATTGGGAGCAGAAGGCTCCAACATATGTCAATCTCTCTTCTATAGATGTTCGTTCCTATGATGATTATGGAAAGCAGTTGGTTTCCAGTTAGAGTCATGATGGATGGATTAGAGTCCTGTAGGATGAGAATTAATCAGCTAATTTATGAGTAGATAGAGGAAGTTATCCTTTGAGATAAGGATCTTTGACTATTGCATCACTTATTGATGGTGTGGTAGAAACTTGATGAGGTCTTCCTAAGTTAAGGGAAGAGCACAGTTGATATCATGAGTAGATATAACATGATGACTGTGAGTACATGGATACACTAATGATGATGTTGTTTTTAATTCATATCCCACCATACATACATTTGAAAGGATCCTTGATGTACTTACATTTTAGTAAGGAACTGTGCTCATTTGATCTGTTAAAGATGGTGTTTAATGATTGGATGATGGACTAACATGTGGATAGCTCCATAGAGGGAGCAGGACGATGAGATATAGAGGGAGCATGGTTCTCTAGCATAGAGGGATACCTCCTATACACCTTGATGGGGTGGGGATACTCGTGTCTTGATCATCTCCCATACATGTGCATGAATTCAGTTTTGCATTTCATGTTTAGAATAGGATAGGATAGAAGTGTCTGCCTCGATATATTTGATGCCTTTGTTAGATAACATGTGTGCAGGTCTATAGGTTCTCAGAAGATCCTATGAAGAGCGCACTATTACTTGTATGATACATGATGAGACTGTACTTTACTCCTGGAACTTTGTGATGGAGTAGGGAGATTGGTCCCATAATTGGCTCCCTCAATAAGAGGAAATGTTGACTATACTCCTTGACACTCTATGATGGAGTGGGGAGATTGGTTCCATGATTGTGTCCCTCACAAAGAGGGAAGGATGATTATACAGAGACCATGCATTCTCCCGATCACTTCAAAAGGAGTGAGGATATATCTCGGACATCCTGAAAAGGGTGGAGAGCCTAGCGCACACTAGCTCACACTGGTTCTGTGTGGACTAATATGAGTTCGGTGTGGACTCCTTGTCCTGTGTGGACCAATATGAGTTCTATGTGGACTCCTCATTGTTCCCCGATGGAATTGTTGAGATGGAGGCACATTGAGTTGGTGCATGTTCCTCGATGGACTGGGTTGAGCTGCGGCATACTCCATATGGACTGCGTGGAGCTGATACATGTGGACACTTCTCAATGGACTGAGATTGTGTTGGAAGGAATTCCTTATGATATAGAGATGTTTGAGATAGTCGTAATGTACCAATGATATCCATATGTGTTCTAGTATGATGATGCCTCCCTGACTAAGAGGGAGTGTTGATGTAGTAACTGCGTGAGGCATCGTCACACAAGTCGGCCCAAGAAATATAACAATAAAATGTAATTTATTTTTGCATAAATACAAGTCGGCCCCAATGAAAAATTAAATTGCCAACAATATAAAGTATAAATAGATAGAGTTTCACTTCAGTTTTACATCAAGCATTCAAGCAAGTTTTCTCAAGCGAATGAATAAGTTTGCTACTGCTATTAAGAGATTTTTTTGGGGGCTCTCCACTTTGGATAAGTTTCTCTTTGTTTTCTTGGGGTTTATGCTACTACGATCTGGATGTACATCGATCTCTATTGGAAGGTGTGAGCTTGGAGGAGACAATAGCTTTGCATTGTCTATGGTTGGGAGGTGATAGATCATCACTGTGGTTAAACAAACTCCACATTCACTTTTGTTTCTATGCTTGGTTATTCTTTTAGTGACCCTATTTGTTATGCTGGTCATTATAAAATCTAACATGTTGTTGTTGGACCGTCAAGTATAAAGGGATAGGAAATCATAGTGGTCATTTGGAGTTAGGAAGTCTTCTAAACTCTCAGTTGGCAGGAAGGATAATTGCTCCAATTTGCATAAGTGGCAAAAGAATGATTCAACATGATAGTTGGACTACACTACAACATAGAAAATACAAAGTTGAGTAAACACATGCATTTCCTTGGGTATTTACTATGTTGTCTACTTCAAATCATCAAAGGGTCACACTAAGTTTTTTTCAGTTAAAGTTTACTTTGAAACATTATTTTTACATACTAAATATTTAACCATTGTTTTAAAGAAAGCATTTACTAGACATCATCCTAATTCTTGCTATGAACAAAAACAAAAAGATGAGTTTTATGCATAAATAAAGGGACATTACATTACAACTAAAAAAATAAGTTCATACTCACTCATTTGATTATGTTTAGCAATAAAAAACTAGGTTTTTTAAAAGAAAGAAGATATTATTTATAGTGAGAAATTATAGACAATATCCTTCTTATGATTATCAACCTTTAGATGAGTAGAACATGTGGTATTAGAGCTATAGTTTAAACATTGGAGCCTTAAGGGCCACACTATAGTTTGAAAATAGGTTTTTTTATTAGGGTCCCACCCTAACCCCCTATTTTATCATTGTACAAGGCCACGAGGCACATTAGTTAGTCAGTGGGTAGTGTCTTAGTGTAAAAGATCCTTCCTTATTGAATAAAGTCCCCACGGTTGAACCTCATTAATAGCTGGACCACAGGTAGTTAGGTCTTCGGCTATTGAAGCAATATATATAATAGTAAGATATGTAATGTTGAGTCAAGAATTGTCTTTGTATTTTGAACTTTCTCTTGGAGGTTTCCCCCTTTGAATAGGAAATTGAACATAACCATCTATTCTCTCTTGTGTTTTTGAATATTTTCTCTGAATTTCTAGGTTTTAGTATATTATATTTTAAAAGGTGGCCTTGCATTGTACTTGGTATATGTAGCCATGAAATGGACACCTAAAAATACAATTTAACAAGAAAACAAAAATTACTTGAAGAATTTAATATTGAATTCAATATGGCCAATATTAAAGGCTACCTAAAGTAGGGTTACAATTTTAAATGAAACTTTGTTCCATAATGCTTTCCATTGAATCCTTGGAATCTACTATAACACACCATGGACCATCTAATTTAGTATTTTTTTAAAAATTGGTTGTGGAATAGGAATTCTCCTCTCGACCATAGGTAGACTATGCTCTTATCCTCTCAACATTGTTGCCACCCTCGAGTTAAGACTATGAATCCATTAGGGAGACGCTAGTTCAAAATTTATTTTCACATCTCAAAATCATGATTGACCAAAAGTCCATATCGCACAACAAACATGCATCAAATTACCAAAAGAGGTAATGGTTGTATTCCCTTTGTGGTAGAAGGAATGAGTGTCCCCCTTTTTAATGATAGAGTCCCCCCAAGGTTAACAAACTTAGGATTTAATAAATAATAATAAAATATTCAAGGGTCAAGACATAGACTAAGGTCAAGGTCATGACTACCAAGGTTCTTAAGAAATTCTTAAACCTCCCTCACCTTCCCCTCTCATGGATTCATAGCTCCCCATCTCTTCATAGCATTCTCTCCTCATTCACAATGAGCTAACAAATTTTATTAATAATAATTACTTTGTTCAATTACATTTGCTTAACCCTCAACCCTATTGCATTTATAATTTCAAGTACATTACAAGCCAGGGGCTTCAAAAGGGGTGTTACATTCCCCTCCCCCTTAAATTAACACCGTCCTCGGTGTTCATAAATTTTCTCTAGCTACAACAACCTTTGATTTTAGTTGTGCAACTCTGATCTTCTAGCTAGAACAACATTGTTGCTTTTTATTTTCAATTGCTCATTCTTGAACTTTCCTAGGACAACCACATGTCCCAACACATCTTCAAGATATTTCTAAGGCTATTCATCCAACAAATTATGCTCAAACAACAAGTTAATTCAAACATATTACCTCCATCCAACATGATTTTTATTCTTTTACAGGGTTTCCAAATATTAGCCAAAACATATACATAAGCATCACTTTCTAGAAAACAAGATGCAAATAACCAATAATTATCTTCATAAGCATCTCTTTTTTTTCTTTCTTTTTTGTTAACATCAATTGTGAATCCAAGCCTAATTTTTTAGTAATGTATACTAGTTGAACTTTTCTTGGATACCAGAAGTCCATCTTTTCTATTACCCATGGATTTTAGGAGAAAAGTTCAACTTCAAAGATTCTTTACTTGATTGTCCCAAGCAAGGGTTAGCTCACTACCCTCTTCAAACACACCCATCCCCATTTGATCCTCTTTACAATTATTTGAATTTATACATTGCCTTATTTTTCTTGCTACACTCACCCCTCCAGGGTTAGGAATCCCCTTCGATGCTACATAGTTCCTCAGGTGATCCATCCTAGACAAGGGATTTCATGCACAAGAGAGTGCACTCATCATGATCAAGATGGCATGAGTCCAATGTCAAAGAAATGGCTTTATCCCTTTTACTTTCCAAATTTTAACATTAAGTTTTACATTGATTCTTAAGGCTTCATTCTTTCCCTTTTATTTCTCTTGATAGAGCTTCCCATGGTCATTACATGTGGCTACTCACAAATACTTATTTTCACTGCATACACAAAAACTTGCAAAGAATTATTAACAACAAGTTCACTTCTGCAATAATTTGTAGTGAAAATAAAGTACACCAACATGCTTAATTTTGATGTAATAAAACACACACACAATTATGCATACATTTACACACTTTTCATAATATCTACATTTCAATCTCACATGAGACTAGCTTATATGGCAAACACACTTCATTACAATTTTGATCAATACTTGGTTATTTCTACATCACCAATTAAGCATAGTATAAACCACTATAATCAACATAAGATAACATGACTTTGTTCAAACATGAATGTATTATTAAATTCATTATGACCATAAGGATTACTATCTACATATGACCCCCCTAGGCAATGTTCACACAATACATTCAATAACATAACATATCGTAAACATTATATCAAGCCTTAGATAAAAATGAATCTATATCTAATTATATTAACAAAAAAGCAACAAAGCATACTTCAAATCATACTTCCATTGTTGTTATTACTATCTCTAAAAATATCTGGGAAATTGGTGCATTATACTAACTGAGTTGATTGTTTCACACATTCTTGATAATCATTTTTTTATTTTGGTCTTTACTTCACCATATTCACTGTGTTTTTTGTAAGCAGCATAAAAACTTCATATTAACAAGGAGAAAAAAAAGAGTACAGAGCATAAAAAAATGGCTACGAGGTCTTAAACTATGAGGCCACCCACCCGTTCTGTCAAAAAAACTAGACTTGGGTTTTTTTGAAAAAAAAGAAAAGTCTGCTCATCCCAAAGCTGTACACGTGGAATAACATATTACAAATTATAAATTGACTTTGGACAGACATAAAAATTACATAATTTAAAAACAGAGAGAACCATAAAATTTGTGCATCACATAAGGAACCATGGATGGTCGTGGAATTCCTAGGGTGTAGCATCTTCAACATGGAATTCAGGGATCTCCTCCAGGATCGGGAAATGTCCATACTCATCCTCACAATTCAGCTGGGTAACATGTTGCATCTCCTGAAGCGGTTGAGCAGCAATGACATTGTTTGGAGCTTCGCGTCCGTGCTTTACTGACGTCAGTGAAGTCGATGTTCTCCATGTGCTCCTGCATCATAACATTGTTTCTACCAACAGCTACAGAGGCTTCACCGCCCATCCCCTCCTGGTCCTTGTCGCCACCACCTCCTATTTTATCTTCAGTGTGAAAAACAATATAGTTCCACCAATTAAAATTCGCCTCCAGGGTGCTTAGCTGTGCATCTATCTGGTTGAGACAAGTGCACATACTCTATGCCATATCCCTGGCGCCATTCCACTTGGTTGTTAGGTCCTCCATCAACATGGCCATCATGTTCTTAATCATCCAGTAGTGGTTTATTTTTCCACCGTTTCTTCTCGAGGCTAAATGATCACAAACCACCTTAGATTCCCAATCATCAATCATGCATCTAACAGGCATGGAGACCTGCGACGCATACTCGTCAGTAGCACCAAGGTTTACCTTACGACGTCCACCTCCATGTCCTGCACTGCCTCTTCGCGGAGTACCGCGTTGCCTTGGCATTTCCACTTTCCAATTTGCAGGTAGATTGTCGAGGGGAAGAACCGGTGAGCAGAAGCGGGAAGATGAGCATGCCGAGAGAATGGAGGTTAGCTGGTTTCATGGTGAGAGATATCGGCACCATGGAACAATGGGAAAATACACGCAGGAATTAATTATTTTGTGTTACGTCCAAGGCCCGACTAGACATTCCAACTGCTTGCAAGGTTGGCATGCAGTTCACCACCGTAGGAATTTAAGTCTACCCTCCCGTCGTTCGCACTGTTTTCCACACCGGAGCCACATGTCCTAGGTGACAGGTGGCCCGTGTGATATCCTCATGTGTCAACTGCATTTGGGTATCACCAGATTCACTGTTATGCATAACATATTTCACATTTTTTCTTATTGTCATCCATACCTATGCTCGTAACAGAACACCATATAAATCAATATGTGGATATATATGCACTTAAACATAATATAACAATGCTCCTTTGCAAAAATACACATCAACACTTGTGCGTGTCTCAAAAATCACCTTAACCTTGTCCTCATTGAGCTTTCCTGCACTTTTCTATGCCCCCTATAGACAAACATCACACCATACATTCAAACAACATAATACATTTATCACATATAATAAAATCTTTGCTGGAAGGAATTTCTTATCCAATTCCTCCAACTTACAATAAATGTAATGCCCCATTTATTGCTAGACATGTATAGTCGATATATATATCTGTTTGTGTGTGTGAGGTTTGCTTCCCCGTAACTTTGAACGAAACACACTACGTCAACGGGAATAATTCCAAGGGACCCACCTGAAGGGCCCTCATCTTGAGGGAATCGGTTTTGTGAGCCTAACCCTGGAGGGACCAGAGAATTGAACCTTCGATCTCAGCCTAGTAACGACTTGGCCACGGGAGCTCCAACCAAATGAGCTATCCCACGGGGCTATATATATATATAATGTGCCTTGTTTTTAATTTGGACCTCGAGGATTATACTATGTTATTATTTGAGGGAATTTGACTATGAATGACCCAATTATTTGTTAAAATGCCTTGGTGTTGGAACTTGAGAACTAGTACATTTTAAATGTTTCAATTTATTGCTTATGAATAAGAAGCATGTTAATAAATAAATGTTATGTTGCCATGAAATTGACGAAACACTAGTAGAAAATGAGAAATTAATGACTAAAATCAGGCTACAAATGACTATTTTTGAGTTGGTGACTAATAGTAGCAAATTTATACTATCTTATAGCTAGTCATATTTCACTAGCCATTAATAGCTTGACTTAGTAGTCATTGATTTAGTCATTGATAGACAATGATTTAGTCATTGATAGACAATTCTTTAGTCATTGATAGTCAATGATTTAGTCATTGATAGACAATTCTTTAGTCATTGATAGTCAATGATTTAGTCATTGATAGTTAATGATTTAGTCATTGATTTAGTCACGGATTTAGCCATTGATTTAGTCACTGAGTGAGTCATTGATTTAGTCGTTGATTTAGTCACTAATTGCAACCATTAATGACCAAATATACGACTAAATAAACTACTAGATGTTAACATATTAATGACTAAGCTAAATACAACTAAGATACAAGAAATTAGCTACTAATAGTCGTATATATGCGAATTTAGTCGTTTTTGTAGTCACAAATTTATGATAGGGCACGGAGGAATCGAACCACCAACCTCATGCCCATAATTAGGCAGACACTCTACAATTGAGCTAGCACCCTTTAAGAAGCTGTTATTACTTGAAAATGATGATATTCAAACAAATTTATGATAGATATCAATCTACAAACTACATAATTATTACTATTACAACTTACCAGTAACTAGTATTTATGATAAACTAATTCATGAGAGCTATGTACAATTTTTCCTGTAACTAAAGCTAATAAAAATACTACAAATACTCTTACCAAAGAGATTTAGTGATGAGTACCTCTTCCCATTCTTCATCACTATCATTCTCATAGTCCAAAGAAGAGTCCTTCCTGAAAGGATTTCGAAGCCCAATTCCATCACTGCATCAAAAACAAAGAGTCAGAAACAAAACTTTCCCTCTTGTCTACTGCAATATTAAGAATACATGAGCTTCAAGGTGTTTCAGATGTTCCTCATCATGGGCTATCAAAATTAAAACACAACCTATTGCTTTGATAATTAATAAACTTAAAATTATGCAAAGTATATTCACATTTTCTTTGAGAAGGTTCCATAATAGGCAGGTCTATGGTTGTGATCAAACTGCAAAAGGTTTCTTCTCTTATTGTGAAGCCTATTTTAGCTTTAAATTAAGTGATAAACATTCTAAAAGCCAGGAATATTTAGAAACTTATTGCTAATGGAGACTTGACGATTATCATTTGCAAAATTAAAGACTTGACTCCCTATGCACCGTAATGTCTTGCAAAAATGATCTCTAGACCTATAATTCAAAGAATTTCAAGTATTTTGACTTGAGGAATTGCAAGTATTGCAAGTATTTAGCATTGAATCATTTACTGTTTCAAAGGTACCATTTTGTATGGAGGAGTTATGATTTGTGAATCATTATTCCTTGGCTATAAGGGCACCTAATAGTGGATTCAATAATTAAAGAGTCATGTTGCAAATATAAAGAGAAATACCCTGCTCCTACAACATTGCGTCTTTAGAGAAACCTTTAAAAAGTTGTATATTTGGCTTCTAGGTGATGATACCAGTTATTTGAAAGGCAGGACAACTGGTTAAGCATGAATTAAACTTGAAAAACTTGCAAACTATTAGGTATAACAAAATATATATCAGCTCTATGTTGAGATGTATAGGATTTGAAACAGCTTCCATGATGATTGGACAACAGTTCACAGAGAGAAATAACCATTGATAAGAACTAAACTTTCCTTAGAATGTATGGTCACCTAAAATAAGACTACACTAAAATTTAGATTTTAGTAAGCTTTTGAGATTGACTAAACCTATCGAAAAGGTTGGAGAGACTGGTATTCTACAGTGTTCTTATAATGCACAGTTGCATAAAGGCATATTCTTATCAAGATTTATGAATTTCAAGATGAAGGAATTTACTTGACCATGAAATGTACATTTATGATGAAGCAAAGGATAGAGAAAATCATGATGAGGTTCATATTCGCCATTTGAACTGCCTAAAAGAAACTTTTTCTTCGTAAGGGTAACAAAGCATGTCTCCATCCTTCTTGAGTGGAATGTGAAAGTGCCCTGCCCTGATTATCAGATTATGAATTAGTTTTGAGTTCCAATTCCCTTCAGGACCTATGGCATGTTTACGCCTTCCACTCTAACTCCCCACGTGGGATGCGTTGCTTCTTCAATGGAATATAAGAGCCTCACTAAGACCTGGGTCTCATATTTTGGTGTGGAATTATATTTACAAGTACAAAGTTCAAGGTTCATGAATAATTGTTCAAAACCTACCATTAGTACAACATTATAACATAGGGTATGTTTCTACGGGAGGATAGAGGCAGGGCAGAGCAGACGGTAAGAGTAAGAGAGGGTCTGACCTCCCCAATTACGTTTTTTACTTGCCAAGTCGAAGAAGTTCAGTGCAGAAATCAACTTCGGCACTATGGACATTGAAGAACTCAGAGCAAGGGCTATGGATTCCATGCCCAACAAGAATAGGAAGAGAAAGCAATCGTCGCCGCACCCACTCTCATCTGGGAAATTTATTTCAACAAATAATTTGTTCGATAGAAATGGAATAGAACTACAAGTTTCTAGTGCACTATCAGTTCCATTATGTGGCCGTAAGGAAAATGATGTCTTCTTATCCAGTTTACAAGATCTACATCCTTCTATTAGATCTCCTGCAGCAGAAGAGAAAGATGATAACCTTGTGATTAGATTCTCTGATGGAGATAGTGACAGTGAGGGTGAAGAACAGAGCTGGACACTGGATCGAAGTGAGAAAGATGGATCATCAAGGGAAAATACAAGTGGGACTTCCTTCAAAGTAGGGTGCTCCTCTAGGTAGGTGCGCTTTGACCCCTTTTCCATAGAAAAAGGCATAAAACCCCTTATAATATCCTAAAAATAGGGTCTTCTTGCCTAGTTACATATGCAAAATAGTGATTAGGGTCCACATTCCTTTTCCTCAAAGCTAGCACTCCTAAATTAGGCTGTTAGCCATCTCTTACCTTTTTTCATGCAAGGAATGTGGCTTGGTCCCACATATCACTTATTCAAGAAGGGAACTCTTCATACTCTCCCTGTTTTGAGGTGTGAAGATAGTATTAGGACATCCTCCAAACTAGAACTCCTCCAAATATGTAGCCAATGACTCAGGTAATGTGTGACCTACCCCATAACTATCTTCAAAAGCCCAGCACTCCTCCACAGGATGATATGCCTTCAAATATATGAAAAAGCCTAAAAGCTCCTGATTTCACAGGTGACATGGACATGGACCATAAGACCCCTTGAAACTGAGCCATCTCCAAGTGCATGCTATCTAGCATCAAAATAACCTTTATGCCTTTCAGGAAATAACAGTATCTAAGCAATCACTAAGCCCAAATCATAAAATAATAGCAACTCTATAGCATGCATTATAATCTGTTATCACAACAACACCACCACCAATGTTGATAAATTTCTTAACCTCTGATACTAGCAAAAACAAGCACTTTCCTTGATCAACTTTAAGAATAATATATTTTCAAAAGTAAAGAGATGTCCAAACCTGCTCACATTTGCTAGATTCTCTCTCTCTCCATTATATCCCTATAATTGTAAGCCAAGTAAAGTCAATAAAACAAAGAGTAAATCAAGAATCAAATGGAAAATATTATGGCAAACTGCAAAAGAATGGATTATTTGTTGTTGCTCCTTTATAGGATTAAGTACAGATGCCCAGTAGTCAGATATTTAATTGGAAAAAGTCTAAGATGCAGAGGCATCCATGTATCTAACGGTGAGACACGCAGCATACCATAAAATAAAAGGATTCTTGCAACAACTTTTCTGAATGGTGCCTACCTTGAGGAGATCCATTTCTTCTTTTGCGGGGCAAAACTTTATGAGGTTTTCTACCTGATCAATATCTAAAACTGTGTCATCCAAAGCCAGTACTGTACTCTGCAACCACAGCACAACAAAGAAAGATAATCAACAAAATAGAAAGGGAAAATGTTGCATATTGCTTTATGGATTTAACCCTTACATTTTTTCCAAGTAAACTCATTCATATAACCTACTTGGAATTCAAAACTGCAAAATCATAAAAATAAAATAGTGGAATAGAACTTAGAAAATAACAGCATGACAAACTACGTTGACAGTAAGGAACTACTAGATGGAAAGTTCCTATTCAAACAAATAAGACATTTAAACATTCCCCTCTCAGGTTGAGCAAAAAATTAAAATGCATTGACGTTGACAACTTATGAATTCAAGGTGCCCGGAGATAATGCAAGTATGAAAGAAAATAATGCTAACATGGAAAAAAAACAAATATGCAGATTCAGGTATGAAATATCAAGGACAAAAGGAAATTTCTAATTTTTTGCTAATATTACAAGTTACATGCTTATGCTGCCAACAATCAACTGGTAAAAAAAATCTTGATTATAATCATAGAGAAGATTTCCAAGTTAAGATTCAGTTGGCATTGTCAGCTATAAAAAGATTACCAAATTACAAGCTACCCATTATCAAACCTTAAATAAACATGATTGCAACATGTATTCCATCACAGTGTTAAATCGCTTACCATTACATCCGGTAATGGCATTTTGACCTTGGTAAGCATAATTTCGCAGTTATTAGCCCTTCTTAAATCAATCTGCACACATCCATTATAACAAACTTTCTTATAACCTTAAAATAATACAAATGCTTTTAATGTAAATTTATCCTGTCATGTCAGACCACAAATACTAGCAAAGCAAAGATTTCAACCTGTATAAATATCACAAAAGTCTTCTAAAATAATATGTTTGCATTTCAAGTTGTGGAACTCCTCTCCTTGTTTATAGTGCTCAGTATTCTAATGAGTTCATTGACCAGGATGACTTCGATGCACTTGTGCAACCTATAGGCAAATTTATAATTATGTGAAGGACTTGGGAGTTGGAACCAATAACACCAGGGTATGTGTATTTAAATCTCTCTAATATTCACTTACTTTAAAATACTAATTGCAGCAATTGAAGATTGATAGCTACAAATCAATAAGTGTCTGGAATACATTACTATCACTTTTATGCATAGATTGATTTGTTTCTTAAATGAATTTAGCCATGAACTAAAACTTTTGCCAATGCCATACCATGCACACGTCTCATAATCTAGCTATTTTTCTGTCGAAGGCACGTGAATTTTTACCATAAATGTTTTCCAACAAAACATGTTTCAGAAGTCCAAAATTTTATAGGTTAAGCATTTTACAAAAATAGAATCATGGACAGGTCACAGAATCATCAACTTCTAAAATATGGTTTAATTCCCCATTTAACCTATCACTTTTAGGGAACAAGCTTTAGACATGTATTGATCTTCAAGCATCATTATCTCACTCATTTAATCAACATTGAACATTAAACTATACAAAATGAAAAAGAAAAAAATTGTTATGTATGCATACATGTTTATGCAGGTAGGTGGGAAAGTGTGTGTATCCTCTATAAGAGAGGAAAGATGTCTCTACAGATGTGTCCATGAACATTTTTTATATTGTTACTGAGGCTATATAATATTATAAGTTGGTGTGCTTTACTGAAGCTTCAGTAATTGATAATCATTGAAAACCCAAAATTATTAAAAAGAGAAGGGGAAAAGTTAATTAGATCAAAAAGGAGCAAGCAAAACGGAAAGAATTGCAATATTGCCAATCACTTGGACAATGCCACCTTGGATGTATCTTCTCATCAAGAGAGAAAAGATTTTAAACACACTCAGATTCAAGGGATGCCATATTTTTTATTACATGAAAATAAGAAAGAAAATGTGGAGGAACAATTCATTGAGCCTTATGAGGATTGTGTTGCTGTGGAAGAATTAAGTGGAGTCTCAGGAAAAGATGCCCAGGAGGATATTGTAGGAGTGGCAATGAGAGGAACCCCAGAATCTTTGTTAGATGAGAGTGATCAGACACATTCAGTTGTTTCACCTGAGCATACTGTTCTGGCAGACATCGAGGAAATGCTAGATTTGATATTTGATGTAAGCAAGGAATACAGTGTACAAAGTTCAAACAATATGACTTGCAGGTAATTATTTTTTCTAATTTATAAGTTAGTGCTAAAGCTGGGAAAAAATCCCCTTGGGCAATTTACCCATGCCTGTTTTGGTTGGCATTAAACATCCATCCACTCTTGCAGCATGAGCAAACCTAACTACATAATTCTCAACCGAAGTTTGTATGTGGTGGCCAATTTCAAGGCTACAACATGCAGGTAATCCTTGTAATGTTGATATAGGATGAGTTTCAACTGTAATTTTACATTTATAATGTTCATTTTTTCAACGGTTTCATTTCTATTCGTTTTTATCATTGGTACAAGATAAAAAGATATATCCATATAGATAAATATATACACGACCCGATATTATGTGAGAATGGTATTTTTTTTTACTTGTAATTGATTTTGTGATTGACAACAATGCATGCCTTTGAAGCATTTTCTATAACAATATATGAATGCATGGTATCACCGTGAAAACAGAATATGAGATTTTGTCTTTCTAGGAAATTCCTTATGACGGGTAAATTTCCTTTCAAGGGCACAAAAGGTGCTTTAATTTGATTGATCATAATATTTATTAATATGGAGTCACTAGATAGGGATACACTATACAATCAAGGTATACACACACTTTTCCTAAGGACTTTTGTTGTTCCTTGTGACCTATTTCTTGGGGATATTATATATCCCATAGAGTCTTGATACAAACTTAAACTATAACCTAATTCACCCAATAGTCTCGACCCTCTTCCCTATACTACTCCCTAGCCTAACCTAAGTGACTGCTTAACCTGTAGCCTAGCTACAAACCTTAGGACAGACCCTTACACAACCCTAGTTCCCAAAACTAAACCCTATCCTCTATCCTACCCTTAGGCATGTCAAGGAAACATTTATTTCCTAACAGCCCTGAATAACCTAGATACTAAGCCCTAGTTACTAATTCATAAACTAAAATCCCTTGGACCCTTTTCTTTGTCCTTGTCCATACCTCGACCTATGAGAAACGATCGCTAATAGTCCATATTAGAGAAATAAAAGTCTCATTCAGACTTGAGGCCTTCCCCTTTCGCTATCTAGACTTGGACCTTTACCCACACCTCATCGTAAATTTCTTGGCCCTCCTCTAAAAACACCCAACATTCCTCCATTTTTTGGGTGTTGTCTATTTAGGATAGTCATAAATATGCTTCCTAAACCCCCTCCTAATTTTGTACAAACTAAATCTCAGACCCCCATTTTTCTTGTAACTATTTAAAACAGTCCCATACCCTTCAGTCTAAGTTTAACAAGCAACATATCCCTGATGGGACCCTACATAAACTCATATTCAGGATGACCATGATGTACCTCGGTCATAGCTGTTATAACATGTAATTAGCAGGCCTTGAAGGTTAGTTGTGTTCTGGTCATAAATCCTAACATTGGGATAGTCTTGTCTCAGATTTCAAGAAGCATCTAGCAACACATATTGTCGATGTCCTACAAGTTACTCACAGTCCACAAATAAATAAGGCCACAACACTCTTATTCATAATTTCACTTGTTTATCACAATTTTATTTAAGATACAAATAATAGTTGTTTATTGACATACTGTGGTTACTACTGGAGATTGCATTTCTCATAAAAAGTGTCACAACTCTGTCATAGTGGATTGTAAGTGTTTAGAAGTTGATAACAATTGGTGCTTGATTAATTTGTCACATATTGGTAATCATTTAAGGATTGGGGTTACATTTCTATCATATATGGGGTTAATAATAATAATCTAATTTTAAGGTCACAGCCTAGACACCAAATTTATGTATAAGACCCCATTGTTTGTGGGACAAGGAATCCCTCATGCAATGATTTGACACACAAATTATTTATTTGGTGGTAAGCCTTTACATTGGGAAATTGAACTAAATTCGACACACATGCAATTTCAATAATGTTGGTCAGGTTCTGGTTTATATTGTTTTACCCAATGGCAATCTTTACATTGCATACTACTATTTATTCACAAACCTATATTAAATTTAATATGCTATGACGTGCAGGTGTTGAGAACAGATCGTTACTTCTGTAAAATTGGGCTAATTTTATCATAACTACATTGCCAGTTATTTTGGGTAGTTTTAATTATTGTGAGCACTTTAGTGACATGGCATGCTGTTATTTATGGTTGTTGAGGGAAAACTTGTGTTTTATACATTTTGTTTTTGTATGATTTTGTGACTAGACAAAGCATTATGTTTATATTCGACTAATTTTCACAAAGCCCAAATCGCCAATTATTTTTTAGTAGGGTTAGGAATTGTCGATTCATTCACATTAGAGGCATTGCATATTGTTATTCGTGGGTTTTCAAGACTGGTCTAGATGTCATATTTTCTTGTTTTCTATAATTTGTAAATGTTGGAAGCAAGTTCAGAATTTTGTGAAATTAAAATAATTTTAACATATTGGCATTATCGATTATTGTGGTTAGTTTTGGATACAACTGATACAATTACATTAGTAATACGATACATTGTTGTTCGTTGGTGTTAAAAGAAAAGCAAATCCTGTGTGTGCGGGGGTATATAGAATTTTTTTGTTCAAAAGAAAAAAAACCATAGACCTTTCATTACTAAGGATAAAAAAATACATCAAATAGTCATTATACTTTTCTGTACTAATAAGAAACATCTTCACAAGCTATGGATCCTAAGCAACAACACGAAGTAACATTCAGATCTGAAATATGTTTCAGTACATAAACAAAGACATGAAAGGAGACAACTCCTGATGAAGCATCTAGCACTAGAGGCCCTAGATAGCAATTGTACCAGATCGGAGGATCCTCATTCCCATCCCATCAAGACCTCAGTAGAAGATAACCTGGATCTCTGCTACAAGCTTGCTTTGATAAGCAGTTTGCCTCCTGGTTATGTTCCCTGTATACATCGTGAAAATGAATTGCTGTAAATCTGGGTTTGAGGGTTTCAGAATGCTGCAAACTTCTGTGTAGATCGAAACTTATTTGCCTCCTGGATCCCTTCAACCCCTCCAGACCAGCTGCGAGTCCCGACAGATTGCTAAATGACTTAATCCCCTTTTCAGTGAAATGGTCCTTAAAATTTAAAATGCTTTTATCTCCGCAAAGCTATTGGTCTCACTGCCAAGGCCACATTCGGATCTGATTTGGTGAGAATCAGAGATGAATAGAATACCTCCTGGTCCATTAATGTTTAAGCCCTAGAGATTGCATGGTTGCTCCATCAAAAAACCCATATAACTCTGTAGTGATTATCCCAGTATCTTTTACCTCCCTCTTTTTCTTCTTCTTCTCATGTTTTTCATAGTTTTAATATGCTCCTTTAATCTTGCAGAATGCCTACCCATAAAAAGAAACAGAAGGGAATGGTTTTCCTCCCTTACCACCTAGTATTCTACTCAGGGATGACTTTTCAACAGAATGTCCTTCCCATTTCCCTTCCCCGCTTGTCAATCCCTTAACAGCACTCCAGAGTCCAAACTCGGGTAAAATGATAGCACAAAGATGTGGGATATGGTTTCAGAGTTTTCTTTGCATAGTGAATATCTTCCAAGCCCCTGCCAACTCCTCTTTTAAAGTGTGCCACCAGCCACAGGAATATTCAAGTTTTAAGGAGTGCTTGCAACTTCCAAGTTAGGTACTAGCCCCATATCTATATTTGGAGCAAAGAGAGATACGGGGCTGGCTCCTGACTTGGAAGTTGCAAGCACTCCTTAAAACTTGAATATTCCTGTGGCTGAAAAAAGGACGAGCTAGCCCCCTATCTCTCTTTGCTCCAAATAAGGGAATGCTGCCAAATTTATATTCCTGTGGCTGGTTGACTTGGGAGAAGCATTTTTTACTATCCAATGAATAATATGTACATAGCTTTTATGTAAAAAAAGCAGGTCGCACATGCAGCCATCATGGACTCACAGCTGCGTAGCAAAGTAGCATAAGCAAAAGCCCAAAGAAATATAAGGCATTATGCCTGACCATAAACACAATATTAAGTAGCAGTTGGCAGTGGGAACCAATCCAACATCTGATGGAGGATCATCACAATCTTGGGGTTGACCCTCAACCAATACCAAGTGGCTCATGCTTGACCATGATTGGCTTCCAACTTCCATTGGTTGGCCTAGGAGGTTTGGTTACTTAGGAAATGACCAAAGCCAATGTTGGAAATTGGTCAACTGTGTCTGAGGAGGAGGAGACCAACTGTGTCTACATTCATTCCTTTCACAAGCATGTGTGCCAACCCTATGGTGAAACTGAGGCCTATCATCACCACGCCATGACTGTGCTAACTGGTTGGTGAAGTGCCATGTGGTTTCTTGCTCATGTTGTAGGGGGTCTCACTTAAAACTCTAGCAATGGCTTCAGACGGGTCATCTCCATATATGTGCATTGTAATTTGCAAGGAGAAGCTCACACAAATCAAAATCTGTCATACCATGTGAAAGATTGGGGAGGTTCTTTCTTGTTAAGATAACTTTGTTGCTTTCCTTCCATAGAAAGAAAAGATTTTCAAAACAAACAAGTATCCAAGAATATTGGAATTCTATCACCCAAGGAAGACAATCTCCTAACAGGGCAGCTTTCCAAGAGATGGAAGCCGAGAGGAATTGGTCCTTGAGTTTGCCCAGGTCCATGCAGACTTAGCTAAAAGACAAAACCAGAAAAGGTGTTTTAAGGAATCAGCTTGTGCATGATAATATGTCGGTAGTGTTTCCATTTCCATTTAAATACAATTATGATCAAGTATAAACATGCCAATATCTTAATCTAATACACAATCTAGACCTTCACCCATCATGAAATTCCCAATCATAAATAACTCAATCTCTTACCTTGACGTGCTTATTGGAAATTCTACACTAACAGTGGAAATTATAAAGTAATTAAAAACAAAGAATCAAAATATAGCTTATTGGCCAACTCTTGTGAACACCATCAGTTTGTGGGCAGCTTCAGGCTCATTCCCATCAATTACACAAAGACAGAGCATCCTCTTCAAAGGGATTATCACACTTGTACATTGTATACAGGAACCTAAACTAGAACATTTCATCTTTAGACATCTTGTCTTCTATGAAATCATTTATATCAATGCTTGTTTAGATACTGTAATTGTAACCTGAAATTGTAGTCTCTTAATAGTATTGTCTAGACCTCCAAGATCTCTAAACAGAGTGACTGCTGGATTGTTGTAATCCATAAACTTTTGGAGAATCTTTACAGAAAATATGACAAGGTGTGTATGACAAGAATTGGTGTCTTTTAACAAAGGCAAAAGGGTAGGAATTAGTCCAGTTTCTCTCATAGGATTTGGCGAAATCGAGGATGATGTTACATATGCCAGAAAAAATATAAATCCCCTTCTAATAATGCAACAGGATATGTTTCCATAGTAGTCAATAACATGACAGCCTTTTGTAGCAAGCTTAATAAAAACACACGATTTGCTGCATTGCTAACAATATTTGGAACATTTAACACCCAACTCCTCTCATGACATGCAGAAATTATCGCAAACTGGTATCCTAAAGCCCAAATAGCGGCTGATCTAATGTTATCTGGTATAAAGTTCTCAGATTGCAACACCTTCATCAAATCATTCATAAACTCAAGATCATTTGAAAAAAATGCCCCCAGTTCTTCATGGTTTTCACATGATTGCATCAATACCATAAAGGCCAAAAGTCAAATGCATGACTGAAGTCAATTGAACCATCTGTTTGGTCTAGTAGTTACATTGAGGGCAAGGGTTATGGGTTACCTACATTCTCCAATCTAGTTTCTTACAAGGATGCAAATCAATCGAATTCATATCTTTCAGCAGTGCAACCCCCTGTTATGCTAAGCCCATACATTGTTGAGAAACTGGACAAGGTGCCATCTTTGGAGATCAAGCATATAGAGGTAAATGAGTTATTTTTATATTTTAAATTTGAGTTGACAATATGTAGATTTAATCAGTTCTGACCACAGTCGATATTATTGTTCGTGTTGGGCACATACCTCTTTATTCAATCCAGAAAGAAGCCTAGGGGGTGAGCTCCTTCAGGCTCCACTTGAACTTCAAGCATTGTACCGAGAATCTAATATCGAAGACGGGCGCTACAAATAAGAAATATGTCTGAAGCGCACCAGTGTCCTTGCCCTTCTTCCTGGAAGCGTTGTTTCTTTAAACTTCATATACCACACGCCAATGCACCTACCCTTATGAGCGATATATGTCTCTTTATGGCAGGTCTTTATGATTCTCCATAGATTTATTACTCCAGAGAATAGAGAATACCATCACCCTCATCTTTCTCGGGTCGTCTTTCTCAGGCCATGCTAAGGCGAGGTAGAGGTGGGTTAATGGGATAGTAAAGAGGGGAAAATAGTATTTATAGGTCCTTGCTTTGGTCCAAAGAAACTAGCATTTAAGAGAGAGTCTCATCCATTGGGGGTGATGAAGAGATAGTTTTAAGTTCTGGAGTTCAGGGATCAAATTTGAAGGGTAGGGTCCCATTTCACTTTGAAGGGTTGTGAGAAATTGAACTCTTTAATGTTGACATGTAAAAATAAATCATTCTTTTCATTTGAAACTTTAATTGTACAACAAAATTTTATTATTTATTAAAAACAGTGTATAGAAAAAAAATGGCAATAAGAAAAAATCCCGAGTGATTCAACATTTACATGGAATTAGTGAGGTAAAATATGTACTCTCCCGATCCTTGGAGCATATAGTTTATTGAACTTAGATAAGGGACAATTCCATCGGGCTGATGAAATACTCGGTTGTTAGGTCATTGATAAAATAAGGCATTGGAATTTGGAAGGACCTTCGAATGGAGGATTGATTCAGCTTGATAGTGGCTCTATTATTCAAGTGTGATTGGGCCTACCTAAAAGAAAAAACCCAGAATGTAATACCTAATGCTTTCACGGGGAAACTTTTTTATTAACCCTAAATTCAGCAGTTATTTTTAGAATTGAATCATGTCCTCCCCACATGCTCAAATCAAAGTGATCAAACAAAGGCCCCAATTTTAGGTGGATTATGGACAATCCCTCCAATATTGTATATCGAGTTTATACCCCAATTCAAAGTGACCAAACAAAATCCCCAATTTTAGGTAGATTATGGATAGTCCCTCGAATCTATATCGAGTTTATCTTCCCTATTGAAAAGGTTAAGTATTTATTAGTCCGCTATAAGGAAGAACTTTAAATTCTCCAACAAATATCACTACAAGTTAAGTGTCTAGTTTCTACCAAAGTCAACAAGGAAGACCAATCATAAACACACGTTTGCGACAACAAGGATGTTGAAATAATGTTCTTCGCTAGATCATTGCACTCCGAGTCCCTCATTCATGAACGTCTGTTGAGGGACTCCCTTGTTTAGATATATTGGTAGACACTTTGTACTACTTGTTTCCATTATTAGAAGACTGACAAGAAAACGAAGGGGTAAGAGTCTACAACATTTACAGTGTCGATTGTTAAATATTTTATCCTTTCAACTATTGGATATCATTAAGGAAATTGGAACAATTCAAACAATTATATTCAAATATTGTTCTTTCTTTCAACCTAATGTTTACAATTCACGACATATAAATAACATTAACAGATTTGGAACTCAAATACAAGGCTCTTTCTTCTTGCTCCTCCGCCCAAACAAAGTTGTGGTCCTAGACTATGAAAAGTATACATTATTTTGGTTCTGATTTCATTTAAATACTGGGTTTTTTAAGGTTACATATATTGAGTATTTGAGACTAAGTCTGGCGGAAACACAATCGCATAATGCATTACAGATTTCAAACAACATTTTGGATGGAAAAATTTTAAACCCTTATATTTATAGAACTAGAAGGAACTCCAACAAGAAACACATTTAACTTTTATCCACATATAAAATGTTACACAAGTCTAAAATTCTATACATACCTGTAAATCAACGACAACCAAGTCGACAACTTAGCTTTGCATAATCTTCTAGAGGAAATAGAAATTAGGGAGACACTGAAGCATAGAATTGGAGAGTTGAGAGTTTGAGTCCCGACCTCCGACTGTCCTATACTCATAAACCCAAAATAATGTTTATTTTCATGAGACTTCACCAATCTCTTTAAGTTCAGGGAAGCTCAATCCAGCCTACCCAACATTCTACCTTTGCTTCTCTTGCTCCTACCTGTGAAAAAGGTGGAACCTTTGATTCCCACCGTAGAAGACAATGAGGAATTAGAGTGTGCAACTATTTCCTTCTACAGAAAGATGATTGGAAGCAATGCCATCTCAATTCCACAATATTCCGACACTCTTGAGTTGGTTTACCTTTCCCGAGGTAGATGAATGAATGTTTATGTATTTCACATGATTACAAAAAAAATCATTTTATAATTGCTTCTACATAACATAGATATATCTGTGCAGGTGAGGGAAAACTGGGTATTGTTTTCCCGAGGTTTCTAGAGACTTTCAGAGATAATTCTTCATTATGAGGGTGCTCAAGGCGTAAATTAGAGAGCCCACGGGAGGAAGAAGAAGAAGAAGAAAAGGACTCAAGTGAAAAGTTGAGGTGAGTGAGGAGGGGAGACGTAATAGCGACATTTGCAGGAGAAACCCACTAGTGCTATAATGATGGGAATGAGCCTCTCTAAATCATAGCCATTATAGATCGTAGCATGTTCTTGTACGTTGTTCCCTCCAGGCATAGCATCAAAAATGAAAAAAAAGACGTGGAGAAAACGGACGTACGACCATAAATAAATATCATAGAAAGAATCATATCCAACCCCCTAAACCATTTTCCCCGAGGCGACCACCGTTCTCTATCACAAATAGACGCGGGCAGAGATGCCTACTCTCGAGACTCAAACACCGACATCCAGATTCAAGAAAGACACAACACACCAAACGAGAAGATACGATCCATCTTGAAAGCACGAAATGAGAAGACGGACCAGCAAGCGGAAATTCCATGGCTATGGAAAGAGGAGAGGAAATTGCAAAAGCGAAAATGCCATAAATGCTGAAATGAAAAGATTGTGATTGTGATTGCCCGCCTGCCATTGTTGGTTCTCTCCATTTGTTGGTTCTCTCCATTCCCTATTCAATCCAAAGTGTACAAAAGTTTTAAAAGGAAACAACATAAAGCAATTCAATCTGAAGCTTAAAAAGGAAACAACCTAAAGCACAGGTTAAACAAGAAAAATGGAAACAAATTTATACATAAAAATATATATTATATATTTGTCAAAATAGGTTGTTTTAAATTGTGTTTTTTCCAAGGTGTAAATGAAAAAATTATGGAATCTCTATTTATTGAAATATAAATTATATATTTTGTTATAATTTATTGAAATTTAGATTATATATTTTGTTAAAATATAGCTTTTTAAATTGTTTTTATAAATATAGAAAGAAACATGGTGGAATCTTTCTATATTAATGGTTTTTTTCATTGTAAAAAATATATATAATTTGTTATTCATAAGAATCAAAATTACATCATAGTTGTTCATGTAAAATCCCCTTCAAAGTAGGATAGAAGACAATATTAAAGCCCTGGGCAAAACATTACAATATCCAAAAATAAACGAGAGGGATTGTACCCATCAACCTGTAGAAAGCAAAAAAGCGGAAAAGACAAAATAACCGTGAGACAAAAAATAGCAGGGCTCCGGAGAGTTGTCATGCAGATACAACCTAAAACAGTCCAAGGCAAAACCAGAATGGAGAAACTAGAAGCAGGTAAAGCAACCTTCAGTAATCATGATTATGTTTGAGTACTTACATAAGTGACGAATACCAGGGCAGTCTCCTATCGCAAGATTTGATAGGTTGTCTGCGTCAGAATTGAACTCCCTGTACAGGTGCCTGAAGGATAAAGAAAGAAAACAACTATTTAGGAGCCCAATCCTTTTCAACCAACAATCATAACTCAGTGACTGCAAATTGGTGAGACCTCTGGCCCAATCAATTATGACATTTGATTCACCAAAAATAAAAAGCTAGAGAATATTTATTGTTTTTGCGAACCCTAAAATCCCCCATAAGGATAAAAGTTCAGAAAAAGTATTAGTGCCACTCCCAACACCCATCCTTAGCTTGAAACTATGAGAGTCATATATATGGAGGATCATGCCAGTACCACAATTTCCATCCTGCTCGGTCCCATCAAAGAATCCATATATGGTATCGAATTCCAACACCAGGATGATTCGAATCTTTTAAACTTTTGGGGCACAATCTCTGTTCCATTACAGAAAACTTGCCACAATCTAAAAAACAAGTAAACCTCCTTGCAAAGTTTAATCACTTCTTTTAATGTCTGTTTCAGTTTTCCTTTGGAGCGTGTGAGGAATGTCGATGTGCAAAAACCAGTGACCTTTGCAAATAGTGGCATTGTAGGAGGGTGCTCATGCTTTTCCCAGGTTGAAATCTCAAAATGCATATGGTTATGAGCGCATAGGCTGGAGATGGTGATAATTGCAAATTATGTAAAGTGGAAGTAGTAACTTCAGCATCATTGAGACTTGTAAAAAACCATAACAACTGGTTATTGATTGGAGTGATGAACACAATCGGAGCGGCAAGAACTATACCTTTGAAGCGCTCTGACTGGTCACTGCGAGATCCTGAACCAACTTATTGTTTGCAAAAATAGGGTATCAAGTGCAAAAACAGGGGAGCAGGGGTCGAACGATACCTTCAGCTCAAAAATACGAAGTCGACGTGTTTTTTTTTGCCATGCATTGGATGCATTTGGTAAGTCTATGTGGAGGAGGCGCATTCGAATGGCCGGTTCTCGAGGGGATGTAGAGCTATGATGCTTCTATCTAGGTAACGATATGGTACTGGTTCTAGTACCTAATTCGTAATTGACGTAGTAACATAATTTTCCTTTGCAACATGGGGCTTAACCGGGTTTGCTTCAATGATGCAACAGGGATAAAGATGGTCAAGAGAAAATTCATGCAATTGCTTTGTTGGATCTTTGAATATCGAGGTGCATGGAACTAATATTACTAATAGAAGGTAGACAACTTACAAAAATTACACTTCATTGCCAAATTTACAATTTTCCATGACACAATTAAAAATGATTAACATAAATGACTAATTCATATTCTTCTAGCTAGTCATTTTTTATGCTGTGACTAAATTAATCATTTATTTTAGTCATTTTTAACTCTGTCACTTATTATCTAGTCATATTTGTTAACTGGTGACTAAATCAGTCGCTAATTTTAGTCGTTTATAGTTGCGTCAATCAAAATTGCTCATATTTAGTAGTAAATCACTTGAAAAACCTGTGGTGACTACAATTTTTAGTCACCTAGTTGCTAATTTCTCATTTTGTACTAGTGAAATGATGGTTAATAAATGCAATTTTTTTATGCATTATATATCACGTGCTTTGATGGGTTGTCAAGTGTAACATGGACAACTAGTGTGATTGATGTAAGGTTGCAACGATACCACGTAGACCTCGAATTGTGTCGGGTATTCACGTAATGTGATGTTAATATGGTGCAATATGATGTATTATATTTTATGCTTAGAATGGTTTGATGCACGTAATGTTTTCAATTATAAATTGACTTTGGACAGACATAAAAATTACATAATTTAAAAACAGAGAGAACCAAAAAAGTTGTGCGTCACATAAGGAACCATGGATGGCAGTTAAGTTCCTAGGGTGTAGCATCTTCAGCATGCAATTCCAACATCTCCTCCAGGATGAGGAAATATCCATACTCGTCCTCACAATTCAACCGGGCAACAGGTTGCATCTCCTGAAGCGATTGAGCAACAATGACATTGTTTGGAGCTTCGCATATGCGTTTTACTAACATCGTGAAGTCGATGTTCTCCATGTGCTCCTACATCAGGACATTGTTTCTACTAGCAGCTGCAGAGGCTTCATCACCCATCCCCCGCTAGTCCTTGTCGCCACTACCTTCTGCTTTATCTTCAGTGTGAAAAACAATATACATTAGAGGAAATTTCAATTTAAAACAGGCCTTCCAAAAATAATATAAATTCCATGCCATCATGTATTAGCCAATCAAAATGATTTAAAATTCAAAAAGGGAGCACCTCTTAAACAATTTTTTAATATAAATTTGGGGATAGGTATCATAAAAAAAATACTATTTTGTTTGTATTTTCGACATATCTCCCTGTGTTTTTACTCAAATTTTGATTGGGAGAGCTCGTTGGATGTGGAATTAAATTCCATGTCCAACGAGTACCCACTCGACATACTTTTGACGGGCCTCGCTATCCGAAAAATAAGAAATACCTGAAAAAAATGTGATGATGACATCATCATCACATTTTTTCAGGTATTTCTTATTTTTGGGGTAGCAAGGCTCGTCAAAAGTATGTCGAGTGGGTACTTCTTGGATACAAAATTTAATTCCGCATCCAATGAGCTCTCCCGATCGAAATTTGAGTAAAAACACAGGGATATATGTCGAAAGTACGAACAAAAAAGTAGTTTTTATTTTCTTCCTCCAAAATTAATAAATATTATTTTATTATTTTAACTATTATTTTATTAATTTTCCTTAGGAGGCCCATTTTGAGTTGAAATTTCCTCTAATGGTTCCGCCAATTAAAATTCGCCTCCAGGGTGCTTAGCTATGCATCAGTCTGCTTGAGACAAGTGCACATACTCTATGCCATATCCTTGGCGTCATTCCACTTGGTTGTTAAGTCCTCCATCAACATGGCCATCATGTTCTTAATCATCCAGTAGTGGTTTATTTTTCCACTGTTTCTTCTCGAGGATAAATGCTCACAAACCACCTTAGATTCTCAATCATCAATCATGCATCTAACATGCATGGAGACCTACGACGCATACCCCTCAATAGCACTAAGGTTTACCTTACAACGTCCACCTCCACGTCATACATTGCCTCTTCACGGAGTACCGTGTTTCCTTGGCATTTCTGCTTTCCAATTTGCAGGTAGACTGTCAGAGGAAGAAACGGTGAGCATAAGCGGGAAGATGAGCATGCTGAGAGAATGGAGGTTAGCAGGATTCGTGGTGAGAGATATCGGCATCATGGAACGATGAGCAAATACATGTAGGAATTAATTCTTTTGCATTACGGCCAAGGCCCAACTGCTTATAGGGTTGGCATACAGTTCGCCACCCTGGGCATTTAAGTATACCCTCCCGCCGTTCACACCGTTTTCCACACCAAAGCCACACGTCCTGGGTGACAGGTGGCCCATGTGATATCCTCGTGTGTCACCCGCATTTGGGGATCACCAGATTCACTGTTATGCATAACATATTTCACATTTTTTCTTATTGTCATCCATACCTAGGCTCCTAACAAAACACCATATAAGTCAATATATGGATATATATGCACGTAAACATAATATAACAATGCTCCTCTACAAAAATACACATCAACACTTGCGCGTGTCTCAAAACATCACCTTAACCTCATCCTCATTGAGCTTTCCTGCACTTTTATATGCCCCCTATAGACAAACATCACACCATACATTCAAACAACATTGTACATTTATCACATATAATCAAATCTTCGCTGGAAGGTATTTCTTATCCAATTCCTCCAACTTACAATAAATGTAATGCCCCATTTATTGCTAGACATGTATAGTCGATATATATGTGTGTGTGTGTGTGTGTGTGTGTGTCTGTGCGGTTCGCTTCCCTGTAGCTTTGACGAAACACGCTAAGTCCACGAGAAGAACTCCAAGGGACCCACCTGAAGGGGCCTCATCCCGAGGGCATCGGTTTTGTGAGCCCTACCTTGGAGGGCCCGGAGAATTGAACCTTCGATCTCAGCCTAGTGATGGCTTGGCCACGGAAGCTCCAACCAAATGAGCTATCCCACGGGGCTATATATATAATGTACCTTGGTTTTACTTTGGACCTCGAGGATTATACTATGTTATTATTTAAGGGCATTCGACTATGAATGACCCAATTATTTGCTATGTCTTGGTGTTAGAACTTGAGAACTAATACATTTTGAATGTTTCAATTTATTGCTTATGAATAAGAAGAATGTTAATAAATAAATGTTATGTTGCCATGAAATTGACGAAATGATGGTTAATAAATGCAATTTTTTTTATGCATTATATATCGCGTGTTTTGATGGGTTGTCAAGTGTAACATGGACAATTAGTGTGATTGATGTAAGGTTGCATCGAAGCCACGTAGACCCTGAATTGTGCCGGGTATTCACTTAAGGTGATGTTAATATGGTGCAATATGATGTATTATATTTTATGCTTAGAATGGTTTGATGCACATAATGTTTTCACTTGTAAGTGTAGGATCACGATTGCCAATCAATCCACATTATGGTAATGGGGTTGAATGGAGAAGAGATACTAGCATAACTAGCGATTTATTCCATGCAATGGGTTGAAAAGCGAGAGAGGCATTTACCAGCGAAGTGCATGTTGTTGTGAGGGTAGGCCACGATCTCGGTCACTCACGAGGATATACTGGGGGGGCTTGCAATAAGGACATGGCCTTATTCCTCAAGAACCATGAGTCTTTCAGAAGGGTCAATAAGACCGAGTTAACATGGTCTCAGTTGTTGTACCAATCCCCTCCACTGGAAAAATGGATATTTGAAGGGCATGAAGGAAGTTATGACAACCTTGATATGCCCATCATAATGCAATGCCTTAATAATATAAAAACACTATGGGGTAAAAAATGTTTATTTAAAAAGAAATGAAAGGGGTTTTAAATCATTATGACCAAACATGAAATGCATACATTTTAAATTGTAAGTTGGAATTAAGTTGTGCAGAAAGAAAAAGAAATGAGTTATTAAATAAATAATTAGTGAACTCAAAGCGCACACACACACAAAGATAGGAGAAAAAAGAAATCAAGAAAACATCTAAGAGAGAATATAGGAAAGTAGGTGAGGATTAATCCTTAATAAATAAATGAGAAAAAAAATTAGTTGTGCAAAGTGACACATGGGTAGGTGAACATTGAAAAAAAGGGCAATTAAAAATAATGGTAATTTTGCATGAATGAGAGACACTAGGCAAGGTTCTCAAGGCTATAAAGAGAGGGGGACAACATGAAGCTCACACACTACTTTCCCTAACATTGGACAACATAGATGATGCTGAATTGCTTGGTGATTGTTGAGAGTTTGGTTCGTTAGGATGCGAACGAAGTTGGAAACTCCTTGTGTATCTGCGCACTCTAATTGGCTAGCAGTATTCATCCCATTCAACCCCATTACGACTCGGGGGTCCCTGAGGAAGAAGAGTACCGTACGGGAGTTGGTAGGGTGGTATCCAATGGACACACAATGATTGTCAATTGAAGGAAGTAGACTCGCAAGGGAACTATGACACCCAACACCGAACCGTAGCGTAAGATCGAGGTTAGTTCAATTCTTGTGAATGTCAATATAACAATATTTTATTCATGTTGTTTCGGGAAAGATCAAGTGTATTATGATCAAATGAAATTATTCTTTACATTTATGAGATGAATGTAGATAATTTTTTATGTAAGGTTGAAAATTGCAAAATGTCTTTATGTATGTTCCAAGCTTCCAAGTTCAAGCATTTTCACTGAGGGTCCCATAGTGTCCTTACAAAAAAATAGCACATAAGTATGTCTATACCTATATGGATACCATCAACATATTTGATGTTAATTGAGCAACTGGTGTTATTAAACACTTCATTAAATGTTTTTTCCAACCTCTTGTTGGCTGCCACAACAAAATTTTCACATCTTCAACCATGCATTCATTTGAAAACAAAATACTATATTCCTGTTAGTCATAAGTCAACTTAAAGAAAAACTTGATGAAATAAATATGTTATAGTTGATGAGGGTTGATGGGCTAGTCCTATGCCAAGCCAAGTTATGGTGGGTACATGAGAGGTTTATAGAGCCAACGAGGTATCCATTTGTCTCCT
The DNA here is from genome assembly GCA_001517045.1 of Pseudotsuga menziesii. NCBI lineage: Eukaryota > Viridiplantae > Streptophyta > Pinopsida > Pinales > Pinaceae > Pseudotsuga > Pseudotsuga menziesii. The sequence continues at coordinate 329,715 of LPNX011231500.1, forward strand.
TACTTATGTTGACATCAAGGACTAAAACCTTCGTGTTAACTATGAGAAACACCAAAGAAGGGAGGAAGAGTTCCTGAGGCACTATATAACCGATAAGGGAATTGCTTCTTTGTATGCTCGAGGTACTATTTAGCATAGAAGGATGCTTGGTTCTTCGCCTGACTCTATCCTTAACAGGTGGTCAAGTCTGACATTCAGTCATCCAAGCTTCCTAATGATCTCGAAGTCAAATTCTCAAAACAATAGTAACCATCGACAAATCTTCCCCTCCAACACAAGATTATTGACCAAGTACTTCAATGTTGAGTGATCCATAAACATTTTGAAATGTCCTCCTAATAGGTAGTGACAGAATTTATGCAATGCATATACCATCGCCAATCCTTCTCTTTCTGTCATCGTGTAGTTTCTCTCCAGATGAAACTATTCTTGGTGTTGTTGAGATGAATAGCAAGGTGTCCATATGTTTAACAAAAGATGGAAAGGTGATTGGACAAAGTGCAGAGACTTTGGTTAAACCAACTGACAAAAAAAAAGGCGCATCACGTAAGAATAAGATGTACTATGAAATACGAATTTGCATATGAACTTGTTATTGAAGCTTAGATATTGGATTGGCTTGTATACTTTTCCTTTGTTATTCTATATGTGCTTCGACAATTGATTTAAAATCCTAACAATAGAATAGCTATTTCCCTATGGTGTCCATGATATGTCTAATGTTTGTGACAAGTATAATTGGAGAGGCAAAAACACTGAAGACATTTACAAAATGCAAATGGGCATATGACAGTTTATAAGAGATCAAAATGTGCAAGCAACTGGAAGCTGGTAGCACTCATGGTGGAATTGTAAGGATAAAGGAACACCAAGGACGGTGTTGAAATTAAGGGGAGTGTAATATCCCAAATCCCTATATTTTCTAATTCTATGCAAATATATTGAAACAGCCGGGCATGCAAACTGCCATGCAAAATTCCCTATTTTATAGCTAAAATTAGGGTTAGGGTTTGTAGGATAGAATGAACACTTACCACTGATAAGCTAGCTGGATGCTCCTGAGAGAATATGCATGCATCAAGAGCTGAATCAGAGATGACCTGGTATCTTCTGCTTCCGGTGATACCCCAGCAGCATGAACCCCAAATCAGCTAAGGGTGACGTTTTCAGTGAAGGAGGTATCCGATGAAGCTAAGAATTTGCAGGATTGATAGTCTTCCCATGCCGGAGAGAATGCCTAGCACATGCAGAAATTATGAGGTCTCTAGGAAGGCTAGCGAATTGTTCTGGAGGTTCAGCTGCTCGCACCCACCTGATCCCGAAATGGATGATAACTGCTCAAGATGAGCAAGACTGGATTTGATAATCACCGGGTACTAGAGTATGATACCGATGATGAGAATGGTGCCTGGGTTTCGAAGGTAAACTGAGATCTGAAGACCCAGTGAATGATTTGGGCTTTCCAGCTGAAATCCCTTACGGCTACACACGTGCCCCTGTAAACAATCTCTGATGGATACTGGATAACTGTGAATAAATTGAAGAGCGGATGGTGAACCTGGATGGCTTACCCTGGATGAGACTAGGGCAGATATCTCACTGCCGAAACCCCGTTAGTTGAAGACGCCATCTCCAACCCCAACTGGTGTGGCCACACACTGCGCTGCTACTCAAGAGCTCCAAAATCAATAATCATCAAAAGTAAGTCTCATTTCACTTTATCTTCCTTTTATAACTTTCAACTGCGAAAACCCTAACTTTTGATCTAATTAGGTCACTTTAATTTCTAATTTGCAGTTGACTTGCATGCATGCGCATGGAGACTTAAATAGGTGCATGCATCATTAAATAATGCTTAGATGTCATGCATGACGGTGGCCTTTGGCCCGGGTGACCCTCTTTGACCTAATGGTGATAACATATTGATGCCCTAGATTTTCTATAGATGGCATCAGTCTTTAGTTGATTCCCTAACACTGTCATTAACCGCTCGAACCTACAGGAATCACATAGGTTAACAATTTTGGTCCTCAATGCCTAATCAGATGAGGACATTACAGTCCTCCCCGCTTGAGATTGCTTGTCCTCAAGCAACTGCAAACTGGGATGGTGCAATACCTGTGCACCTTCCCATGTGGCATCCTCTGGCGGTAGTTCTTTCCATTGAACCAAGTATTCCCTAATTACCCTGTTCCTGAGTTTCCTTTCTCTAGTCTGTATGATCCGTTTAGGAATCAGTATCAGTAGTCCTTCATCATCTAAAGGAGGTAATTATGTTGATGGAGCAATGTGTTTCCCAAGGGTGTTTTTCAGGTTGGACACATGGAATACATTGTTAATTTTACTTCCCTGTTGTAGTTCTAGTTCATATGCCACCTCTCCCACCTTCCTGATTATTCTATAGGGTCCATAGAAGCGAGGTTTTAACTTTTCCACTCCTTTCTTCTTAAGTGAAGATTGTATGTAAGGTTGGATCCTTAAGTATACCAAATCCCCTACCTCAAAGATCCGCTCAACCCTGTGTTTGTCTGCATATAACTTCTGCTGATTCTAGGCTGTCTGTAAGTTTTCCTTCAAGATTTTAAGAATATCCTGACTGTCCTGTATCCAATCCTTTGCCTTAGGAGCCCTATTGTCTCCAAATGCTAAATCTACATAGTCCAAGGCCTCGTAGCCATATAATGCCTTAAAAAGGTGTCATCCTAATAGACCTATAGGATAGGTAGTATTGTAGCAGTACTCCCCTAAGTGTAGCCATTTAATCTAGGTTCTCTACTTCCCTGTTATGTAGTTCCTCATATATCCTTCAATCCACTTGTTGACAATTTCAGTTTGTCCATCGCTCTAGGGATGATAACTCGTGCTGGTAGCCAGTTCGGTCCCAACTAATATGAATAGTTCCTGCTAGAAGGCACCTGTGAATCTACTATCCCGATCACTGACAATGGTCTTAGGTAACCTATGTAACTTGAAGACCTCCCTGAAGAATAACTCAGCTACTTGAGCTACAGAGTAATCAGATGATATAGAAAAGAAATGTGCAAACTTGGTCACTCTATCAACTACAACATATAAACAACCCCGCCCTTGGACCTTGGGCAATCTTGTAATGAAGTCCATGGAGACACTTTCCCACTTTTGTTCTGGAATTGGTAGTGGCTGAAGCAACCCTACTGGATGGATGTTCTCAATCTTGTTCTGTTGACATATGCTACATTCTCGTACGTGTTGCATAACTTCCCTTTTGAGGCCCTTCCATGAGAACCTCTCTCGGATTTGTCTCTAGGTTTTCAAGAAACCCTGATGTCCTGATAATGGAGAGTCATGTGCTACCTGTATGATCTTTTTCCTCAAAGTAGATTTTGGGAAGAGGTATATCATGTTCTTGTAATAGATGATGTCATCGACAATCCTATACCTGTCATCCTGAATTTGTCCATCCAATAATTCGCAAGCAAATTTATTTTTGGAGCATTCTACTCAGAGAAGTGCCCTCCAATCTGTGGATATACTCATGAGAGATAGTGAGGCGGGTTGCCTGGATAATGCATCAGCTACTACATTATTCTTACATTTTACATACTCGATCTTGAAATCGTAGGTTTGTACCTTGCTGACCCATTTCTGCTGGCGCTCATTCAGTTCCTTCTGCTTCAAGAAATACTTGAGGCTGTTATGATCTGTTTTAATTTTGAACTTACTGCCCACTAGGTAATGTTTGAACTTTGTGAGAGCATGTAAGATGGCTAGCATTTCTTTGTCATATATGGAGTAGTGGTGCTCGTAGTTCTTCAGTTTACGGCTCTCAAATGCAATAGGGTGATGATTTTGCATCAATATTGCTCCTAGCCCTTCCCCTGAGGCATCACATTCTACTACAAATGGTTGTGAGAAGTTTGGTAATGCTAAAACTGGACAATAACTCATAATGACTTTCATCTCCTTGAAAGTTTTCTGTGCTAGTTCTGTCCAGGTGAATGCTCCCTTCTTTGTGAGATCTGTGAGGGGTGCTGTAAATTGGGAGAATCCCTTAACATACCTTCGGTAATAAGTGCACAGACCTAAGAAACCTCTCAATTATGTGACTATTTTTGGCGCGGGCCAATCTCTGATAGCTTGGATTTTCTCCATGTCAACATGTACTCCTTTTTCACTGATTATGTGCCCTAGGTACAACATTTCCTTCATGCCAAATTCACACTTGGACATTTTTGTGTAAATCGAGTGTTCTTCTAGAATGCTCAGTACTTCGTCCAGGTGTTTCAGATGCTCCTCCCATGTTTTGCTGTAAATCAGGATGTCATCAAAGAATACTAGCAAAAACATACGTAGTTGAACTCTGAAGGTATGGTTCATGCACGACTGAAAAGTGGCTGGAGCATTAGTAAGTCCAAAAGGCATGACCAAAAACTCATAGTGACCATAGTGACAATGAAAAGTTGTTTTGGAGATGTCTTGGTCCCTTCCTCGAATCTGATGGTACCCCGAGCGAAGATCAATCTTGGAAAAGTATTTGGCACCCCGTAGTTCGTCCATGAGTTCATCAATTCTAGGGATGGGATACCTGTTCTTAATGGTCTTTTGTTGAGTGCTCGATAGTCGATGCACATTTGCAGTGTACCATCCTTCTTCTTGACCAAGACTACTGAAGATGCGAAGGGGCTAGAACTGGGCCGAATGTATCCAAGCTCCAGCAATTCTTTGATCATTTTCTCGATCTCATCCTTGTATCTTTTGGGATGCTGATAAGGAGTGGTGATGACTGCCTGTGTCCCCTCCTCTAGCTCAATAATGTGTTCAAAGCCTTGGTCTAGCGGTCTAACTGATGGAAGGTCCTAAAATACCTCTTTGTGCTTCTGTAACAAGGCTTGAATGTCACTTGGGTGTTGTGTGTTGGTTTCTGGGGGTTTCCTAAAGGTGACAAAACATTCTGCAGCCCATTCTATATCATCCTATTTGAGTACTACCTCCATTCTCTGTGACGAGACCGGTTTTGGGGGATAAGTGTTCATGCCCCTCAAAACTACTTGTTTGTCGTCTGGCCCTTGGAATTCCATTTCCATTGCCCGGTAGTCTGTAGTGTATTTCCCTATTGAATAAAGCCACTGAACACCCAATACTACATGAGTATCTGATACATCTACTACATAGAATGAATCTGTCATCTGATAGTTACCTAATGTGACATTCAATTTTGGAATCCAATAGTTGCACTCCATGCTGGAGTTCCCAGCTACTGCTACAGTGAATCCTTCGAACTTCTCGGTCTGAATACCTCTCTTGGCTACCCAAGCGGAGTCAATGAAATTGTGGGTTGCTCCCCCATCAATCAATACTCCTACTCTGTGACCCTATACTACTCCTCTGACCCTGAGAGTATGGAATCTTGGTACTCCAGATAATATAGCAAGGACTCCCTCTGGTGTATCACCTTGGAGTGATTCTTCCTCAGCTTCCTGTAGTTCTTCTATCGCTTCTTGCTGATAGTCCTCCTCATCACTGTCCGAATACACTTCGATGTAGTGAGCCTTCGCCTTCCCTGCACACCTGTGTCCTAGCACCCATGGTTCCTGACAAGTGAAACATAGCTTCTTCCTCCTCAAGTCTTTTCTAGTGTCCTCGTCTAACCATGTTTTCTTGGGAACATCCTGCTGGAAAGGTTTCTTGTCCTTGTCCCTAACAGGAAAGTTGGTTTTGAGTGGGAACCTGTTCTTTGGGACTGAATCCTGTAGATCTCTAGCTCTACTAATGGCATCCTACATAGTGGGGGGTTTGTCGGCTTTCACCCATCCCCGTAGTGGCTCTGTTAGGGCCTCAGTGAATAACATAGTCAACCTGCTCTCTGACACATCTGTTATCATGACTTTTATCCTCTGGAATTCTGAGATGAAGGCTTCTGCACTACCTGTCTATTTGAGTTGAGCCAACTCCCTGAAATGTATCTCTGGATCCTTCCTGTCAAACCGCTCCATGAGCTTCTAAGTGAACTCACCTTAGGAGTGTATGGTGTTGTGACTCAATGTCACCAATCCGTGGTACCACCACTCATGAGCCTCTCCGTCCAGGTGGAGTGTAGCCAATTTAACGGCATCTGTCTCCGTCATGGGAGTAAGTTGGAAATAAGTATCCAACTTTTGAACCTATATCCTCCCTGAACCTCCACGAGTCCCATCAAAGTTTGGGATGGTCAACCTTCCCAAGGTCTTCTGCAACTCATAGTTGTGATTGAATCCCTTGTTGAAATTCCTAGGCCTGTTCCTACTCTTCATGTTGCAAAAATCCGAGAAAGACATGGCAGCATGAAACTCATCCCCTAAGTCCCTGTATTCCTGCAAATAATCCCCAAAAGGTTCGCTAGGATCTACCTGCATGATTGGACCACCTACTGCATCTGCCAAGAAGTGAGGCATAGTAGGCCTGTTGGAGGGTCTGCTATATATGTGTGGTGTATTCTGTATATTGGTGTATGCAACCTTTCCACTGTTGCTTGTAGATCCTCAATCTATCGCTGAGGGAGGTGTACTGTTGTTACCTATTTATGGTTTCACAGATAATCTATTGATTGCATTGAGTACATCTTTTTTCCCTTTGGTTAAGTCTTGCAATGCAGATACTAAGTTGCGAAACTCCATCCTGTCCTCCTCTTCTCCCATTCACTTTCCCTTGTCAGAGTGTATACATGTTTGTTCCATGTCTGAGTTGATATCCTCTAGTTGGATATCCTCAAAGTCCCCTGTGTATCTACTCCTTCTTTTCTTATAGGTTACGAAAGGGTCTCCTTCTATATTCATTTATTTCTCATTTCTTAAGCCCACAGCTGGCCAAGAAGATAGCTCTGATACCATTGTAATATCCCAAATCCTGATATTTTCTAATTCTATGCAAATATACTGAAACAGCCGGGCATGCAAACTGCCATGCAAAATTCCCTATTTTATAGCTAAAATTAGGGTTAGGGTTTGTAGGATAGAATGAACACTTACCACTGATAAGCTGGCTGAAATGCTCCTGAGAGAATATGCATGCATCAAGAGCTGAATCGGAGATGACCTGGTATCTTCTGCTTCCGGTGATACCCAAGCAGCACGAACCCCAAATCAGCTAAGGGTGACGTTTTTAGTGAAGGAGGTGTCCAATGAAGCTGAGAATTTGCAAGATTGATACTCTTCCCATGCTGGAGAGAATGCCTGGCACATGCGGAAATTATGAAGTCTCTAGGCAGGCTAGCGAATTGTTCTGGAGGTTCAGCTGCTCACGCCCCCTTGATCCCAAAATGGATGATAACTGCTCAGGATGAGCAAGACTGGATCTGATAATCACTGGGTACTGGAGTATGATACCAATGATGAGAATGGTGCCTAGGTTTCGAAGGTAAACTGAGATATGAAGACCCAGTGAATGATTTGGGCTTTCCAGCTGAAAGCCCTTACGGCTGCACACGTTCCCCTGCAAACAATCTCTGATGGATACTGGATAACTGTGAATAAATTGAAGAGCGGATGGTGAACCTGGATGAGACTAGGGCAGATATCTCACTGTCGAAACCTCGTTAGTTGGAGACGCTGTCTCCAACCCCAACTACTGTGGCCGCACGCTATGCTGCTACTCAAGAGCTCCAAAATCAATAATCATACAAAATAAGTCTCCTTTCATTTTATCTTCCTTTTATAACTTTCAACTACGAAAACCCTAACTTTTGACTTAATTAGGTCACTTTTATTTCTAATTTGCACTTGACTTGAATGCATGCGCATGGAGACTTAAATGGGTGCATGCATCATTAAATAATGCTTAGATGTTATGCATGACGGTGGCCTTTGGCTCGGGTGGCCCTCTTTGACCTAATGGTGATAACATATTGATGCCCTAGATTTTTTGTAAATGGCATCAGTATTTAGTTGATTCCCTAACACTGTCAGTAACCGCTCGAACCTACAAGAATCACATAGGTTAACGGTTTTGGTCCTCAATGCCTAATCAAATGAGGACATTACAGGGAGGGGGAATGTAACACCGCTGTTTCCCAGTCTTGTAATACAAGTTAACGTGACATTATGACCAAGGGCCTAATGATTGTAATGAAATAACAACAACTTAATATTAATAGAGAACTGCTGATTGTGGCCAAGAGAACACCGAGAGATGGAGAACTATGAATTAACTATAGGAAATGACGAAGGGAAAAACCTTAAGAAAATATGATCCCATTTAATATGCATGGTAGACCTGTTGAGTTATGTTTGCTAATGTATCTTAACCCTAGTGGAACCCTTGATTATGCTAATTTTAATGTTTTAATTAAGCCTAAGTTCACAACCTTGGCTTATAATCTTATGTCATAGGATCATGAAATGTAACATAATGGGCTACATAGTCGCTTAGGAGGTGGCACGTGGTGCCCATGTTTCATGCAATCCAATGTCTAAGAGCTTCTAGGAAAGAAAATCAGAGGGTGTGGAAAAACAAGTTGGGAGGGAAACCTGTTCGGTGGATACATTCTGCTGATGGCAAGGGGAGTTCTGGTATGAAGACAGGTCATCCTTAAATAACTATTTGCTCTCTTGAGTTCATGGTCCCATCTAGGGGGTGGTTGTTTTACTGAGAGATTGAAAGAGCAAATCCAACCTATCCTCTAAGAATAGGTGGAGCGTTCTTCATCCACATTCCAGATACCAGATAAGTGTAATCTCTGTTATGAAATGGTCTTTGTGGATATAGTGAAATTTGAATTTGGTTTCCTATTATGAATACATTCCTGGTTCGTTCTCTTGCTAATTTCTTGAGTACATTTCGTTTCTGTAAACATATACATATAATTAAATGAGACAAAAGTAATGTGTGAAACCATGAACGGAATCATGGATAGGTACTGGTAGTTTTCCTCGGTGTAAAAATGTTTTACTTGATCTTCAAAGTTTGGAATTCATGATTTAAAGTCTGCTATTAATTGTTAATGCTTGCTGGGCGTTTGAATAAGCATTTTAGCTACAAAACAATGGGTTAAATATTGGCGTTATATGCCTGCAATTACTTAGAAAATCATGGGTCAATTAGTACCACCATTTGTATTATGATGGCTGGGCATTTGATAAGAATTAGAACCCAGAAACCGCCGGTCACTAAAAGTCTCTATTTTTAATTTGTTTGCTGGGCAATTTAAGAGCAATTTATCTATGAAAATTGTGGGCTAATGAGTGCCTCTGTTTTTAAACATTTTTACTAAGCATTTGATAGACAATCATTCTCAGAAAAATCTCTGAGCAATTGTGAAGCGTTTTTCTTTTCCTTTTGGTTCATTCAATTTTGACTTTGATGATTGATTGCCTTTCATTTTGAACCTGGTAAGTGAACTTAGTGAATTAAGCGCAGGTTTTGTTCCGTTGTTTGTTAGTTAATGGTGATCGTTGCCCAGTTTTGGAATACACTTGATTCATATTAATTCAAGAATTTGTTAAACTCATCACTCTCTATTGGCAAAAACCTCTGAACTTTTACTTCACTCTAAGCTACGGTTAGAGAAAATCTAAGCTCAATAAAGCATGGCCTCTTTGTTTAAATGTTGAGAATACCAAACTTGTTGATGAGTTTACTCTCAACGTACTTTAGTTTGTATGCCAATGATTGATCACTTGGATACCATCATCTTGATTGAAGAATGTTGGTAGAAAGACTTCAATTAATCAAAGCAAATGATGGATCTCTTCAGCAATTACATTCATGAATTTTCTTATATTGCTAGCAATAGATCCTGTTGGGAATGCATAAGCTTGTCTGTAGAGAAATAACTACTGAGGGCTATTTGTAGTTTTAAATTACAAATCAAGTGGCAATTTAAATCAATCCTTATATCTGCCATAGAAGAGCGACCTATTAACTCCGAGTCTTGAAGAACTAATGAAAGAAACCGCGCTTTACATTTATGAAAACTTAAGAACTGTGTGAAAGAGTACTGTTTAAGTTTTCAGAACTGTGTGAAAGAGTACTGTTTATAGCTTACCCAGCTTAAGGGTAAGTCTACTACAAATATAGTTTAATTGTGCTTATCTATTGTAGTGTTATATTGAAAATTTATATACATAATTTACAATGCTGTTTATAGCTTAAGGATAAGTCTTCTACCGTTAAGCTATAAGAACGAACTCTCATGAGTTTCATACTGAAACTAGTAGTTGGGCAGTTCCTAAAACACCATGGGTAGAAAGGATCTGCCATCTCTGTGAGAATATGAACATTGAGGATTGAGGATGAAAAACACTTCCTCTTAGAATGCCCTGCTTACACCCACATTAGATCTCAGTTTCATAATCTTTGTTGTAATCCCGACCTTCCTAGCCTTTTAACTTGTCAAAATATAGTGAGCTCGAGACACTTCTCTCCAAGCTCTTTAAGCATAGAAATACAATTTTAAAACAAACTAAATAATTCATTTCTTTGGGTCTGATAGACCAAAGTTTTTGGTCTGAGTGGACGTTAACCATCATCATCATTACAAATATGGTTTAATTGTGCTTATCTATTATAATGTTATACTGAAAATTTATATACATAATTCAAACAGTTGTAAGAAGAAGAAGAAGCTTATCTGCCATAGTCCAATATATTGTGGAAATGAGATTTTTTTTATCAATGCCATTCAAATTAATTTGAAACATTCAATAATGGATATAGTGATAACTGCAAAAGCATAGAACTCGGTTTTCTAGTTTAACTTCTTTTCAGAGACTGGTTGCTAATATTTTTATTGTTGAGAGTGGAATCATTTGGATTTGACTTTGCTAATGCTAATGATAGGCTTTTTCATATATAGGCTTGTGTATGTGTGACAATCTTTTAGACAACCATCTCTCAAGGATGTTCATGTCCCCAATTTTACAAGGATGTTCATGTCCCCAATTTTACAATCCTAGACGACCATCTCTCTAGACGACCATCTCTCAAGAATGTTCTTGTCCCCAATTTTGGATCAATACTATATAGACCATCTCTCAAGAATGTTCATGTACCCAATTTTGGTTGAGATTTTGATAAGAGCATTTAATAGAGCTAAAGGTTTTCTTGACACATCTCTCAAGAATGTTCATGTCCTTGGGTTAATATTACATTCAGATTTTGATTAGAGTATTTAATAGAGTTAAAGGTTTTCCCCGATTTTGGGTTAATACTATATTGAGATTTTGATTAGAGCATTTAATAGAGTTAAAGGTTTTCTTTTGTCAATTCGTAGCAAACTAGTGTATGAGCTAGTCTGAGTATTTTCCAAACTATATATCTGTTCTTAGTATAAAACTGGTGCATTTTCCAAACTATATATCTGTTCTTGAGTATAAAACTGGTGCATATTTCTGTGTACTGTGTATGGTTAGTGTGTTTCGCAAGTCACACCATGAGGGTGTTTGAAAAACATGATGTGGCTACTAATATGTAATAGGCATTGTACGAACTCCTAGTTTCTCTTGTTTATTCTCCTCTTCATAATATAATTATCCTCTGCATTCCACTCAAGCTCCAGATGAACAGAGCACTTAAATTTAAAAAAACTGAAATTAAAAATATGTCATAAATACAATAAGAAGTGCAAATAGTTTTAAAACTGTATAGCTAGCACAGAAACTTATTGAGAAGAGAACAATAAAACAGTTCTCATATTATTTAAGAAAGTAGTCAAATAAAAGCAGTGAAAGCAGTGAGATGATATGTTATATATAAAGCTATGTTGTACAAGTTTTTGGAACGCGGGTACGTTGGGTACACACGAGTATCCAATACGGCTAGAAGCTTCGTCCAAATTTGCAGGAAACGTAAGGTTGGGAGCGGTAATAATAAATATTAATTTTTTAAAATATATTTAAAAAAAAAGTTAAGAAACATAATTGATTAATTTCATAGCTTAAACTATTTTATCCTCTTAATCTTCTAGTAGTGTCATGAAATTCATTCTTTTTAAATTTTCCCACTCCTCTAGGTCCACATTATACAAATCTGATTGTACGAGTTTGTAAAGGCAGGTTGCATATATGTGTACGAAGCACCAATAGCTTCATAAATCATAAGATTAAAAAATTTTCTAATTCCTTGTTCCAACTCCATCTATATTATTTCTCCTAAGAGTGCTTAGTCTTTGGGTGCCTCTGCATTCTTTTTATGGTAACTACTACTTACTTCTAATGTGAATGAACTTGATTGTTTTAAGTTCAACTAACAAACTTTCAATGTTTTTGGTATCTCGAGTTTGATATGGTTTATGATCGTAAATTGCTATATTGGTCAGTATGAATAACTTAAGCTAGCTATAATCATTTGAGATATGAATCAAAGTTGTTCAATATCTTAGTATTGGAAAAGATCCATTTGTATTCACTAAGTACAGTTGCAGCATATATTTTGAGTATGAATGGATCTAAACATTTAAGAGGTGTGGGCCATCTTTATTTATATAACCTTGAAAATAAAAAATGGCATTATTGATAGAGTCAATTGAAATTTTTATTATTGGTGATTTCTTGACACAATAAACTTCAATCATTCAATTGATTTTCAACACTTTTCTTATGATTTTGGCCTTCACATGGTCGGGAGCTTGTAAAAGTTCCCTGTCTGTTTGGGAGCTTCTACAAGCTCCCAATAAAAAGGGAGTGGCAAAAGCAAGTTCCTGAAAAGCTCCCAAAAACTCTCAAGTTCTCAAAGAAGCTCCCATAAAAAAGGGGACGTTTCATACCAGCTCCCAAGCTCCTAGGAGCAGGGAAACGTCGAGTATGGGTTGCCAAAATCCCGGGAACGGTACCAATGCAACTATGATAGAAAAGAGAAACAATTTTCATATTACTTAAAGAAGTAGTGAAATAAAAGCAGTGAGATGATATGGTATATAAAGGAGAAGAGCTTGTAAGCAAGGAGAGGCTACATGAATCTATAGATTTATTCTCGAAGATCAGATTTGCAATAATGATAAAAAAATGAAATGAAGATGATCTATTTTCGAAGATAGGATTTGCAATAATAATAATAAAATGAAATGAAAATGAGAAACATATGTAAGTATAAACCTTAAAAATTTTAAACTCATATTGAACTGCATTAATATATCTTGATCAATATGTCACAAACAAAAACCAGTAACTGAAAATATAATTGCCATAGACCAACATGCATCCAATGGATATTTGAATTAATTCAAATCACATTTCAAATTATTTTCTGAAAGTGCATGCAAAATGACTAATCTAGCATGATATCACAGGAATTGACTAAAATGTCACAGTGAATAGTTTGTTGTTCTACAAGGCACTTGTAATAGACTGGAATTAGTTCTCAGACCAACATGCATCCAATGGATATTTGAATTAATTCAAATCACATTTCAAATTATTTTCTGAAAGTGCATGCAAAATGACTAATCTAGCATGATATCACAGGAATTGACTAAAATGTCACAGTGAATAGTTTGTTGTTCTACAAGGCACTTGTAATAGACTGGAATTAGTTCTCACAGGGCTACTCACTTATTTCAAAAGGAATTATAGTGAATTGTGCTAGTTTAATCCTCAGTTGATACCTACTGACTTAACCATAAGAGAGTATCCTTGGTTGTGGTTTCTCATGCCAATTAAAAGGGTTTAATGGTGCAAGTAAGTTATAATTCTTGTGCATATCTGGATTGAATATAAAGGCTTTGGAATGATGCAAGGAAGTTATAATTTTTGTGCATATCTGAATTGAATAGAAATTGAATAGAAAAGGGCAGTTCTGGGCATGGTTAAAATGCTTGGCAGTACTGCTCATTCATCCATTAAACTAATGTGAAGGATGCTTCCAGCAAACATTGCAAGGAGTCCTAAATACAGGTCACTAATCTATTAATATAGATGAGTTCATGGTATATTTTGAATAATAAAACATGAAAATTGCTTATAAATGATATCCACAAACACAAAAAGACCTGTCCTCAACGGAATAAATATAAGAGCAAAATAAAGATGATATCCACAACCACAAAAATAACCGCCCTCAACCAAATCAATATAAGAGCAAAATAAAGAAACTGCATTAAAAAAAATAGCTAAGTGCTGCCCATCAAATCAGTTTTTGATTCTAATGGTGTTTAGGTGATACTAGCAAGGTCATTCCTCCTTTGAATACACCATATTCAGAACAATGCTGCCTTCTCAAGCAAAAGCAAATTAAATGGAATAAATTTAAAATCTAAAGATGATTGATGATATCTTTGTGCTTGAAATATGAATGAATGTGACCACCACTATCTCTGAGGCCAAATCTGGCTTTTTCATTGGCAAGGATAGCTTAGCTATTGGTTTCCCAGAAGTGTAGCTGAGCTAGTGACAATGGTGCGGCAAATCACAATATATTACTCTCCTTAACAGGTAATTGCAATGAAACAGGACAATTTATATGCTGCAATCACTAACAGGAATTCACAATTAAGCTGGGCTGGGCGTTTAATTATCAGGTAGTACTTCGCCTAGCTGGACCAAAAAAGGGAAGTCGCCACAGCCAATTACCATTTTAAGAGGTTAAACTTGACTTAAACGCACAGCATGACTCAGATGGAATTTGGTTTTCTTCCACGAATTCCCCCCGTTAAATCCCTCTCAAACGCCCAACATTATCATTACATCCGCTAAATTATTAATTCAAGCATCTCTGGGTTTGGTATCAACAGTAAAAACGATTTTATACATAGTAAATTATAAATTCACTGCATTTCTGAGTTTGGTGTGCACAGTGAAAAAAAAAGGAAGCATTTCTGAGTTTGGTATGCACAGTTAAAAAAATAAAAAATTAAGCATTTCTGAGTTTGGTATGCACAGTTAAAAAAAAAATTACAAATTCACTCATTTCTGGGTTTGGTATGCACAGTAAAAACGATTTTGTACAGAGATGATTTCTCAGTAAACTTCAGCAAATTCTTTCAAGAATTTTATATGCAATTTCGGCTCATGCTAATACAAATATACACCTGTTCATAATTAAAAAAAAAAACCAAGAATTTAACACATGCCTTCTTTACACACTGATGCTCTTAAGTCAGGAATTCGTACAATAAACCCATCCAGATTCATTCCATCACAGAAATAAAATAAATATAAGTGTACTTACCTGACTGCAAAATGGTTGTGGATGAGGCACAACTCCATCCAATTGTAGGCCACTTTGCTCCTCAATCTCTCAGCAAAGGTTACCACCTCCAAGCTGAGACTATGAAACCGCAAGGGGAAAATTTTTACAGTCCAACCCATGTTTTGGTTTACTTCATCTTCATCCAGCTCAGCACCCAAAACTTCTTAAAAAAAAACTTCTCCTTCACTTCATCAGTCTGTTCTGTCCAACGCACAACAGTAGTTTACCTTCTCTGAGGAATTGCTACAGTTAAACAGTGCTCCAGCACAGACTTATAAAAATCTCTTATTTATTAGAATTAACAGGTTTTTCCAAGGTTTGGCAGCTGATTCTGTAAAAATCTACCCTGTACACGATCCCTTTTTGGGTGCATGGCCTGGGAGAACCACATGCCTCTTTCACAACCTTATATATCACAACCTTTTATATATATAATTTACAAAATCAAACTTTGGACCTCAAAGTCTCCATCCCATCAGTTTCTAGTTTAATAAGGTCTAATTAGAGTACAATACATGGTTAAGGCCTATTTCAAATTCTTAATTGCTGTCTTTCATTTTTTTCTCGAATGGGTTTAGAGTCTCCTTTTTTTCAGCTACCTCTTCTCTCACAATTAGCATAATTAATTATTTAGTAGAAAATAAATATATATGTTTGACTTTAAGCCTCGCTTTCTCTTCACATCTACATAAAAGTTATGAACTTTGACAAAAATAGAACAAAAATCTGAAATCTGAACTTTGTATACCTAAACTACCATAAACTACATCTGAAATAGAACAAAGTTCATAGGTATACAAAAATCAACATATCTCCAACTTAACACCCGAAACTTCTTCAAAAAAACTTCTCTTTCATCAGTATGTCCAATGTACGACAATATAAACTACCATAAACTAAATCTGAAATAAAAGAAAGTTCATAAGTATACAAAAATCAACATATCTCTAACTTAGCACCCAAAACCTCTTCGGAAAACTTCTTCTTCATCAGTCTGTCCAATGCACAACAATAGTTTCCCTCCTCTAAGGAATTGCTACACTTGAGTAGTGCTCCAGGACTAGACTTATAAAAATATCTTATTTATGCTAACAAGATTCATAGGTTAGGAGTTCTCATTTGTCAGAATTAACAGGTTTTTCCCAAAACTTGGCAGCTAATCTCCTCCATACACACTCTCTTAAGTCTAGGGCCCCTTTTTGGGTGTATTCACAACCCCACACACATATAGTGAATATAAGCTTGTGAATACCCCTCTTTCTCTCTCTATATAGTTGTGAATATATATTCACAACTATATATATATTCACAAGCTTATATTCACAAGGTTCCATCTTATCATTTCCTAGTTTAATAAGGTCAAATTGAACTACAAAACATGGTTAAGGCAGGGTCATGCTTGTTCCTTTTCATTTTTTCTCTTATGGGTTTATAGTCTCTTTTCTTTCAACTACTTATTCCCCACAATTAGCATAATTAATTATTAAATACAAAATAAGTAAATAAGTACATGTTTGACTCTAGCCACATTCTCTCTCCACATTTACTTAAAAGTTAGGAAATCAAACTAGAGTATTGCATCTACCTAAACCTGAAATACAACAAAGTTCATGGGTATACAAAAGTCAACAAAGTTATAAAGCATTGCTTAAAACCAAATTTAGAATTAACATGATAATGTACAAGGTAATATGGATACATTTTTTGGAGAATAATTGCAATGTTTAATGGGGAACAAGGTTGCAAAATATATAAAAGCAATACATAAAATTTATAATTATAATCCCTACATGACATGAAAATGCAAAATGAAACTACTAATTGAAATAAAATTGAACACTATTTGTAAATAATATTGCTTGCAAAATGAAATTACTGATTGAAATAAAATTGAACACTATCTATAAATAGTATTAGTGGTAGCCTTCATAAATTAATGCAACTTAGAAAAACAAAGTGTTGTAGATTGCATTGTACCTTCCATAGGTTAATGCAACTTAAAAGCAATGTGGAATTCTTGTAGCCTCCATAGCTAAGTGATAGTGGATAAGGAAATATGAATACAATTCCTATAGAATGATTACAATATTTGATTGTGAAATAGGCCCCAAAATACATAGTAAACATTATATAAAATTCATAGCTAGATTTTCTACAAGCCATGAAAAAAGAAAATGAACTATTAATTGAAATAAACTAAACAATATTGGAAACCTCAAGTTCTTAAGTACAAAATAGTAAGATTTGTAAGGAATTTTTCTACAAGCCATGAAAAAAGAAAATGAACTATTAATTGAAATAAACTAAACAATATTGGAAACCTCAAGTTCTTAAGTACAAAATAGTAAGATTTGTAAGGAATTCTTCCCTCTGAGAGTTAATGTAACTTAAAACAAAAATGGGTTGTGGAATGCCTCTAACCTCCATAGGCTTGGTTGATGGTAACTTTCTTCGACCATGAGAAGCTTTTAACATGTTCCTGGAGTCAACCCCCAACTTTAAACAATTATATCCAAAAATAAAATTGTTGAACACACTAAATCAACATTTTTTTAGAGATATTGCAAAAATGAAGGGGATTTAGAGTTTGTAAACGTTCAACTAGGAAAGAGGAAATCCACAATAAGAAATCATGAAGAAAGAGGCAAACCATCTATGACAAACTATGGATGGAATCCATGAAAATGATGAGAAAACATTGGTAGATGTACCCAACAAATATAGTAACTGTGCAATCCCTTTAGGACCATTTTACAACGAGTATGGGAAAAGTATGAGCTACATAGAAAAATAAGTTACTTGAAAATAAAAACCATAAAAGAACCCAAAATCAAGATTCAAAGATTGCAAATAAATGAGTTTAGCAACACTAAAGAAGTTTTGTCCATTTATGGCATCCCCCATTCATTCAAACAAACTTAGCGGAAAAAAACATATGGACATGCAATTCCCCATCTTAGATTCCTTCTGTGTGGTTGGTTTGTTTTGATTAAATCGTCTTGAAGATTTTTCCAAAACTCATCCTCTTGAAATTGAGGGTTTCACTGCAAATAAAATGAAAGCAAAATTTGCTATATTACTCCATTAAATCTGCAAAAGTAGAAATCATTGGAGGGATTGAGATTTTCATGAAACCTTCAAAAACTCTCTCTATATAAAAGGGAATAGAAATTTGAAAAGAGGAGAGCATAAAACTTACAAACAAAAAATTTATTTTTTCTTCACTCTAAAAAGATATCATGAGAACAATGAGAATAATGGCAGACTTTTAGCTCCATTAATGTTGCAATAAACTGCCAGGGTCTTGAAAGAATCACTAGAGAAATAACTCATTTAGATGGTCATTCACTTTGTCATTTGGAAGAAAATGACACTATACTAACTTTAAAGAAAAACAAATCGTAACAAAATAGAGGGGATAAATGAATACCCTTACTATGCCCATGAGTATCTTCAACCCTTGCCTCAGTTATTGGAGATTGAAACCTCAGATAGTTGAGAGATGGATAGGGAAATAGGAAATTGAGAAAAGCGAATGAAAACAAGAATTAGGGTTTTATCCATCTTCAAATTTCTCTACTTTATTATTAGTTTTTCTTAGAGGTATCCACTCACCTTGAGAAGTCTGGATAATCAACTCGGCCACAATATTCACTAATCCAATGTGAAATAAACTTCAAACAAATTTAGAACTTGCAGCACATGAAATCCTTACAAAACAATCAGGCAATTACACATGACTTAGAAATTTACCCTGGAAACCCCAATGGAGAAACCAACTATATGTGGGGCTTTCTTCTTTCTTGATCCCAGAGAAAAATAAAATATAGAAGAGGTACAATAAGATTTAGATAAGCAACTAGTGAACCTGAAGGGACAAATCCCTAGATCTGCAGCAACAACAACTTCTGCTCCTTGGGAAATGCACCCCCAACAGTACACCCTCACGCTAGATTTCACAAATCTGACTCTGCCAGTCACTGGATGTTGTACACTCTATCTATCTTTCCAAAGGATGCTCCCTCAAATATCTGCTCTGATTTTCTCTGCTCTGGAAGATGAACTGTGTCCTTAATCACTGAAAACGTCCCCCCAGCTGTTATAGTTGTGTCCTCTCTTCTTAGAAAAACATCCCAACTATACTGCACTTAGTTATTCTCTGATTGATCACTGAATACCTTTCCTCAATCACTAAAGAATACCCTCATCTCTATGGGCCCTCACAACCTCCCACACGTGTGCAACAGTCTCCTCAAGTCCCACACGTGTGACGTGTCGTTGCTCACGTCCTCCTCCAGCTGCTCACTATGTTGATGCTACTACTGCTCTTCAGTCTCTAAATATGCTTAGTGAAAAATATCTCTCCCACTTCCCTAATGATAGAACTCATCACTCTTTGAGGATCTCTCCTTTCACTTCCCTCAGGAATGCGCCCCCCAACTATCTCAGATGGTTCTCCCTCCTTTGGGCAATTGGTGCTCACAGCCGCTTTGGTCTCCTGATACTCACAAAAGATTATTAACTTTTTCATCCTCAGTTCCTTTTTATAAGTCACTGAGAAATTAGGTCACCAAACCCTAATTAGGGTTCCAAAACCCTAATTTCACTTTTGGTGCCAGAAACTCAAATTGCTGCATTAAAATGCATGCATGCACTTTTGCATGTAACTGGCAAAAGTGACTCCACTCACTGCATGTTTCTGTTGTCGGATCGGTGACACATGGAAGAGTGAATCTCACACTCTACCCTCCTACCTATGCTGATAAGTGCCTCCATGCTAGGCAGTCCACATGGAGGACATCCCGAGTTACCCCATAACTCAACACTCCCTATTAACGAGGGATGTACAACAACAACTGGTGTTCGGATCCAACAAGTCCTCTGCCACAGTAATTGCCACATATGTCCTGACAACCTCTGTTGTCCTTTGATCCTCCTCCATCCTAGTGGTCTCGGAAGGAGCCTCTTGCTTTCTCTCAGATCAAATCACTGATACTGGGCTCATACTCCCTCTGATTCTTTGTTGTAGCCAACCTCTGAAGCTATCATTAAGAGGATCAATTTACCGGTACCTGACCCCCCTGCATTGAGATGATTCATCTCGCTCCTGAGCTAAATCCATCTAAGTCATATCATACCAACTCAGTCTCTGGTTGGTATTGGAATGAGCATCTCACTCATTTATCTACCTTGTGCACTGACTCCCCAAAGGATCATCCAAACTAGGAGCTTCTCACTCCAACTCCATCTCAAAGTTTGATGAGGACTCTAACAACCACCCAACTGCTCCTGAAGTAGGTCTCCCTCACACCACATACTCACCATCAATCCTTTGACCCATCCACATTGGATCAAATCCCTATGGATATGTGAATATCAACCGTCTCTGAAACATTACAGAGAACCCAACATCATTCAATGCTGACATTGAGAGTATACTCACTCTTAGTCTTAGTAAGAAGAGGACTCCTGGTACATCCTCCATTAATTTCATCTTGAGAGAAGCCTCATGCTATCTCTCTCTCTCTGACACTGATCCATGTTCCAAACTCCCTTTGAAACTCTGTTCCAAAATCTCTCTGAAGTTGAGCACAGGCTGACACAACAACCTGTACAATGTGCCTTGTTTGATGCTATGCCTCACTGCTGCATCCAAGGCCACTCCCTATGAATATAGAAGACTCTGTCCATCTTAGAACACCATACTATATTCCTCATCCACCAAAGCTGATACTGAGGGTAAATCTCTCAACTATGGTCCATGCATCCTTCCTTCCACCTTCAAAGAACTTCCTGGCTCAAGTTAGAATTCAACTCATCCAACTCCCTCTTTTGCATGCGTGAGCTTGTCTCTGAAACCCTAAGGAACACTTCTCGTGTTCACATAATCTAGATAAATGAAAAAACCCTCTCTTTCACAGATCTAGGGTTCACTCTCACAGATATGATGTCTGACTCTCACAGATTTGATGTGGCCTTTCTATAATCCGAGACAGAGAAATTATGAAATGATCACAACCATATTTATCATGTAAACAGGAGAACCTGGTGCCTTGGAAAGCATGCTAAATATATGGAATAAACCCTCAATACTCAACAACTACAATTGTCTCTGAAGGAATGCACCCCTCTGGCACGTGTGACTAATCTGACAACTTCCCCCTCTGCTCTGCTCTGACCTCTGATGGAATCAAGTCAAAATATTTGTCTAGGGAAGTGCGCCCCCTCTTAGTCTCTGAAATGTGTGCCCCTCTCTTCCTCTGCTATCCCAACCACTGAAGAATGCACCCCTCTGACTATCCTTTGCTTGCTTAATAGAAATTCCCTCTAATTGTCACTCAATCTCTGAATTATTAAGGCACCCTTTCCTCAATCTTTGAAGAATATGCCTCATTGAACAAGGAACTCCCTGCTATGTCACAAATCTAATGTCTGCTCGCACAGATCTGATAGATCCAGCTTAGATCTAGTCACCAATCTCACAAATCTAATAGATTTGATGTGAATTTGCACAAATCTAGTACCTTCTCTTCAAATCCGATCCCCGATCTCATAGATCTGATAGATCTGACATCTACCCTCACAGATCTGAACCGTACTCTTCAGATTTGGGTAGAACTGGTCTCTATCCAGCTGATGCCAGCTAGATCTATCTAAGATCTAGACTCCAACACTTCAGATCTGATGGATCTGACCTCTACAGTCACAAGATCTCAACCCTACTCTTCATATTTGGTAGATCTGGTCACCCTCTCGGAAAATTTGAAAGATCTATCCCTTACACGCCAATATCTAAAAGAATTGTCTTAGATATCTCCTCCAACAGTCAAATCTAATAGATATGACCTCCACCAACTCAGATCTGACACCTACATTGCAGATTTAGGTAGATCTGATCTTTATCCTGTGGATACAAGCTAGATCTATCTCAGATCTAGACTCCAACACATCATATATGATGGATCTGACCTATATAGTCACAGATCTTAATCCTACTCTTCAGATCTGGTAGATTTGATCACCCTCTCCGCAAATCTGACTCCTCCACTGAATCCTCACACAGATCTGGTATGTTGCTCGCAGATCTGAGTGTGATTTCCCTCCTCTGACCTCTAATGAGGCTTTGATACCATACTAGTTTTTATCATAGGTCTCCACTCGCTTTGAGAAGTCTGGATAATCAACTCGGCCAAAATATTCACTAATCCAATGTGAAATACACTTCAAACAAATTTAGAATTTGCAGCACATGAAATCCTCACAAAACAATTAGGCAATCACACATGACTCAGAAATTTACCCTGGAAACCCCAATGGGCAAAACCAACTATATGTGGGGATTTCTTCTTTCTTGATCCCAGAGCAAAATAAAATATAAAAGAGGTACAGTAAGATTTAGAGAAGAAACTATTGACCCTAAAGGGCCAAAGCCCCAGATCTGTAGCAGCTACAACTGCTACTCCTTGGAAAATGCACCCCCAACAATACACCCTCACGCTTGATTTCTCAAATATGACTCTGCTAGTCACTGGGTGTTGTGACACTCTATCTATATTTCCAAAGGATGCTCCCCCATCTCTATGCTATGATCTCCTATGCTATGGAAGATTAATTACGTCCTCAATAATTGAAAATGCCCCCCCAATAGTTATAGTTGCATCCTCTCTTCTAAAAAAACGTCCCAACTATACTGCACTCAGTCAGTCTCTGACTAATCACTGAAGACATTTCCTCAATCACTGAAGAATACCCTCAGCTCTTTGGGCCCTCACAACCTCCTACATGTGTGCAACCGTCTCCTCACATCCCACACGTGTGACGTGTTGCTGCTCACGCCCTCCTCTAGTTGCTCACTTTGTTGCTACTATTGCCGCTCTTCAGTCCTTGAAGATGATCAATGAAGGCTCTCTTTCCCACTACCCTGATGATAAAAATCCTCACTCTCTGAGAATCTGTCCTCTCACTGCCCTCAAGAATGCACCCCCCACCTATCTCAAATGGTTCGCCCTCCTTTGGTCAACTATTGTTCACAACTGCTCTGATCTCCTGTTACTCACAAAAGATAATTAAATTTTGCACCCTCAGTTCCTTTTTATAAGTCACTGAGAAATTAGGTCGCCAAACCCTAATTAGGGTTCCAAAACCCTAATTTCACTTTTGGTGCCAAAAACTCAAACTGATGCATTAAAATGCATGCATGAACTTTTGCATGTAACTAGAAAAAGTGACTTCACTCACTGCATGTTTCTGCTGCTGGATCCATGACACATGGCAGAGTGAATCTGACACTCTACCCTCCTGCCTATGTTGATTAGTGCCTCTATGCTAGGAAGTCCACATGGATGACATTCTGAGTTAAACCATACCAACATTTATATTTATTTTATTTTATAAATTGCTTTAAACAAAGGTCGAGAAAGGAAACAAGTGAACCTCAAGAAATTATTGATTTTTTATTATTATCCATGAAATTTCTAGAAAATTCAAAACTGTCAAAACCATCGGATGATGTCGAAATTGCCACTTAATCACGTTTCAATGGAAAAATTAAAGGTGGTAACTTCTTTTTTATTTAATAAACTTATAAATTGGGATCCAACTTCGAGATAGTGCAATCACATGTGGAGGAGGGCCACCGCATGGCAGAGGTTAGATGCATGGTCAAATTCATGTCCATGACCATGAAAATCCACAAAGTAAACTTAAGATCAATAACCAAGAATTGAAAGATAAAATGAAATTAAAATCTTAACCACTACATGAGTGGTGCACTCCTCATTTTAGACAAGATTATACTTGACACTTATTATTTGAGTACAATTTGGTTTAAAGAATGACTCAGTTAAATAAATAAACATAACTCCTTGAAAAGCTTTTATAGTTTTGAATAATGATTTCTTGCTAATAACGATTAAAGTTTTATTTAGATGTTTACTATGTTAATGATTATTTGATAACATGACATGAAGGTCATTGGTTCATGAAAATGTTGCATTACATGGTAAAGACTCTGAATTAAGTCTAGTTTATACATATTATTGTGATTTATGTATTTTTCTTATGTGTGTAAATACTTGTATTTGGATACCATAATGTGTCATTTTAGTGTGCAAAGACACGATGTTTTTCCAAATGATATTATACATGGACGAAAAGGATATATGAAGGATATATTGGGTTCTATTAGGAGAGAAGAAGTAGTGTTCCTACTTCTGCCTTATATCGCTCTTGTCCATCAAAGAAATGAAAAATAATATAACACTTTTTGTTCGTAGATTCATGATGCCATGGAGATAGATCACGTATTTGATCTCTTACGAGTTAAAATAAGGAGCACACAATAAGTTGAAACCTTATTCCTCAAATGGACCATTAGTCTCTCATCACGGTAGTATACACCACTTCCCCATTGAACATATGGTATATGGCACATCGGTATTTAAATCTATGCATAAATATTATCATAAAACAAACTAAATGGATAATTGATCACTATAGAAATTTTATAATTCAAATTTAAAGTACTTAATTATTTCAATTCATAAGAAAAGAGAGATGTAATAGGTGTGTGTGCATGGAATTAATTGAAATGATTTCATTTAAAAGAGAATTAATCACTTTAGCTTATTCACATGATAAGGAATATATCAAATAACCCATGGGACACTTCAGAGATAATATAGATCTAGTAACCCAGGGGACATTTAATAGATAATATAGTGAGATATTTGAGTTGCGTGACTCAAAAGGTAATTACATGTGCATCCTCTAAATTAGAAAAAAAGTACAGAAGGGGACAAAGGGACTATGAGTGATTATTGGGGAGGAATTGTAGGAGAAGAATAATGCCGAATTTATTTCAATTAAAAATGAATTTCATGTGCATATGTTGACACAAAGAAGGATTAATATTAGAAATTAATGAATTAAATAAATTAGATAGAATTACTTTGAATTGTAATTGTTATTGTCACAATGAATATATGGCTAGATATTGGTGCTTGAAGAAATGTACACTATCTTATTATGATCACTGAAACAATGTAACACATTCAGTTATAATTTGCAAAAGGTAATTTATGCGCCGTTATACATTGCTTAAAAGTTATTTCTGTTATATGAGTATTATATTTCAGATTTCACAATTCATCTTGGTCATTATTTTATTTCAAATTTCAGAATTCATCTTGGTCATTTTTCCTAGTGGTTGAATAATTCTTTGAACGAATCAGTGACCGTGGAGTGCCTTAACAACACATCCATTTACCATATATTCTACATCCTGTAGGCCATGTTTATATATATAAGAAACCTTATGAAAAAAAACTATATTGTATATATTAAAAATCTAGTCATTAAGATCTTGGCATTATATTAATTTTGAATTTCTTATGTTTCAAATCAAAACAAGAATACAAGTGAATATGAGAAAACATGGCTACCTCATCAATAAGGTATAAATATACATAGATATAATTGCTAAGATCATGCTTAAAATAATCTGAATAATTTTAAATTGAAATTTAGAGATTGATTTAATAAAGAATTGTTTTTCAAAATAAGATATATAAATATTAATTGCAACCAATTTTTGGTATTGTTGTTAAGTATAGTCATCAACTTTATTATTCCATGAAGACTGATTTGGAAATACTAATGAACATCAACTTTATATTTCATGAAGGCTTATTTGGAAATACAATTAGTGAAGTATACTTAGGAGAGGGTAACCCTGGAGAGTTGAGAAATATAGAGCAATGACTTTTTTCTAAAGACATTATTAAAGAACTCAAAAAAATCTTTGGGTTTTTTTTGAGGAAGTGTAGGGGAACATATTGAAACATGGCTTGAATGCATAACTAAGTGCTTTGCACTAAGAGAGTATACCTCCAACTTGAAGGCCAAGGTATCCAACTTCATGACAATGCCTTAACTTGATGGGGAAACTTGAGAATCAATTGCATCTCAATTGCCTATTTCACTATAGTGAGAAATTGATTTACATACTAAGTGGTTTTAAGGGTCAAAACCATTGATTGTAATATTAATTAGTTGACAATTAGAAATGGAATTATTGAGAATATGACTGTAATGTTGTTGGTCATATGGATATGCCTAAGATATTGGTGAAATTATAGAAATGTTGTTGTAGATAATTAAGTTTAGGAATTATTTGACATAAATCATGTACTAATAAATCCTTGTGTTAATTCAATAATGATGGCAAGTGTAGAAGTATGAAGTAGCATGCGAGTGCCTAAATATTAGTCTTTTGATCATCGTAAGCGGATGTGCATTGACAAGAACGATGCTTAACGGTAAAACTTATTTGGTTTAGACCAAAGAGACTTAGATACCAATAATCCATGATGATAGTAATATGAAAGTATAGGTGACTGCTACCTTTAAGAGCACAAATTATATAATAAATTATGCAATTTTTTTTGGTGAAATACACATCCTAGACAATCATTGGGTAGTTCACCTCATCCCAAGAATGTTGTTGAAGATAAACTAGATTCCACGAAAGATCGAGACTTTGTCACAGGGATCAAGGCCATTACAACAATATACTCGTTAAGAGCTCAACATGTCACTTAGGGGAATTGAACCTAGGTGGGAAATATAACACTCCTCTAAACTACCTAGGTTAGGTCCAATTAACACATTCATGAAATTGTGATTATAGGGTATTTTTTTAAACTCTTATATCTTGCTTTTTTGTAAACTTGGTTTAAGAATCATAGATTTACTTTTGTTATAGAAATTGTGGAAAATCTTTGCACTAAGAGGTGCTTTCTACCAACCTAGTATGAGGAAGACATGTAACTCTTGTGCTCAACATGGACATGACACTGCCACACACACACATAAAGAAACATTAATACATCTTGTAGATTACCTATATTTAATTATCTATGGTTTGAAGAATGTTCCTGACATCCAACCAAAAGCCATATTTACATTTACCTTATTTTTTGCTACTCAATGCCATCAACTCAAGCAAATTAGATAAGCATGTGTTTTTGTCTCTAATAAAAAGTAGTGTGCAATTGATTTTATGTCATTCAAAGCTTCCTTTGTGACCTATATTTAAAGAGATAAATAATGGAAAATGTAATTGAACTCATTTCTTCGAAATTGATATTCAATACAATTCATATTCATGAAAAACTCAAACATGCAAATATTAAAGTGTTCCTTGTTAATTTATAAATGATAAATAAGGTTTTAAATAAAGTAATTATTAGAATCATTCTTTTGGAGTGGATTTTGTTTAATGAAAGAGCCGAAATCACTATTTTGATTTAGATAGGTGTTCTAAGGGCACTACCTTAACTCCAAATCTATCATTGACCAAGAATGATGAAATCCCTGAAGGCACAAACCTTTTTTAAATTGCAAAAACTTGATTAAAGATGTGCACATCAAAAGATTTGATCTCTTTCAACACTTACTAGATGTGAAGTTAAGATGGATCATGCTAGTTTAGGATAAGTTGATATAATGATAAGATGGAAAGTTTTACATAATTACATGATAACAAATTGCTAAAAGCAAGTCATAAACTCTCTTTATTATGAATGATGTTAAGAGTTATTGTGATAAGAAAGATGGTTAAGACTTGTGTAATTTAAATGATGAGGTTATGCTTTAATGTGTCAAGATAAGGATTTTAAACTAAGATACTCCTATTTGTGAGGTAATGGGAAACTCTTGTAGTGTTAAGGTTTAAGATGTTTTAAATTTGATAGTTATGTGGATAGGCATATGGATTTTTGAATGCAAGGTGAAGAGACTATGGAATATGTTTAAATTTCAAAGAATAATGAGTTATGAGTTGATGATGCCTACTGATAATAACAAACTTGTATTCATATGCTCAATTGTGTTAATTTTGTTTGAATGCAACAATGGTCATGATAGTTGCAAATGACTAAGTGTAACAAGGTGTAGATTTCAAAAAGGGATTGATTTCTAAAAGAACAATTTGAATAATTGATATGTTGACTATTTTGTCATAAAGGAAATAGGGTCCCAAGATTGTGGATCTATGGTTGATGTAGCTATAGTAGGGTGGTGATATTGTGAAGTGGATAATAGTATGTAATAGACTATTCATTGATATTACAATTGAAAATGCTATGTGGCTTTGATTTGTGTAAATTTATTGTCTCATTTTTGAAGAAGGGAAAACTTCTTGACATGTAGAAGCTCCTATTATTATAAACATGTTGAATGGCATTATAAGACACATTTTGATTTATGGAGCATCATCCTATCTATCCTCAATTAAATGTGTTGATTTTGGTATAATAAAGTAATTAAAGTGGTTAGCTATGTATATGAACAGTTTTAAACATGACAACATTGTTGAGTTGTTTAGAACAATAGTTTGTAGGGGATATAAATTATCTATGCCTATGGATACTTGCTAACAAAAAAAGTAGCAAAGAGATCTTGATTTATTTATGACAACTTTGAAGATTATATCAATCATTGGATGAATTGATATGTGAATGAATCACGATGAAAAACTTCAAGAAACTTATAAATTAAGTAATGAGTTGTGGACAAGAGCTTTTACACGTATTTAAGTGAAATTCTCCTTGGAAAGAATAAAGCAAGTAATGATTTATGATTCTATATCTTGGGAAAAGATCGACATATGGAAGATGATATTGTGTAATTTCCTTATCTCATTTGTGAAGTCAGACAAAATTCATGATACATTGAGGCTCCTATTGTTAGAAAGAGGTCGAATAGTCATGTGAGAATTTATTGGTAGACGGAACATTATCCTACCTAACCTCAATTAAATGTGTTAATTTTGGTGTACTCGGGAAAGTAACTAAAAGTGATTAGATTAGTTGTGTATGAGGAGTTAAAAGTATGACAATCCCATTGAGTTGATTAGCACAAAAGTTTGTATGATATGGAATAATGCATGGGTATGGATACTCACTACAAAAAAAAAGTAACAATGAGACATTGGTTTATCTATGGCAACTTTGAAGATTATATCCATCATTAAACAAACAAACCATGAATTACTCTATTGGATCAATATCGCCGATACAAGTCAATGAATAAGGATGAAAACACTTAAGAAACTTATAAATTAGTAATTGCATGTTGACAAGACCGTTTACATGTTATTTAGTGAAGTGGTCTATAAATTGAGTAGAAAGTAATAATTTTACATGTTATTGAGTGAAGTGCTCCATATAATGGGTAAAGAAAGGAATAATTATGACTTTAGAACTCCAAGAAAAGATAGAAATATGAAAAAGGCTTTTGGAGAAGAATTTTGAGCAATTTATTTGATTAATTATAATGAGTCATAAATTTATATTGATAGTTATGTGTAACTTTATTCAATTAATTATAATCTAAAACATAAACCTATATTGGTAATTATGTTGGTATTAAGAATTTCACCAAATGTAGTCATGTTCCTTATAGATTTGTAGATGTCAAAGTTGCTTGAAGTATGTAAGGATGAATATTGGGATGTGATAATCAAAGGGAAATGCAAGATTTAAGGATTGGATTTGTCATTAATCGATTGTTAATGACAACATGTGTTTATTTTAATGGTTTATTAGCATAACATGTGAAAAACATTGCATGTGGTTTCCTCCTCGAGTTTTTAAACACTCATGAAGAATGAATATGTATAAATATTGTATTCAAGATTATTAGAGATGTTGATTTACAATACGCTTATTATGTTTTCATATGAGTAAAAGTAAAGAAAAAAAAGCCATGCATCCAATGTTTTTATTTCATTATTCAAAATGGATTGATTGCAAGACTTAGAGAATATGTGCTTTGCTTGTTTGATGTTAATGATTCATATATATATTTTTAAATATTAGCTCCATTTTTAAGTAATGGTGTATTTAGTTAATGTCTGGAGAGGCACTACATATGTATTAAAGCAAAGTTACAATGTTGGGCCCAACGAACCCACATACTTCTTGTTAACCCTTGTTAATGTATAGTCATTTCATTTGTTTGGACCAAAAAAATATTCAAGAGGAAGGAATGAACCCACATGCTTGTTGGTAACCGTTATCAATGTATAGTGATTTCATGTATTAGGACCAATAACTGAGGTGTCCTGTGTTTTCATTTACCTCTAAAATAGGGTAATGCAATGAGTGTTTAAGAGACCAACTAAAATTATTATATGTATGAATCCTTTACATTAGTTTTTATTTTACCTTTATATATCACGAATCTTCTACATTAATTTGCAGATGTAGACTGAGGCTTTGTTAGGTTATGGACTCTTAATGAAATATTCCATCTTGTCTGAAATTTATTGTCATAAGCAGGGCCAATATATGATCTAATATAGGAGTATAGGACACAGGAAGTTGGCATTATACTTTACTGATTTGAAATAGATACATTAATTTGCAGATGTAAACTGAGGCCTTGTTAGGTTATGGGCTCTTAATGAAATATTCCATCTTGTCTGAAATTTATTGTCATAATCAGGGCCAATATATGATCTAATATAGGAGTATAACACACGGGAAGTTGGCATTATACCTTACTGATTTGAAATAGATTCTTATATAGTTTGTCATCTACCTTAGTACTTAGTACTTTTAAGTAGAAGAATGGAATCCAAATAGATGCTTATATAGTTTGTCATCAACCTTAGTACTTAGCACTTTTAAGTAGAAGAATGGAATCCATGGACTGTAGGCTCCACTTTAGGGTTATGATGGTTTGAGTCTTGAAGATTGTAAAGCATATTGTGGAGCATTAAACCACTGTTGACCTCATATATCAATATAACCTAATTAGTAAGGCAAAAAAAAGGATTTACATATTCCATCCTCGGTTTTAAAGATATAAAGGTCTTTGATATGTTGAGGATACACAAAACCAACACTACAACAGTTAAAAATCCTCAAATGTCTTGCCAAAGTAATAAAGTCCTTCATAATTAATTAATGGTAATTAAGAGGCAGCCATATTCTTTTGATTTACAGTTGTTCAAAGAAAATATCTTTCCTTGATGAAGAATTGTGTGGGAAAACTTTAAAACTAAAATTTCAGACAACCAAGGTTACAAGGTCTAGCTGTGGTGCCAACACCAACCATAAATATAAATTCATGGATCTTTTAAGTTTACAGTTCACAATGAAAGTTCTCAAGCTTTCTAACAGCACTCTGTCAGTAGAATTTTTCATTGCAAACATATTTTTCTAGTTATTAACTTTCACAAAATGTGATTTTATCTCTTTCTTAAGAGTTGAAATTTTAACAGAAAACAATTAGGGTAATCCTTTAATCATACGAGTTTCTTGCAACATGGATTGTGTGTTATAAGCTGTTTATTTTCCATTTTAATTGCAAATCATATGGATTAAAATACCCTCAAAGAAGGGCACCGAAAGAATAGTTGCAGTTCCTGTAATGTTAAAACAACTGATTTCAATAAAAGGAAGCGTCTCATTGGCCAAAATAATCCCAAGGTCATTTCAATAGCACTTGAGTTTTACACCAAAGAATAAATATAATACATATAACCAACCAACAATATATAGGAAATTTCACAGCATTTTTTCACTTCGAAAGAATGGTATATATATGTAATTCGACTACACCATATCGGTTGTCATCTGAGGTTGACGGCCCTCTCTTTTTTTGAGGAAAGTCAAGTAATGTTGTTGGCAAAACTTTCGTGGTGTAGCGGCTATCAAACAAGCTTATAATATAGCTCGCGAGAAATCCATGCGTTGCCGTAATAATACCTTACACCAAAATTTGATATATGCTGCTGCAAATGTAACAAATATAAAATAAATAGCTACAATTACAGCTGCTAAAGAAGCATTGATGTTTCAGACCATCAATGCAGGTCCACGATTTTCATTACATGTGCAACAGCACCAGCACTAATGTTTCACACAAAACCATCCCAAACCAATCTCTGCATCGGCCTGCAAATCTTCCAAGGTCGTCGTCAGTCTTTGACGAGGGATATTAGTTTCCACCTTCTGTCGCAGTAAATCCCGCAACCTTGCCATAAGTCATAAACGGGCAACCAGGACAGATCAGACGAGTACCCTCCTTTGAACATTGGAACTTTGAGCATATACAAATATAATGCATGAAATGGAGAGACGGGAGAAAAACTTAGCAAACAGGTTGGTGGGGAAAATGGATGTACTCAATTATACTAAAATAGCCAAGCACTATTGCATTGAAAAAAGAGACAATTCCTAGCCAAAAACATTCAAATTCGGATCATTTTGATCAAGCTGGCAGCACAAAGAGAAAATGGCAACAGAATGGAATATATCTAATACAAAAATGAAAAACCTGAGAAGAAGTAGCAATATGAAGAATTTGACCGGATATTCAAAATGTATAACACCAGACATACTATAGATAATCACTGTCACCAGGACTACAAGTAAAGAGTAGAACTGTAACTGGGTTATAACAAATGGCCTGCATGGAACGAAACTGTATTAGTAACTGGTACCATGTAGATCAAACTTTACAGGTGGGTCTATATTACATCCTTCGGTAGCCATATGAATCCTATGGGGACTTTATTGGACCTCCTGTTCCTTATAGTAAAATTGAAAATAATAGCAAATTAATAAGAGTATACTTGCAGTTTCTTATTGAAAACAAGCATTCTTCCTGAAGAATACTTGCAACTTCTTATTGAAAACAAGCATTCTTCCCGAAGAATATTGAAAACAAGTATTCTTCCTGAAGAATAGGTGGGAAAAAATGTTATTGAAGGTAGTTTAATAAATTTAGGCTTAAAAACATCAAAGCATACAAGAAACTTCTTAAAACAATGAGCCAGGAAGTAAGATTGGTCTAAAAGAGTCCAAAACATACAATCTGTAACAGGGATCATAGGGTTCATCACTAGAGAAGGATATGTAACTTCTTTGCATTGAAGGAAGCAGGGAAACACTTTCTATGCTTTGCTTGCTTGGAGGACATTGGAAAATGTGCATCTATCCATAAAAAATCAGAACTTCATTTCTAAAATCAAATTTCAACCCAACCGCTTCGATGGTATTCTCAGACAATAACAGTGAGGTATTCACAATTTCAACCTTCCTCAACTTAGCCTACCCAATTTTCTAGATTAGCTTTGGAGAGACATTGTTAGTCTCATGATTTCATATAATAAATTAAAATCAGTTGGGTTTAATCAGATAGTCATTGGATAACCATTATGGCAGCTATGATCAATAGTAAATGACATATTTTGCCCTTACCTGAACTGATATGTGCTGTTTAGAGTTCGATATTTGTTAATAACTGCATAAAATTGAATTTTTGAGATGTTGGTTTCTAGAAGATACTGCAGTTATTGAACTCCATGAAATTGAATTTTTGAGATGTTGGTTTATGAAAGATACCGTGGTTATTGAGCTAAGGTGTTGGTTCCTGGGAAGTTATATTTCTCAGATGAAGGTTTCTAAAAGATACTAGAGTTGAGGTTTCCAAAAGATACTATGGTTATTGAGCTGGGAGTTAGTTCACATTGTCACCAGGCTCTTTCAGAAGTTTGTTCACGGGGGTGTTGGCCTCACCCTCCTCTGCGGGATGTGGTATGTTGATCTATGAATAATAAACAGGGAGTCATTAACAGGATAATAAACAGTCAAATATGCAATGTTTAATGTCTCAGGGAATAGTTTCCACTTTATAATCTCCTCTCTAAGAAAAAGTTTATTATTTTTTCGGTTTGGTTCATAATCCTAGTCAGTATTTTACAGATGTTGGTCTCTAAAAGATACTAGGGCTGTTGTGATGGGTGTTAGTCCATGGGGCTCTTTGGTAAAGTAAACCCTAGATGTGTGCTTGCTCAGCACCCCCCTCCTCTGCAGGACATGTTATCGGGGTGCACATGGTGAATAACAAACAGTGAGTGCTCAAAAGGATAATAAAGGTAAGACATGTCATGTTTGATGTCTTGGAATAGTATCTAATATTTTAAAATGTCCTCTTCCATGTAAAGTTTATAATTTTTTCTGTTTGGTTCATAATCCTGGTCAGTAAAGTGTATTATTTATGCTATTTGGTTCATAATCCTAGTCAGTATTTTTCAGATGTACCTCTCTAAAAGATACTAGAGTTGTTGAACTGAGTGTCAGTTCATGGGGATCTTGGATAAACTGCAGCCCTAGAGGAATGCCTGCACTATGCCTTTTGGTTCATAATCCTAGTCAGTATTTTTCAGATGTAACCCTCTAAAAAGATACTAGGGTTGTTGAACTGGGTGTTAGTTCATGGGGATCTAGGGTAAACTGCAGCCCTAGACGCATGCCTGCACAGCCTCCCCATCCCCCCATCCCCCTCCCCTCTGTGGGACATGTTATGTGGGGGTGAGCATGTGTGAATAAACATTGAGGATTTAAAAGGATAATAAACAGTCAGATACATCATGTTTGACATCTTGGAATAGTTTCTACTACTTCAAAATCTCCTCTCCCAGATAAAGTTTTTTATTTTTGCTGTTTGGTTCATAATCCTAGTCAGTAAACTCCTACGACATAAAGCAATTGAACATACAAAGGAGTTAATCTCAGTAAATTTGAGCAGCATCGAGAGCCATTCTCTAGGAGAATGGAAGCACTTGGTCAGTTGCCAGGGATAGGATACCAGTCTAGCACTGAAGCTCAGCCTGGGGCTGAGAGCCATTCTCTAGGAGAATGGAGGCACTTGGTCAGTTACCAGGGACTGGATACCAGTATAGGACTGAAGTTCAGCTTGGGGCTGAGTGCTATTCTCTAGGAGAATGGAGGCACCTGGTCAGTAACCAGGGATTGGATACCAGTCTAGGACTGAAGCTCAGCCTGGGGCTGAGAGCCATTCTCTAGGAGAATGGAGGTACTTGGTTAGTTATCAAGTAGTTGACATTGGTAACTTGATGCAGCCTGTGGTTGAAGCACCTGGTCGGTAACTAGGTCAACACTGGAAGCCCTTGTTGAAGTACCTAGCACATGACCTTGGTGTTAGTGAGGAAAACAAGAACAACGGATAATCTTCCATATTTATGATGATGTACTTTGAGGTACTTTGAGTTGGCACATGTGGACCATGAAGACCAAGAAGAATGCTTAAGATGACTTGTTATGGTTATGGAACCCCGGTGAAGGACCAAGAGCCCACTAGTGAAGGTCCAAGAGCCCACTAGTGAAGAACCAAAAGTCCAAGATAAAAGTCAAGCTCTTTTATGAAAAGTTAAAAGTGAAAATAAAATAATATAACCCTAACTAAGTGAATTGTTATTATTTGTTTATTCCTAAATATATGGAAGACTCTCAAAGGTGAAATATAAATAGAGAACCCTCTCATTTGTATCAAACACACATGACATCTTCATCTCTGATCAAAAGACAATTTCGGGGATTATATGTTGTTCTCATCCCTCTCACACACATGAGGACTGGACTAGTTTAAGAAGACAACCAATTCTGTTTTTCTCTCTCTCTCTCATCTGCGAAAGGTCTGATCAGCTTTGTGAATGCAACCACTGGGGTTATTTGTCATGTTTGAGGCCTGACCAGGGTATAGGAGGCAACCAACGGTCTTGGAGAGATTGTTTAGTGAGGGCCTGTTATATAAACAATATAACATAATACAATATATATATATATATATATATATATATATAATATAAATCATAATAATAATAACAACAAAACATAAAATGTAATAATATAATATTAATTAGTGAAAAGGTGTAACTCTTTATTAAGAGTTGGATTAGGCGCCCTTTAAATGATTATATATACGGGCAATTCTATCTTGTAAAATATCATATCTTATTTATCAACTTTTATATCTATTAAGGGATTATTTGTATTATCGACGAGAAGTTCCAGTAAACGGATTTTTACCGTTACAGTGGTATCTTGTAAAATATCATATCTTATTTATCAACTTTTATATCTATTAATGGATTATTTGTATTAGAAGTTCCAGTAAACAGATTTTTACCGTTACAGTGGTATCAGAGCCCTCTCGGGATCCATTACCAAGAAGAGAGTACTACTTGATTTCATCCCTCTCCGGATCCATTACCAATAGTGCTAAATCTTGGTTGGTGGATAGTGGAGCTTCCAGACATGACAGGGTTTTGTGAAGCTCTTACAAACTTCATAAATAAATTTTCTGCTTAGGTGGAACATGGAGATGATACCACCTATGAAATTGAAGGAATCAATTCAGCATCCTTTCAGCTTGATTCAGGGACTACCTTGCATATCGAAGAGATATTATATGTTCCTAGCTTAAAGAAGAATCTCCTCTCAGTTTCAAGTTTAGAAGGTAAAGGTTATAGAGTAGTCTTCATGGATAGAAAGGCTCTCCTGTGGCCAAAAAATGGAGAATTGAGTTCAGCTATGACAATAGGAGTTCGAGAAGGAGGCCTCTACAAAGCATCCCGTCTTTCCATTCAAGCATTGGTCCACAACACAATCAATCCATGTGAGTTATGTCATCAAAGGTTTGAGCACTTTCATTACAGAGCCCTTCAGAAGATGGTAACAGGTATGCTTGAGTTTTCTTATGAGCGTGATGATATTTGTAAAGGTTGTGCTCTTGACAAGAATGCCAAGAAATCCTTTCCTAACAGTAGCAGCAGATCTAAAGGGATTTTGGATTTAATTCATTCAGATATATGTGGACCTATGACTTCACCTTCTATGAATGGTTATTTATATTATGTGATTTTCATAGATTACTACTTTTGCAAATCTTGGATCTATTTTCTAAAGACTAAGAATGAAACTTTTGATACACTCAAAGAATTCAAGGCACTGGTTCAAAATCAGATAGGTAGGCATATTCGTATCTTGAGGTCAGATAATGGAGGTGAGTTTGAATCTTACCTGTTTGATGATCTTTGCCAAGAAGCAGGGATCAAGAGGGAGCTAACTGTAATGTTCTCTTCTAATAAAGCACCAAAACACCCGCTAACCTACTTAATTCCCATAGGTCCGAGTGGGTACTGCATAAGAGAGAATTGACTGAGGACATTTGATACTTAGAACAGACCAGGGTACTCATTCAGTATTAAAGTCATCAGTCTGATATAGGAAGCCTTATTTCTTTAAGCTTAAAGTCAACATAAAATTAGAATTGCATGCATGCAAAAGTGAAGAGTAAACCCTAAAAGTGACATGCAAACCCTAAAAGCGCATGCTAATCTATTTAAGAAGGGTTATTGGACTAAAGAAGCTATCTATGATTATTATTGTTGATTTGGAGTTTTGAGCAGCAGCACAGCGTGCAACATCAACAGTTGGGGTTGAAGACAGAGTCTTCAACTAACGAGGGTTCGACAATGCAACTATCTGCCCTAGTGTTTTTCAGGGTAGGCCATACAGGTCTATCATCAACATTCATCTTATTCATCCACATCCACCGGAAGATTGTTTGCAGGTTCACGTGTGCAGCTGGGGAATCGTTGGAAAACTCCAGAGGCATCTGCTGGGTCTCTCAATCCCAGTTTATCTTCCGCATGTCAGCTTCATCTTCATCAGTAGGGTCACTCCACTGCCTTGAGTGATTATTAGTCCTCAATTTGCTCATCCAGAGTAGTTATCAACAGATCCGTGAGGCTAGGGGCATGAGCTCCAAACAAGTAGATCAATTTGCTAGGGTCTTTGAGAGATTAGATCCTCTGCATGCTCCAGCCATTCTCTTCGGGAAGGGAAGACCACCAGCCCTGCAAAATCTCACATGCATCAGACACCTCTTTCACCAAAAAAAATCTTTAGCTAGGGAAGAGTCTCCTTGTAGCTGGGCGTCAACTGAAGGAAGGGAGCACCATTACCTCACCTGTCCAACACTATATGCAGGCAGCTTATCTCTGGAGTATCATCGGCTTGTTTATCAGTGGTAAGTGTACCATTTCTTTTTGAACTTTCCACCCTATAAATTCTCCAGGTTTGCTATATTTTAGGGCCTTTGATACAACACCTTGGATGCACATTAAAATTTAGTATTTTGTACCCACTTGAGTGTACTAGCAAATGCTATAATAGTAAAGCAGTAGAATATCAGTATTTGGGATATTACAGTGGTATCAGAGCATGTTACTTGCCAGCTGTGGGCTTGAACATGAGAAGTAAATGAATACAGAATAAGATACTTTTGCAACCTATAGAAGAAGGACGAGTTTGTACATGGAAGAGCAGGAATTTGAGGATATCCAGTTAGAAGATACAAACTTAGACATGGACCCAATAGGTATACACTTTGACAGAGGGAAAGGAATAGGAGAAGAGGAAGATAGGTTGGAATTTCATAGCTTGGTGAGTGCATTGAATGACCTAGCTAAGGGATAGAAGGAAGTATTGCATGCAATAAACATATTGGCTCTGCAACCAGAACCGGGTCATAGCAGTGTGCCTCTTTCACCTATAGATAGAGGGTCCACCAGTAGTAGTGGGAAACATGCTTACAATAATGTGCAAAAAACACCCCACATATATAACAAACCTTCCAGCATACCTACTATGCCTCATTTCCTGGCAGATGCCGTTGCAGGACTAGTCATGCTAGTAGAATCTAGTGAACCATTTGGAGCTTACTTACAGGAGTATAGGGATTTGGGAGATGAGTTCCATGCAGCAATGTCATTCTTAGACTTCTAAAATATTAATAGTAGGAACCGACCAAGAAACTGTAACAAGAGGATTTACCCAGAATTATGAGTTGCAGAAAAGATTGACAATCCCTAACTTTGACAGGACTCACGGAGGTTCAGCGAGGATATGGGTCCAAAAAGTTGGATACTTACTTGCAACTCAACCCTATGATGGAAACAGATGCCGTTAAATTGGCTACGTTACATCTGGATGGAGAGGCTCATGAGTGGTGGTACCATGGGCTAGTGACATTGAGTCACACCACCCTCAGTTCCTACAGCGAATTCACATAGAGGCTTATGGAGTGGTTTGATAGAAAGGACCCGGAGATACACTTTAGAGAGTTAGCTCAACTCAAACAGACAAGTAGTGCTGAGGCCTTCATCTCAGAGTTTCAGAGAATAGTTGTGATGGTAACAAATGTGTCGAAGAGCAGGTTGATTATGTTGTTTTCGGAGGCCTTGACAGAACCTCTATGGGGGTGGGTGAAAGCCTACAAACCATCCACTCTACAAAATGCGATTGGCCGAGCCAGAGATCTACAAGATTCAGTTCCGAAGAACAGGTTTCCACTTAAAACAAACTTTCCCGTAAAGGACAAAGACAGAAAACCTTTCCAACAGGAAATGCCAAAGAAAACTTGGTTGGACGATGACACGAGGAAAGATTTGAGATGAAAGAAATTGTGTTTCACTTGACAGGAACCATGGGTTCCAAGCCACAGGAGCTCAGGGAAAGCCAAATCTCACAAT
Source organism: Pseudotsuga menziesii (assembly GCA_001517045.1). Classification (NCBI taxonomy): domain Eukaryota; kingdom Viridiplantae; phylum Streptophyta; class Pinopsida; order Pinales; family Pinaceae; genus Pseudotsuga; species Pseudotsuga menziesii. The sequence continues at coordinate 369,265 of LPNX011231500.1, forward strand.
ATAGAGGTTTACTCAGACAGTGAAGGGGAGGAATCCGAACATGAAACAACAGAGGAATTGAGGGCAGTAGAAGAAGAGTCACTTTAGGGAGAAGCACCAGAGGGAGTCATTGCTACATTATCCGGAGTACCCAGATTTCATACTCTCAAGGTCAGGAGAGTAGTACAGGGCCACAGGGCAGGTGTACTAACTGATGGGGGAGCAACCAACAATTTCATTGTTGCAACATGGGTGGCTAAACGGGGTATCCCGACAGAGAAATTTGAGAGATTCACTGTAGTGGTAGCAAGAAATAATAGCATGGAGTGCAACTATTGGACTCCCAAATAGAATGTCACATTAAGGAACTACAATAGGATAGACTCATTTTATGTGGTGAATGTGGCAGATACAAATGTGGTATTAGGTGTCCAATGGCTCTATTCAATAGGAAAATATACTACAGATTACAGGGCAATGGAAATGGAATTCTAGGGGCAGGATGAAAAACAGGTAGTTTTGAGGGGCATGAACACTTATCCCCCCAAACCAGTATCATCACAAAGAATGGAGGCCGTACTCAGACAGGGAGACATAGAATGGTCAGCAGAGTGCCTTGTCACTTTTAGAAAACCTCTGGATAACAACACCCAACATCCAACAAATATTCAAGCACTATTGTAGAAACATGAGAGGGTATTTCGGGATCTTCTGGCAGGTCGACCACCAGAAGATCAACTCACAAAAATCACGATTTTAACACAATTTTTACCAAAAAATCGTGAGTCGACTTTTTTTTTACGGCTGGTTCAATAAAGGTTAAAAATGCTTTTTTTGTGTTATTTGTTGACCACCAGATATGGAATTTGAGCATATTATTGAGTTGGAGGGGACACAGGCAGTCATAACCACTCCATACAGACATCCCAAAAGATACAAGGACGAGATCGAGAAGACAATCAAGGAATTACTAGAACTAGGGTATATTCCAGTGTTACAAAAATCGGCGATTTATCGCCAACATCGCGATGTCTCCTCGTCGACGATAATATTGACAAACATCGATATTTTTGGCGATGTCGACTCACAAAAATCGCGATTTTAACGCAATTTTTACCAAAAAATTGCAAGTCAAATTTTTTTTACGACTGGGTCAATAAAGGTTAAAAATGCATTTTTTTGTGTTATTTGTTTGTTAGGTTGCCGACAGCAGCGAGGGTTTGGTTGTCGACAGGAGCGAGGAGGAAGGAGATCCGAGAATCAAATAGTCGTGGAGGACCGAGGTATGTTATTTACTTAGTATTGTTTTTAATTTACAGTTTTAAACATTAAATTTTTAAACGCCAGTAGACTGTAGGTGGACTGCTTACGTCGGCGGACTATGGCCGAGTCCCGACGGACTGTTTACGTCGGCGGAGTCGTGGACTGTGGGTAAACTTGTAAAGTTCAATAATTATATTATATATAATATATATACTAAATAGTATATATTATGTATTATATATTATATATAATATATATTATTTAATATATATAATATATAATATATAATATATAATTAATAATTATAATATATATAATATATATTTTATATATAACACAGTATACTATAGTAACTAGTTACTTGAATATAAACTGTAATATACATTAAAATTTAAATTTTAAAACATTTAGTCATTTACAGTTTAGTAATTTACAACATAGAGTCATTTAGAATTTAGTAATTTACAGCATGATTGTATATTTTTTTTTTAATTTTAAAATTTAAAATTTTATTTAAAAATTAATATATTATATTAAGTTTAACTTTAGAAATGTAGAATTGTGAAATAATTTTCTGTATGTCTGATTTGCAATTATTTGCAATGAAATTCGCTAATTTTTCTTTTTTATTTTTTTATGTTACAACTTACAAGTTTTGAAATTTCAAGCTAGTTTCCATATTGCAAAGCTACAAGCATGCCGAAGACTTTGGATCCATTTTGGGAGTATGTAGAGCCGATTGATCCACATAATCGACAAAAGCTTAGATGCAATATGTGTGGGAAGGAAATGACGGGGGAGATAAGTAGGCTCAAATACCACCTCACACAACTTGCAGGGAATGAGGTGGATATTTGCAAAAAATCCACTCCTAAAATAGTTCATAGGGCCAAACTTGCAATTGAAGGTATTGGCAAGAGGAAAGATGAAAGGGAATCTTTGAGGCAGGAACTTGGCATGAGTGCAGCAATAGCATCCGGGACAGCTGGACACACTTTAGGGGGAGTGGGGAGTGAGACCTTATCCTCATCTTTCGTCATGCCTTCAACGCCACATTCTATTCTCACTTTTTGTTGAGATTTGGTCCTGGTGGACAACTAGGTATAAAGTCAATGTACAAGATAAAAGAGAAAAGGGAAGCAGATAAACTTGTGGGTCGATGTCTTTTGTGGAGTGATATTCCATTCCACTTTGTGAAGAACCCATTCTACGTGCCTATGTTCGAAGTTGTTGCTATTGTTGGGCCGAGGTATAATCCCCCCACTTATGAGGAGTTGAGAGGGCCCATCCTTGATGATGAAAAGGTCGATTGCACTTCTAGGTTGGAGGAGCTTCGATGTTCATGGAAGGCCACAGGATGCACCATGATGTCAGATGGTTGGAGTGATAAGAAGGGTAGGACCCTTCTCAACTTCTTGGTTCATTGTCCTCGAGGCATAATGTTTATGAAATCCGTGGATGCATCTGCACAGGTCAAAGATGTAGCTTTACTATGTCAGTTGTTGGATGAGTTCATCCAAGAGATAGGTCCGCAGCATGTTGTCCAAGTAGTAACGGACAATGCTGCGAATTATGTGGCAGCTGGTAGGATGCTTATGGACAGGCATCCAACTTTGTTTGGACACCTTGTGCAACACATTGTATTAACTTGATCTTAGAGGATATGGGGAAGATCCAATTTATCAAGGATGTCATTCATTCAGCAAGAAGCATCACAAAATTTATATACAATCATGCTTTTGTGCTTAGCTTGACAAGGAGGTTCACTCATGATAGGGGGTTGGTCCGTCCTGCCATCGCTCGGTTTGCCACTTGTTTCATCTCTCTTCAGACTCTCCTTACTTCTATGTGGGACTTGTAGACTACGTTCCTTTCAGCTGAGTGGCGTTCTTTATCAATTAATACTAAACTGGAGGGACATGACATATTCAGGCTAGTGTCATACCAGGAGAGCTTCTGGGATGGGGTAAAGGAGGTGTGTACTGTATGTGAACCTTTGGTAAGGGTTCTACGCTTGGTTGATGGAGACAAGCCCGCAATGGGCTACTTGTATGAGGCCATGGATAGAGCCAAAGAGGCCATTAATGCCTACTATGAGGACAAGGGGGAAGAGGGGCAAGCAAAACAACAATTGATATGGGAGGTGATTGATCAGCGATGGAATAAAACACTTCATCGCCCCATTCATGCTGCAGGCCTATTCCTCGACCCTGCATTCTCTTACTCAAGTGGCTTCAACCTTGATGTAGAGGTAATGGATGCATTCTTGGAGTGTATCCAGAGGATGGTGCCAAGTGTAGCTGACCGTTCAGATATTTCCAAAGAGTTGGAAGTCTATAGGAGGGCAATGGGAACATTTAGATTTGATATGGCTATTAATGACAGGAAGAACATAATGCCAAGTAAGTTTCACCTTGTTTCAAAATTTAATTTCATTACTTTCTTTGTTTTATATTTCAAATTTTCAATGTCTTCTCTTATGTTTCTCCAATTCATTGTAGATACTTGGTGGGAAACCTATGGCAGACGAGTACCCCATCTCCAAAAACATGCTATTCGGATCCTAAGCCAAACATGTAGTTCTTCTGGTTGTGAACGCAACTGGAGTGTATTTGAAAAAATACACACCAAGAAGCGCAACAGGTTTGAGAATTTGAAATTAAATTCTAAATTCATTATAACTTGTAATTTATGTCCCATGGGTAATTTATGTATTCTAAATTCTAATTGAATAAATTTATGGTCATCATATAGGTTAGATACCCAACGCCTAAATGATCTAGTGTACGTCTCCTAAAATCTCAGGTTCTGGATGAAGCAGCTTGAGAAAAAACCTGAGGTGGAGGCCATTTCATTGGATGACATTGGCACCACCGCTGCATGGAGAGTGGAGATTGAGGAACCTATTACAGAGGCAGCCCCTGACTGGTTAGAGGATGATACATAGGACATGGAGACTGAGACATGGGACAATAATTGGTTAGACGCGTCTGAGATTGTGCCACCACCGGAGCCATCGATTGCACAACCACTAGTTTTTGTTTCACAGCCACAGTCTCAGTTAGAGGGAGCCAAATATATGGGTAGTGGTAGAGGACTTGACGAGGGTACAGTACCTCATCATTCTTCTAGTTCTTCTAGAGTACATCAATTTCCAGGCACTTCTAGAGGACGAGGAAGTCCACGACGACCCCCATGAGCGCCTAGGATTTCTAGCTCTAGAGGCAGAGCCATTACTAGAGCGATTACCTTTACCCGTAAAAGGGGTAGAGGGAATCCATAGTTTATTTGGTTGATTTCATTGCATATGAGATACATAGTACATATTACATAATACATTGATTGTATTTTTTTGGTGATTCATGAGTTGGGGACTCAAGATCCAAGACACTATTCATTTTTGATGTGTGATGTATCACTAGACGTCTTATACATCTTATATATAAGTTTTATTTCAATATTCATGTAGCAATGTGTTTATTTGATGTTCTTGTTGCTTTAGATGTTTAGAAAATTGAAAAAACCGAATATTTTTGTATTTTTTTACATTGTCGATATATTGCCGATGTTTGTCGACATTTTCGCCGATAAATCCGATAATTTCTTTTTGGACCCTTGGCGATATATTCACCGACATGATATTTGTAACATTGGTATATTCGGTCGAGTTCTAGTCCATTTGCATCGTTAGTAGTCTTGGTTAAACAGAAAGATGGCACCTTACGGATGTGTATTGATTACAGAGCACTCAACAAGAAGACCATCAAAAACAAGTATCCCATCCACAAGATTGACGAATTAATGGATGAGCTACGGGGTGCCAAATACTTTTCAAATATTTATCTTTGATCAGGGTACCATCAGATCCGAGTAAGGGATCAGGACATTTCCAAGACAACTTTCCATTGCCACTATGGTTACTATGAGTTCCTAGTCATGCCTTTTGGACTCACCAACGCCCCAGCAACTTTCCAATCTTGCATGAACCACACCTTCAGGGCTCAGCTATGTAAGTATTTACTAGTATTCTTTGATGATATTTTAATTTACATTAAAACTTGGGAGGAACATTTGAAACACTTGGATGAGGTATTGAGAATTCTAGAAGAGCACTCGCTTTACGTGAAAATGTCTAAGTGTGAGTTTGGTATGACGGATATGTTGTATCTAGGACACATAACCAGCGCAGAAGGGGTACAGGTTCATACGGAAAAGATTAGAGCTATCTTGGATTGGCCTACACCAAAGACAATTACTGAACTGAAGGGATTTTTAGGCCTTTGCACATATTACATGAGGTATGTTAAGTGGATCTCTCAATTTGCCGCAGTTGTTCAGATTGGTAGGGACAGAACTTGCTACAAGCACAAGTTATCATCCTCAGAGCGATGGGAAGACAAAGATTGTCAACAAGTGGATTGAGGGGTATCTGAGAAACTATGTAGCAGGGCAACAAAGGACATGGATTAAATGGCTACACCTAGGAGAGTACTGCAACAATACTACCCACCACCTGTCTATTAAAATGACACCTTTCAAGGCTCTGTACAGCTATGAGGCATTGAACTTTGCATACTTGGCTTTTGGAGACATCAGGGCACCAAAGGCCAAAGATTGGGTACAGGACAGTCAAGATATTCTCAAGGTCCTGAAGGAGAATCTACAGGCAGCTCAGAATCAATAGAACCTATATGCAGACCGACACAGGATTGAGAGGAGTTTTGAGATAGCCTGATAGGAGATCTAGTATATTTACGGCTACAAGCTTACTGGCAATCTTCCCTCAAGCAAAAAGGAGCAGAAAAGCTAAAATCTCGCTTCTATGGTCCTTACAAGGTAGTCAAGAAGGTTGGAGAAGTGGCTTATAAACTAGAATTGCCAGAGGAAAGCAAAATTCACAATGTATTTCACGTATCCAACCTCAAGAAAATAGTAGGGAAAGACATTGCTCCATCCACCGAGTTTCCTCCTTTAGATGATGAAGGGCTTTTGGTACTGATTCTAGAGAGAATCCTACAGGTGCGAGAAAAGAAACTCCGAAACAGGGTGATTTGAGAGTACTTGGTAAAATGGAAAGAATTACCATGGAGGATGCCACATGGGAGGGAGAGCAGGTATTGCAACATCCTAATTTGCAGTTGCTTGAGGACAAGCAATTTCAAGTGGGGAGGACTGTAATGTCCTCTTCTAATTAAGCACCAAAACACTTGCTAACCTACTTAATTCCCATAGGTTCGAGCGGGTACTGCATAAGAGGGAATTGATTGAGGACATTTGATACTTTGAACAGATCGAGACACACATTCAGTATTAAAGTCATCAGTCTGATAAAGGAAGCCTTATTTCTTTAGGCTTAAAGTCAACATAGAATTAGAATTGCATGCATGCAAAAGTGAAGCGTAAACCATAAAAGTGACATGCAAACCCTACAAGCGCATGCTAATCTATTTAAAAAGGGTCATTGGACTAAAGGAGCTATCTGTGATTATTATTGTTGATTTGGAGTTTTGAGCAACAACACACTGTGTAGCAACAACAGTTGGGGTTGGAGACAGAGTCTTCAACTAACGAGGGTTCGACAGTGCAACTATCTGCCCTAGTCTCTTTCAGGGTAGGCCATATAGGTCTATCATCAGCATTCATCTTATTCATCCACATCCAACGATTCAACATCCACCAGAAGATTGTTTGCAGGTTCACATGTGCAGCTAGGGAATAGCTGGAAAACCCCAAAAGTATTCGTTGGGTCTCTGAATCCCAGTTTATCTTTCGCATGTCAGATTCATCTTCATCAGCAGGGTCACTCCACTGCCTTGAGTGATTATCAGTCCTCAGTTTGTTCATCCAGAGCAGTTATCAACAGATCCGTGAGGCTGGGGGCGTGAGCACCAAACAGGTAGATCAATTCGCTAGGGTTCTTTGAGAGATCAGATCCTCTGCATGCTCCGACCATTCTCTTCAGGAAGGGAAGACCATCAATCCTGCAAAATCTCACTTGCATCGATACCTCCTTCACCAAAAACGTCATCTTTAGCTGGGGAAGAGCCTCCTTGTAGCTGGGCGTCAACTGAAGGAAGGGAGCACCATTACCTCACCTGTCCAGCACTATACGTATGCAGCTTATCACTGGAGTATCATTGACTTGTTTATCAGTGGTAAGTGTACCATTTCGTTTTGAACTTTCGACCCTATAAATTCTCCAGTTTTGCTATATTTTAGGGCCTTTGATACGACACCTTGCATGCACATTAAAATTCAGTATTTTGTACCCACTTGAGTGTACTAGCAAATCCTATAATAGTAAAGCAGTAGAATATCAGTATTTGGGATATTACACTAACTGTGCCTTACAACTCTCAATAGAAAGGGGTTACAAAAAGAAAAAACATAACAATATTCGATGTTGCCTTCCGTCATTCCAGAGAGCTTCCCAATGATTCAGAATCTCCTCCTTCAAAAGTTCCAGATTCTCCTCATTGAGATAATCAGAGGGAGGAGGATGATGAGCTTTCATGTAATGTCCCATTTCCCCTAGGCAGTCGAAATACCGTGGTGGTTTATCCCATTTCCCGTAAACCATTAAACGGACAAGCTAGGGAAATGACATTAGTAAAGTCACTTTCGAGTTATAAAGTAAAACTTAGGAAAAGTGAATTTATTAATATTAAACCCCTCTTTGAGGGTATTTTCTCCAATTATTGATTAAAAGGAATATTTTAATGAAGGAAAAAAAAAGGGTGAAAAGACAAAAAGGAGGATGGAGGAAGGATTAGGGGGATTCATTTTGAGAAATTGACTTTGGAGAAGAGCTCAGTGAGCATACGAGGGTTTCCGCTGGAAATCCATTCAGCACCTCGGATCCGGCAGTGAAACTACCTGCCCTAGCCGTGGAATCTTGGATTCGGCAGTGAAATTATCTGCTCTAGCCGGGAGAATTGGAGAATCCATTCAGGGTTCTCATTTGCAGACATTGGCATCTTGATTCGATTATCTTCATCAAAGAAAAGAGTTCAGTTACAGCTTGGTCAGACAGGGCATTCCCCCATTGGGACGAGTTGACGGTTGGAGTGTTTTCTTCAGCGTGGAGGCAAGGGAAAGAGTGGTGGCTGGTCGATTTCTCTCTGGTGGAATGTGCCTTACGTTGCAGGCAAGGAACGCTGGATAGGAGGCTGCTGTCACGCCCATATCAGACAATAGAACAGTCAATGCATAAATCGCCCAGTTTGCCAATTCGTGGGGATAGTTTGAGCATATTTTATGGCTGCGTG